>OZ025282.1:1000000-1397500 GCA_964019165.1 Mastigias papua | reverse complement strand
ACTGATTATCCTGTGGTTCATTTTGAAGTCCATATTTTCTTATCAGGCAAGAGTCGTTGAGCTTATCAAAAGACACGTAAATGCAACAACTTTGGCAATCGGTGATGGAGCTAATGATGTCAGCATGATACGGGGTAATTCACTGGTCTTTCTATATCATTATCAGTTTAGTTATCTTCTACAAACATAAGCGAGTTGTTTTTATACTTATCCTAAACTTGTAGCATACCAGCTGCACAACTCTACTAACAAACTAAACACCCACTATTTCATTACTTTTATTACAACACCGCACAGTGCAGATAGTAATGACAGAAAAAGTCGTCATCAACTGCAAATTGTATATGTTAGCTGTATATTTAGTAGCTATGAATAGCAATGTATATTCATGACACAGACTTTGTTGATTTCTTGTAGCGGCTCATATTGGTATTGGAATAAGTGGCCAAGAAGGTATGCAAGCTGTGCTTGCATCAGATTTCTCCATCGCTCAATTTAGGTAATATATCTTAATTTAATATTTGCTTTTGAACTGTCTGACTTTTGCCTCAAAGATTGAACTTTTCAGTGTCAAACTAGTCGCTCTCTTTTAGAGTTCCCTTACATTTATTTGAAAATATATATTTATTGACTTTTTGCATTCGGCCATTTTAAAGTCTTTAAATTTGTCATTAATGTTAATTTTACTTTTGGAAAGATTCTGTATAACTTTTCGATGCTTGTCAACCCAGCTTAATATTATTAGTAAGTACTAATAAGAATATTTCGCTTTCTTGGCAAATTTGTTAATGCTAGTTTTTGTTTCTTATATTTAAATAAATTTTATTTGTTAAAGGTCTGCCTTCTACTAAATAAGCTACGATATAATTGATATATTAGATAGATGCTAAGTATTAAAGAACATGGAAATACCATATCAATCCAATATTTGTTTAATACCTAACTAATCTAATTGAACATAGTGTTTTTATCGTAGATAGACTCCATGCAAAAGTTTTTATTCCTCTTGATATCTGTTGATTCTTCTCGAAAGCTTTAGATTCCTTCTGATAACTTTATAAGAGTTCTTGTTATATCTTTTTATTTGTTTTGAAATTTTTAGATTCCTTGAGAAACTTCTTTTGGTTCATGGAAGATGGTCTTACATGCGGATGAGTAAATTTCTGAACTATTTCTTTTATAAGAACTTTGCTTTCACCCTGTGCCAATTCTGGTTCAATCTGATGGTTGGATTTTCAGCTCAGGTATTGTCATGACTTTCCATGTAGTTTTGTACTTTAAATACGCAATTTTACTTATAAGTAGAAATTTTTATAAATGGAAACTTCGGATATGATATTCTCCGTTTAAAGTGGCAAAAAGTAAAATGGAAAGAGAGGATTACACAGAGACGGAAAGAAGTTGTCGCTATTCATTCGTCGATGTTGGTCGTTTTGGTGTTCGTTGTAAGCTTGCTCAGCTTGTATTAGACAGACGGAATTCACTAGACAACATCAGGGTCGCCAAGTGCACTCTTCAAAAATATATTACTGTCGTTTGGTATTTGGCTGGAGCTGTGTATAAATTATTGGTTAGTCATGATACATCGGTGGGGAATTCAAGGACACTTGTTAAAATCAGGAGTTCAACAAGTGGTGATCTTACCAGAAACGACATTGAGGTGTATTGACACATGTGATTAGGGTTGGTGAAGTTTGTTCTAAGTGGGGGAAATTTCTGTTGACAGAGGATGATAGTGTATAAATCATAATCATTTGTTAAGGTAGTAGAAGACGCCCTTTATAGACGGTCTCTCTTCCATTTGTTGTTGATCTGTGCACGTGCTACCATTGAGAAGTTTTATCTGTTGACTTATATCGACACATAGGTTGCTTTTTGTGTCAGTCATATTCGTTTTTAGATACAGTCCTGTGAATATATCTGTCGCATTGGGTTTGCCATCCGACCATGAGAAATTAAGCAGTATTGCTATTTGCTCATGTGAAACCGTATTGAATGTTGACACAAATCTAGGGATCAAAGTCATCTCATTCAACTTGATGGCTGTGCTTTATCTGGAAAAACCATACTCCAACTCTGTCGATTGAATTTTTCACACAGTTGTAGAACACGAGCGCAATATCGCAAGGGTACAATGAGTGGAATTTTTACATTCATCAATCTTTCGTTTCTTTGTATCAACCCAATGGCCCAAAACTATTGTCATGACCACTAGAATTATTTTTTCGGTAGCATTTTTCCCTTACAGCCAACATTGGTCCCTTGCGTCTTTATTTAAGAGGAAGCAAGGGAAAGAAAGGAAAGGGGAGGAGAATTGTTTTTTTTGGTAAAGCCCTGAATCTGCTGAATTGAAAATTAAGCTTATTTGCGGCTTACAATTTACTATCGGTTTTGTTCAGTTAAAAGACACGGTACTTGAGGTTCACCTGTCTGTTTCAGACTCTTTATGATGCATGGTTTATATCATTCTACAATGTCTGCTTCACGTCATGTCCCGTATTAGCGCTTGGATTATTCGATAAGGTAACTTCAAATCGTATGCTCTCTCTTTCGTTAGTAATCTTCTTTTCATTCTTTCTGTTTATCTTTTCTTTCATTCTTATTCCGCTTTAATATTTTTAAAATTATTTAAATAGTGTCCAATATCTAATATAAGTAGAAGAAAATTAAATCAAAATATTTCTTATTTGAATTTTGTTTCGCCTTCCAGAAAAATTTTGATTGGCTGGCTCTGTCTTCCCAAAGTAGTCAATAGTTTTTTGTTTTTAACTTTAATCCTTTTTGCTTTCATTTCTTTCGTTCATTTGTTGGTTTGTTTGTTCATTCATTCGTTGTATTTTCGCTCGATTATCGGACAGTAATTAAGCAAAGAAATCACGTGGTGGATTAGAGTTTGGTTATAAAGATAAATATTATACCATGGGTGGCGGAGCCGGGGGGGGGCTACAGACCCTCCAGTTTTTCTTGCAAATGTACTTAAGTACCCGTTTTAGCACCCTCTTATGTCCCTGCAGTTTTAGCTTGTCTACCTCAGCCCCCTTACCAAAACTACTGCTCCACCACCCCTGTATACACATATAGTAATCGTTTTAGTCTAATAGCAATTGGCAGCCCCATTTTCAGGCAATGGCAATACTTTGTTATTGCACCCCATTTTGAGCCTGTATTTGTATTTACACTTGCAGACATTTTTATACCATAGGATGTAGACGAGAAGCTCTGCTTGGATTTCCCTCAACTCTACGTACCTGGCCAGAAGAACATACTTTTCAATAAGAAATCATTTGTTTTGAAGCTATTCCATGGTATTGTTACGTCAGCTTTGCTGTACTTTTTGCCATATGGTGTATTCCACAAAGCAACGACATCTAATGGTTTGGACATAGGAGATGTCGAGTTCTTTTCTACTGTTGTCGCGTGCTGTCTCGTTGTTACTGTCAATCTCCAGGTTGGTAAACAAACGTGAAACCACTTTAGTATGATAAGTAAATGAGCTAGAATATTTTATGCCTAATTAGGTCATATTAATATTCCTTATTAGCACAACGTATGATGCCTAATTTCGGAATGACATGCAGTTGCTAGGCTATGCTAAAATTCCTTTGGAATTCTTGCAAGACGTTTTTTTTTTATTATTTGTGATTTGCTGTGTGTTATTTTGTCCAGTAGTGCTTATAATTATAATTTTTCAGATTAAATGAAAGTTTGTTTCTTATTTGAATTTCTTGTTTTGTTTCAAGTAAGTTATCGAAATGATTTAAGCCTACAGAACAGGATTATAGTAGTTTCAGGTTGATGAGACTCTCAAATCACAAATTCTTCTCAAAGAGGAGTTTCCTATAGAAGCTGCACGTTTTTTTTATAAGAAAACCACTTTTTCGTTTGAGCCTCAATTTTCTTAACTTTTCCTAAAATTGAGGCTGGTATTTTCTTAAGATTTTCTTAACTGTTATTGGATTAAGCTGGCTAAAAGAGGTTCCCATTATTTGTAGCAAAAAGTTTGATCTTTGTTAGCAAAGATCATCAAAGAAATGTTTCTAACTTATAAAGGGGCTTGCATATAATGAGCTAATATCGATTTCTGGCACGTAAAAAAGGTGAATTTTGGAATTTAGGCCTCGTGAGTTTCCTAACATTTTCTTAAGATTTTCGCTCTTTGGGCCTCATTTTCTTATAAACTTGTTTCTTATAAAAAAAAAACATGTATGCACGTAGTGCCAGCCACTTGCCCAAAATGTGTCTTCTGACATTGTCGTCTGTGGTCTATGAGAAGTTGAAGATAAATTAGACAGACAAAGCGGAACCAATCTCATGCCATTGATTTAATACTGTTGTGATGGCTGTTAGAATTCACAGATATTCGAGTTTCCACCTCAGTCTAGGACCAGAATATGTTTTAGCATTTATCCTCAAGTATGTATGTTGTCTTCTGTATGTTCTAACTTGTACTATTTCTCATGTATTTTGCAGATCAGTTTGGATACGCAATACTGGACATGGATTAATCATTTCGTTATTTGGGGCAGCATTGCGTTTTATTTCATGTTCAGTTTCACTCTATACTCCCCCAGCTTTTACTCCTTAGCCGTTGGCGGCGTAGGGTATGTCGGGATGGCGGTAAACGTATTCGGTTCTGGAATCTTCTGGCTCACAATTGTGCTGACAGCGACAGTATGTCTTCTTCCCGTTGTTGGTTATAGATGGCTGACAATGAAGTTTCAACCGACACTGTCAGATCGCATTAGAAAGGGTGAATGGAAACAGAGAAGAACACACGCAGAATCATTGGTAATTATTTACAATATTTGTGTATTTAGTATCATAGCGTTTTAACACCCTGCAGTTTTCGAAGCCCCCATTTGAAGTGAACTGAATCTGTATTTATTAAGTATGCCTACCATCCAGCATTTCGATTTTTCTGCCGTAGTAGATGTTGTCTCTCGGGTCCAAAGAATGGACGTTTTTTCTATCTGTAAGAAACATTTTCTTGAATTCGAAATCAAATTGGTTTTATAATGGTTCATATCAGTTACCTTTGATGATCCTTAGATGAGCCGTACTGATCCATTTTTTGTTTCCTTAAAGATTTATGAATGACCTCGGTAGAGAAGCTGGAGCTCGCCATCATCGACTTTGTACTTAGCACTTGTCGTACAGAGTTCGAGCCCCGCTCAGGCCATTGATTCCCTCGGCTTTCACTTTTAATTTTTTCCAAAATCCTGTTGAAGAGAAAAGAAAAGAATGATCAAGGAAAAAACAGGAAGTAGTAACATGAGATGAGATTAAATAAAAACTTTCTTTTATTCTTTGATTAGTGATAGTAATCTCGTTTTCATGCCAGGTTTCGCTCCGTCGCAGTCGTGCAAGTTTGCGATCAAGGCGAAGTGCAAAGAGATCAGGCTACGCATTCTCTCATCAGTCCGGCTTTGGCGACTTAATTATGTCCGGAAAGTGGCTGCCATCCTTCAAATTTGGGCACTCTAAATCATATGATGCCACTGATCCTTCAAAAAGGACGTCAACTATACCTACGGCATAGGTTTTTTATGTGAATCCAAATGGGTTGCAATGTTTAAGATGTAAAAGTTCGTCGAAGTAGCATTTATTATAAAGACCATTTCTTTGGGACAAAACAGAGGCAGAGATTTTGATGGTTTTAATGCTTCAAGGTAGCTACTTTTTCACGAAAATTTTTGCTATTTAGAGTAGTAAACAAATGTTTGAAATCAGAGAACAGACAGAAAGGTGTTCTGCAGTAAGTATGTTCAGAAGAAGTTAAAAACGAAGCTCTCACTCAATTCATGATTTGTAAGATATCGAGACCAAATATCTGAAGGAAAGTCTCACATACGCTTGTGAACTTTTGAAAGGCAAAAGTATTACGTTTGTACTCTGAACACAAAGCGGTATTTTTCCTATTACACCGTATCTGTTTACATTCATATCTTAACATCGTGACCTATTTATTCATTAGTCAGACAGATACTTGTTTGATATTTATTGGATATTTTATCCATTTCATGAAAATCATCAGGAATTTCTGCCCCTGTTTTCATGTAAGTACTATGGACAATAGTCATCCATCAGAAAATTTTTCACTATCAACCATTCAACAATGTTCCAAAATGCTTAGCTTAGTCACTGGTCTCTTTAATAACTTTTGTCCCAGCTGTATCTGTACCACTCTCATTAAGCAGTATTTCTGACACATTGGATATGTTAGCTTTATCTGCGACTTTAGGAATTTATTGAAGTGAGCAAAATCATATTGGAATATATTATTACAGGTAGCTATCCAACTGGGTAATGATCAATTTTCCATGTTAGTTTATTCGAGTAAGGAAACTTTATCAACACATGTCTCATTTTGGGGGTTTGTCAGTATTTGATGATAGCATAGTGGCTTAAGATATATATGATTATTTATATCATTGCAGCTTTTACATTTGTAGATTGTAACTTTGCCCGATTGAGCATCGTGTTTTTGCTTTTCAACATGCGCAGCTTCTATGCTGGGAAAAGGGGATATCCTCGTTAAAGATATCCCTTTAGACTTGGGATGTGAGGGAAAGGAGGGGAAAGGACATTCATGCTGCAAAATACTTTCATTTGTGAATTATGTCCAACTTTCGTGAATTTTTCATAGAGAAATTGCATGCCATTTAGTAAAGCGAATTCGTCAGGAGAGGAATTGTCTCTGTAAGAGTTCTTTAGTAGAGCATAGTGCTCCTAGTGATATTGTAGCATAATCTTTGTAGATTTCACATGTCTTTTTTCAAGCCCTTGTCCCTACCAGTGTTGCTCATGTTCTAGCCGATTAACCACTGCACACTTTTATGCATGTTGAATAGCAAACTGTTAGATTTATGGGTATATAATTTGTAGTGAATATGAAAAAAACCGATATTGTGTAGAAAATTTGAATTTAATGCAAAGACCAGAACTCTTAAGCCCCTATTGTTTTTAGCTGTATGCTCATCTAGGAGTTTTTGCACTTCAATGTTATTGGCTAGTGTCTGTCATTTTTATATAGTTTTAAGGAATTGTGATTCGTTGGTCATAAATAATAGCTCTGTTGCACTTAGCAATGGTGTGCCAGAAGAGTCTTGAACGGGGGTGGGGGGGGTGGGGGTGTAGCAAAAACTTTACCAACAAGTTTGAACAAGGCACCATGACTGCAGACAGGACAAGAACGTTTTGAAAATATTTCCCGACGAGCCACAAGAGTACTGACAGCTTCTGTGAAAAATCAGGGGGGACAGTGACATCCCATACCCCCGACTTTAACACACTTCTGGAAATAAGTAGAGGTTTTCTTGCAGAACACGTAGTTTTTCACACTTAGCACACATTCGAGTTGAATTATAACTTGTTTAGTTAATATTATCGAATTGATCTTAAATTCTGTCATTATGCAAGATAGTTGTAATATAATTTGTCATCATTGATAAACCCACAGTTCTTTCATCGCTTTGATTAGGATTTTTGTATGAATAGGACAAGTGCGGGCAAGAACACAACATCAACCCCTTAATATGATTCCAAGAAATTTACAGAGCAATCTTTACATAGTCGATTGCAATTGAAGAAAGGAAACCATAACTTTTTTAATAATCATCGTCAAATGAAAGAAGTATTGAGTCACATGATACCGTAGTACATCTCTGCTTTGCTATAGTATTCTCATAACACTGTGATTTTGGGGTTTAATATTAGACTTCTTCCGCCCTGCTAATTCTTTTCAACCTGTCTAAATAGGAAATGACTGTACCCTGTACCCCCTGATGAAATAACTGGCTATTTTCTCTCCTAGCTGACTTCCCAAATAGGAGTTTTAACTTTCATACGTGCTTTACAGACAGGTAAAAAGGAAACGTGGGGCCCTTTGAATGTGATTTGGAAATAAGCAACACCCCATTTTGAACCACAGTTGAAATGATTTTTGGCCCATACATATAATTATTTTCTAAACGTCTTCAGTATTTCTATTGAGTACTACTACCAAATTTCGAACAGTATTATTGATAATGGGATTAATATATTATATTATACTAAACGAGTGATAGACTGTGAAACGTAGATTCAATTGTTATTGCAATTTCTGGAGAAACGTGCGGAATATTATTTGTTGTATACATATCTGCTTAAATTTTGATTCAAGCTAACCGCTAGATATGTCAGTCTAACCTATTATTTGGTCCGCCACTAAGGACTTTTCAAGATTTTATCTAATATTTGTAACTTAAAGTTAGTATTGTTTGTGTTACATATATGCAAAGTATGCGACAGTTCTGGCAGTCAATGCACAATGAAGCATTGATACATAATTGGAATATAGACATGTGAGAGAAGCACTAATGTAATCAAATCCTCTCTTTATAACTAATACTCTTTTGTTATACATTTGAATAAATTTCGCTGAGACCTGATACGTCGAACACTGCTGTATTGAATAACTTGGATTATATTCTCTGTATTTTTAACATTAGAATTGACAAGTCTCATATTTTCTCACTCTTCTTTTTGAAATATCGACAGTTATCACTTGCATGTTTTTATAAGGAACCCCAGCTTAACTAATTCATAAATCCCTATTTTTGGGCTTGTTTTGGCCATATTTTGATGCTAAAAGTTACCTACTTTGTACCTACAGGTTTAGTACTACAGACATATTATGTATTGTTTTCGTCTTCATCTTGCTATTCAATTAAGTCTGCGATTTCAAAGGGATTGTACCGATATTTAAATGACAGGATTATATAGAATGGTATGGACATTGCAAGTTTCAACGAGAGCCTGCTTAGAGCACTCGCTACATCGAGTGCACATAAATCTTTCAAAGCTGACTAACAGCTGCCTAACTCCAGATTTTTTACAACAATGAAAGTATTCTAAATCGAAAAGTTCCTCGAGGGCCTTGTTTTTAGTAGTACAAATTCCTAAATCCTTTGGCCTTGTACATTTATGTCAGTTATGTTATAACTTATGAAGTGGTTCATTAGAAAAAATAAGTATATTTTTGTATTTTCCATCATAAAAGGTCCCCTGCTTTCTTTTGTCTCTGTTCCCATTTTCATCGTTTCCTTAGCGCAGATATTCTCCTAGGAGGCATGGAAAGCATTCCTGATGGAGAAAAATTGTCTTTTAATGTATGACTTGGGACTCCCATTTTCTCTATCAGCAAACTTACATTCAGTTTGCAGTGAACACCAATCTGTGCATTGATAAACAGTAGAAGTGTGCAGGGATAAAACAGCGATTTGTATCAAAATTTCATTTGATAGAGATATCAAATGCGATATGAAGAGCAATCACTAATCAGTATTCAATCAATAATAATAACTAATCAATGTTCAATCAATAGCAATCACTAATCAATGTTCAATCAATACTAATCACTAATAAATGTTCAATCAATAACAATCACTAATCGATGTTCATTCGATTAATAAATAGACAACTGGCATCCCTCACATTACTCAATTTTCTATTAGAATACCTACTTTTCACTAAGACTTAATATTTTTTTACTTTTTTTGACTTTGAGCCTAAGAGTATTTTTAAAGTGTTCTTTAAATTTTAGCGATTTTGAGCATTAATTCTCGTTTATTATTTTGAGCCTTGATATTATCATAGATTATATTCTTATTAAAAAAAGGAATGTACAAGACATCGTCAGAAATGACCTCCGTCCAGTACCTCTTATTTTCATCGAAATGTCTACTGATAAATTCTCCTTATTACTAGGTATGTCTAACAGGCCTCCATGGTCTATTAACAATGTAATTTAGACACTAAGATGTGCTGGGTGTCGAGAGTTAGTCCGGTAGAAATCCAATTCCTTTTCTTCGTGGTGCATCGTTCAATACACGTGCAGGGCAAGATTGACACATGAACCTCTTGAGAAATATTGAAGAAAAGGTGCGAATATACGCGTGCACAATTAAGTTAACTTTTAATGTAATTGTCGTTCGGAAGTCGTTGCTAATGTCCCTTTAGAATTCGAGTTGAGTACACCTTCATCTTTTGGCCATCTCATGCTTGAGCATGTAATGACTGTCTTGTTTCACGGGGGGGATGAAATAAACTGTGTCGTTAAATATGCCATTTGTCCTATGGGTTAAGCTATGCAGTGAGCAAATATCATCCCCCCATTTCTAGATTCAGCAGGCAGATATTTGAATGGCTGGTGGCTTGTTTACGTAACCTTTATTATCCTCTGTTGCAACAACGTAAATCTCAAATTTCAGGTTTGAGTCAAAGCTCTATGATCTTTGTAACATGACTGGGGCACAGATGTCTCGTTAGAATCTTTTAATACTTCATAAAACACCATTTCAATGAAAGAACATGAAGCCTCTCTCTGGAAACAACTAAGAAGTGACTGCAATCGAATATTTTGTTGTGTGTTTTTGCTGCCTCAGCATGGCGAATATTAGTAACAATGCCCCCGGTGAGAATTTCATCAATTTATTATATTCATCACTGTAGCTACTTATTTTTATAGTATAGTTCATTAATTTCTAGTTAGTTTCAGAATCTATCCATTTACACTCTCTCGTTTTTATAAGGATAAGTGTATTATCGCTTGAGATCAGCTTAAAGTAAAAATTGAAACAACTGACTGAAACTGGCATCTTTTAAAATCCGTATTATCAACTACTTTAAAAATGAGCCGATTTCGTACAATAGCTAAACCTTAAGTTGAAATGTATTCTTTTATTTCCTGGGTATACAAGGCATATTCTTATCATGCTACATTTAACGATTGCGATGGCTCTCGATGGCTTTATTCCACTGTGAAAAGTGGTGGAGGATCAAAAAGCATTCAACGCCATCTAAGTCCGTAAATGAAGAAAAAGAACATGAAATCCAACAAAGTTTATTAGATCTTTCCAAATATAGCAGAGTTTTAAATTATAACCATGAAGTCTAAATACCTCTGATGTTTCAATAAAAGTTTTCTATTTTGTAAGACAGTTGCTGTTAGCCCGGTAGTATAGCTTTCATAGCCTTTACATAATTTGAGTATCAGAACTTTCTTAAAGCTCTCCTAGGAAAAATGACTGAATTTTGATATTTTGCGCATCTGTGCGTATAAGATTAGGGGATGTTCTGAACAACAATATAGTTTTAGATAGCCAAACACGCACTGCATAACTACAACAGAAACACGAAGGTTAACAAGAGAATATATGCGAAATGATATCAAAGAGATGACAGACTTGCATGAATATTTGAATTTTAAATGCATGTGAATTTATCGACTTTCTTCGGTTTCAAAAACCCAGTATTAAACCTTTTTGACGTCATAAGTGCCCAAGTACTACTCTTTTGTAAACTGTTTTCTTACACAAAAACGTATACACACTTTTTTTATAAGAATACCTGATTTTTCACAGAGTCTCAATATTCTTTAATTTTAGCAATTTTGAGCATTAATTCTCATATATTCCACATTCTTGTGATAAACAGTACGTAACTGACACTCCCTGAAGAGTTGCTGAGTCGCATAAATGTAGAAAGTTCCAGACAGGATAGGTGGAACCCACTCTTGCTTTGTTCTCTTAAAAAATAACTCAAATGAGCAAAAAATCTTAACCTTGATGAAGCTTGAGCCTTGCATTTTTCCTAAATTATTCCTATATTTAAGAGAATTTGGGCCTTCTTATATAAACTATATTCTTATAAAAAAGTGTGTATGTGGCTTTAAGTGGAATCATTATGAAGGATGGTTGCCCTTCAGCGTAGCTGTTTCATGACAGTGACGCTGAAGCCACCCAGAGTTTACATGATAGTGTACCTCTATTGTAATGAGAGCCACTTCTCACTTATGGGTCCATAACATCCTTATTTGCCTATCTTGTGTCACAAATTAGGTTCTCTTCCGCTTCCTCTGCTGTGGTTTCGTGTAATACCATAGTAACACCGTCTACTATTACAGTGAATTGCGGCAAGGTCTGTGGAGATAAGACCTGTAGTAGACACGCCTTTATCGTATCAGATATATCGGGGTGCTAGAGGATATTAGAAGATTCTGGAGGGTGCTGAAGCCTGCTGGAGAGTGTTGGGGTGCCCTCCTGCTTTCTCTTCTTTTCACCAAAAAAATACAGACATTTATTTGCTTGTTGGGACATATGACTGCATTAAACGTTTGCTTAAATTCACTAAAATATTTTGCAAAAATTTATTTTGCCTAATTTTACGTATTGTTTGTCATACATGTTAACACATGTTTGTACATTGGCTCTTTACAGCAGAATTTCTTAAAATCCAATATAGTTATACGTAGAAATATCTGTCCCCACTTGTCACATAAATCAAAGAATACAAGAGTTTGGAACAACATCTTGTTCATATTGCATAAATACAGCAAAGCCAGGTCCACAGATAGATTTGAAGGAAAATTGGGTATGGTCTTTCCTTGGAATTACACAAGGACGCGACGGAAACTAAAAATAGCGACATATATGCAAGGTAAAATGATATAGTTTAACTGGTGTCTAAAGGATAGCAAATCCATATACACATCATTGGCACGCATGTTAAGTTGTGTTAGTTTGATGGCCTACTTTCAATAAATAGATATTTTCTACCTCTGAAAAATACGATTTCAAGATACATTCTTTTTGGAAAGTTTTTAGTGTGCCCTCTTTTGTTAATTAGGCCCCTGCCCTAAAAATTCCTGGTTGCGTGCCTGCGGATACACCACTGTCCTGCGAAAGGTATGTTATACGGCCAGTGAATATCTCTGTTGACAGGCAGGCTTGCTACATAAAGATACAAAACAACAGACTATGTTGGACTGAAATTTCTTTTCGGGCAATGCAAACCAGGAAATGGTTCTGGCTGCACATAAAAAAGGGATGTGCGGTCGTACTTGGAAAGGAAGAATGATAACTTAATAGCGAAAGAACGTCATCTGGGTCTCATGTGATCAGGAAAAGAAGGCCACTAGAGCGTCCATGATCGATCTCCTTGTTAACAACAGCTTAAATTTATTATCAAGGCTGAATTCAAAAAAGCATTCAATGTGGTCCTTATTTTCTTATATGGGACAAAAATTGCAGAACAATATATCGATTTAGCTTAACTTCGTTGCCATTAAACCTCGTTCTAACTACCCTGTGAAGCATCAACGTTTGGGGCAAAGTTTCTTAAAATTATGCCAATTATAGCTGCACTTCCACAAACAGACAAAGACGGTCACGTTAGGTCCTATAAAACTTGAAGCCTCCCTTTGAAACCTATCGTTTTGGTTCATTGTTTTGGTTGATTGAAGTGATCATCGTTAATCAGGTACCATAGTCACCCAACGACAAGCCATGATTGGTATGCCGATTTTTACCTACCACCAAAGGACTAATGACAGCTTTCACGACAAGCGAAGAGGTGTGACACCCCATACCCCCTACTTTGCACGTCCCTGGTATCATTGTTCAAAAAGCAGATAACAACACGTTGCATGCCAAGCTAGGGAACAAGAATAGAGATGTCTATATTTGCAGGATTTCCTTCGCTATTTCATGCAAAGATTTTATCAAATAGTCACTGTCTGGTTGTCATTGAATAAATTGTGTGTCCTTCTACTACTGAATCTCGTAATCTATATTCTTGCAATTTTTGAGCGGAATATTACATAAAGCAAGTTTGAAATCTTGAGCATGGTATTAAAAGAAATCGTAACGCTCTAAACATCCTGTAAATGTAACAAGGGAGCTGCGGCCTAAACAACCCGCAACACCGGAGTTTTTCTGGCCTAAGTGTTCGATGCCTCATGGGGTTCTAAGTTGTATTGTTTGGATGACGAGTGTTTTCATAATAAATAAATGTGTCAACAAGTACTTCACTAGGATTACCAGAAGCTGTTGCCTGCATTCTTTCAAGCAAATACTGGGTGCTTGTTATAAATCCTGGTAGAATCGTGCCTGTCATTTGTAGATCAATTTTTGATTTCTTTAACAATGTATCAGCCAATACATAGCGAATTTTGCACCACTGCCATCATTCCAGAACATACCATTCTCAAGCCATAAAATTTGAGCTATGTTGTTGTCGGAAGCACTGATCGCAACCCGTGAGGAAATGCATGATCTTGTAATTCACCGTCTTTGTCAGTCTTAGCAATTCAGAGTCCTGTCAGTCCTAATGACTAGTGAAATTACATTCATTTCCTTGCTCCCTTGATCCCACTCACAAGCTCTACTACTGTCTATTTTCTTGAATCTAGCACTTTTAGTTTTCACCATTTCTTTTTTATGTAAACCTTTGTCATAATTGGGTTATAAACTTATAGGTTGTAGGAAAACTGAAAGTCACAATAATAGAAGTCGAGGAGTCGATGAAAAGTGGCAAACAGACCTAGTCTCAAACACCATCATACTTCTTTGTTAGAATCTCGTTCAATTTTTACAATTTTGAACCTTGTTCAATGTCTAACATTTTAACAATGGAACCACATTTATTCTTTTAGATTTTTGATACTATTTCTTTTGAGAAACTGAGATTACAGGGGTTTTCCTCTCTCTCCCTTGCTCCTTCCCAAGCAAATTTACCTTTGCTATGTTAGCCGAGAAAGATTAAAGACTAAATTGAAGTTCAAAAGTAGTAAGCTCATTTATTCTTCGGATTATTTTTTTTTTAGTATGTAATGTCAGGGAAAGGCCAATAGAGCCTATAACAATGCCCTGACAAAGGAAGAAAGAGAAGGGAAAGTTAATTAGATAGGGATATGAGATCCAGTTTGTTGATGCTAGATTTGAAGGAAGATAAGTTGTAGGATTCAGGAAAAGAAGTGGAAGGTATTGCTCCTTTCAAATTAAAGTGCTAATAATACTTGTTTGATTTCTGATAGGGACTTTGAAGGTAATAAGTTATACAATGCACGGTCTTTTACGCACCATACAACCAGAAGCTAGCACTCAAAACTCAAAAAGGATTGAGTGGCCTCAATTTTATGGTAGACATGGCACTCTCTATTTATGTAAAAAAATAAGGGATGGTTCTCACCCTCCCGTGTGTCTATTCATGGATTCCCTTACAGTACTACTTACCTTTGCATTATTGCGTCATCATGAGTAGTGCATAACCAAACTTCCTAGGAATTTTGCCTCTGCACTTTGTTGGCGATATCAGCAGGGAAATTAAAATGCTTTTTGTTTGTCGTTATGACCCCAAGATGGACGAGAGCAATAATCAAACTCATATGACGTCACCGCAGGCGTGTTCCAATCGAGAGTGCAACAGCACGGCGCCATTTGTTGGAATGAGACGAAGGAGTGAGAATGACTGCCGGGAGAGAAAATGAAGTCACTTCTGTTCTAGCTTTTATCAGGATATTTTAAAATTATCGATCAACTGCTGAGCTAGTTAATTGTTATTGTTAAGTGCAACAAATCGCTCCAAAAATGAGTTCAGGACAAGGATATACAAAACACAGTGTCGGAGGTGCGTACGTAGGCCTATTGATTCCAGGAGATTTCATTGAATCAATGATAACATTTTCTATGGATTTCGTTATTGGTGACTGTGAAGTGATATTTTTTTGTATGTAGAAACTGAGACATGGGAGAGAATGTCAGCAGAAGAGATGGACGAGCGTAGGAAGGAGCAAGTTGCTTATGAGTATCTATGCCATTTGGAGGAAGCAAAATTGTAAGTAACTAAGTAAAGGGAAGGGATTTTATCCCACTTTTCATTATCAGTTTGTTACTAATCAATGATCTCATATTACTTTCCCTTTATGTTTTAGAATAGAGCTTTGTGTTTGGTGTAGAAGTGACTTTTTTGTTTCCCTTGACACATAATTTTGGGGATAGTAGACCCTAGTTACTTTAGGCTAGAACGTATGATCCCTCCTACAGATCACATATTTATCAGTTAATTATTGATATTCGTAGGTGTTGTTATTGGTTTTCGTCCTATGCCATTTGAAATATAGCATTCAGCAACAAAGTGTTACTCACTTCTCTTGATCGCAACGCATTTGATGATATTTTTCTCAAAAAATATTTGCCGTAATCGATATTTTGACTTTGACTGCTTTTCTAAAGGAGATCAAAAAGCACACTGGATCGCTAGCAGCTCGTAGCTCTTGTATCAGTTGGAGGTGGTCAGTTATTTTTTACCCTCCCTACTTTTATTTTGCATGTGAAGATGGCTGGAAGCATGCTTGAAAGAGGAATTACCTCCAACTACAGAACTGGAGGAGAGTTTCACAAATGGAGTCACTCTTGCAAAGCTTGCAAATTTTTTTGCACCTAAAGTTGTCCCCTTAAGAAAAATATACGACAAAGACTTGAAAAGATACGAGGTAGTTTTATGTCATATTTCTATAAGAAATATTTACACATTTTTTGTCGTTGTTACACCCAGTTTGCTACAGCACTTTGTCCTCAGCCATGATGATTGTCCTGGTGGGCGTGTTGAACAGCGAGGTGTGAACAGTTGTAGTTAAAAACAGCGTCTCAAAGTTTAGCTAATAAATACTTTCCTATAAACTGTTTGGTGTGAAGTCAGGGCTGCTTTACTTGAGCTCTCATGCGAACGCGTCCTAAATAGACCGTATAGAAAGATCTCTTCGCTGATCTACATAGGTAGTGTGTAAACATATTTTCTGTAAAGAAGACAATAACTTATATTGTCTTGTTTGAATAGAGATACCTAAGTAAATATAACAAGCATTAACTTGCCCATTTAACCATGCATTCTCATTGGGAATCATTCTCAAAAAATCAATACAACCTGGAATGTGGTTGCTTTAGGCACTATATTGGGTATTTGACTATTCTTTTTATTAGTTCTAAGTCTTTTGTAGCCCAGCAAAATGTTATTCTACCTATATCCCTTAGTAAATGGTTACTGTTTGTGTAGAGGTTAGGTATATGGTTAATATGAATTCCATAGAAATACTTGCTGGGCATAAATGTTTTGATTTGTTATTAACAGACTGTATTGGTGATAATGTTGGGGGTCTCTTTTGTCTGATTATTTAAGGCTGTCTGATGCTGAATACTATCTGTTGACTGATTGATATATCTTTTTCTATCTTTCATACATATCTGACTGGTTTGATCATGATTTAAGAATGGTTTACAGCAATTTGGATATATTTTTCTCATTCTTGTTATATATAGTAGTTATAATTTGTCATATTATCAAAAAATGTTCAGAACTTTTGTGAAATTAGGAGTAAGATAACATATAGTTGCAATGTTTTTGACAGGAAAAAGGACTACACTTCAAGCACACTGATAATATTAACTACCTGCTGAGGGCAATGGAGAAAATTGGACTCCCAAAGGTGAGGCTCCTTTGAAGTAGCTATTATGTCATTTATTTTCTAATTCTTAACTCCCTTACATTCAAGTAGTAAAATTTTGTTATTCAAAGTTTGTCAGATTTGGAGAAGTCTTAGGAAGTTAACCTGAAGCTAAAATGAAATTTATCATTCTTTTGTTCTAGTTAGTTTCTTAATGATTATATGTACACTATCTTCTATTACATCTCTGAGTTTAGTTTGGTATTTTGTAAACACCACTTAGCACTTGATTTAAAGTAAGTATGGACCTTTCTGGGATGGAATTGGCAATATCTTGTTAGAAAATGAGTCATGTTTAATTATCAGCAGTGAGTTGTTCATGAACATTGTGGATTTTATTGACATATTCTGCATGGCTGGTTGAAGGGCTATGCATAGTGATTCACATTACATTTTAGGAGGGATACAAAAACATAGAATAGACTGTGTCTTAAATCACATTATATTTTAGATAATACTTGTTTATCACAGCCAGTCCCTACCAGAGGGAAGGCTCTGGAGTGTATTGTTGAGGGCAAATCCATAGAATTTTTTGGGAGTAACTCCAGTGTGTTTGACTCTTGCATTTACAAAACACATTGTTGGCTTATGTTCTGAGATTTGAACATAGTGGCTGAAACAGTATTTTAGTTAGTTATCAGTGTTTACAAAGAGTGAATGCCTTAAATCATATGGAGGACAGCTGATGTTGAATCTCTTTATAGCCATTTAGGGTTTGAAGTGAAGTTTTTCAATTCAGGGCCTAATATATACAAGAGATCAACCCAACCTGTTGTTAAGAATATTTGCTATTGGAAGATTAAAGATCAAACAAGAAATAATGGCAGACTTTGAGAACAATATAGAATTGTAATCCTATTTTTCCTTATTGGCCCCAGATATCAATGAATTTTGTTATTCATACCAAGGTCATAAGGACTAGAGGTGCATGACACCTTAACTTTCTGAATTGTTATCATATTTCAAGTTTACTATATATCTTGCTGGGTTGTGCCACCCTTTGTTACTGGCATTAATCTGATGTTTCCAGCTATTAGCAGAGGAAAACCCTGGTATCCTCTCGACATGACTTTGGGTGTTTACTGGGATATCAGGCTTACATAGGAAATTTATTTGCACAGGAGGCCCACTGAGAATATCATGTGAGATGTTGTCGTGCTGTTGGTGATTTTTGAATCACAAACAAACCAGCAGGTGAATTTGTTCATCCAAACCAAATATGGCACAGCCTATCCCAAACTCATCTTCACTTGGCTTTGCCAACGGGGTGTTGGATTTAGATTCTGTGCAATAGAGACATCCCGAAATATATAAATGCCACTCGTTGTCAGTTAGAAACGTTGAGGTTTAAGTGTTTTGATAACAAAAGCGAGTTGAGTAAATTTGGATAGAATGATGAGACAGTAGGGAATTTCGGTCTGCAGTTCTATACTCAATCATTTCACTGTAATTGTGAAGATATATTTGCATTATCTGAAAGCCAACTTCATTTAGCCACTTTATGACTTCTGAGGTGTTTTTCGCAATCGTGCTATCGCTTTACATCGTGAAAGTCTAAGAAGTTTCTTCAATTGTCCAGAGTCCTGCGGTCCAGGCTTTGCCAAGCGAACAAGCTTTCGTTGCATTTTGGTTATGCTTGCTTTGTTCAGAGCCATTTCTTTCTATTTTATTCCGCGAAAACAGTGCCTCTTTGAAATAATTTGAACGTATGTTTCGGAAGGCAGCAAGGAATTTTTGCTGTCATATGAAATAATGGTGCTAAATATGATGAATGTTCCGTGCGCAGAGTGCCATAAAGACGTAAAAAGGAATAAAAAATATGGTTAAGAGTTTGGAGTTTGGATTTTACTGTCAAAGGGTCTTTCAGATTGCACGGACCTTATGGATGTCATAGTCATGAGCTTCTGCGGGTGGGAATCTCGTTATTGGTAGGCATATTACTATAACATCCTGTCTATATGATCATAGCTTGCATTCTACCTGCTTGTCATCACATAGGCGTAATGTCCTAAAGGCCTAATGTCCTTTAAATGATTGCATTAGTATTGATTTCTTATGTTATTTCCCAATAGCTTGTCTCATATTACATTGGGTCAGCTTAAAATATCTAAGGTCAATAGAACCGCATTTTGAGCGCACATCAAGACAGGCGAAATGGTGTATGATGCTGAAGCAGGTACTAAGGGCCAAGGGAGTCACTTGTCAAAATGCGTGTTATGTTCGCCGCCTAACAGGATTGGAGGGCGTAGAACTTGTCCTAACTACCCCTGGAACACTTTCAGAATGGAAGCTAGCCTCGTTTTCGTTTGAAAAATTTCTATTATCACATAGCCTGGTTTTGAAGTATACACCTAATTATTACTTCAGCTCTACACCACTGGTTAATTCAGAATGTTTTCCAAGAATTCGGTAGAGGTCACGACATGAAGAGCTTTTTGTTTGAGCACTTTATGATCATGGGATATTTTTTCACGTCATTCAACCCTCAAGTTAAATGTGAAGTTATTTTTTTTATCATAGTTTAATTTGTATCGTCGTAAGATCCTTTGTGACAACTGCAGAGTATCCCGACCAAAGGGAAAATAATAAGATTGGTTTGTAAGATCTTCAGAGCGAGATAAAAAGCATTGGTGAATTTGCTTACCGTACCACAAATAATACTCACTAAGTTGATTGCTGCACACCCTATATCCCAGTAGTCCCTGACAGTTGACGCCAAGAAAATGCCACAGTATAATATGACACGTATTTTAACCATGAAAACAAGCTCGAACTACAACCATATATCAACCTAAATTATTAAGTTGAGGTATCCTTCACGAAGTCTCCAAATATCACTTAAAAGCTTCCTCTATGTTGCTTTCGTACTCAACTTTCAACTCTCGAAATCTCTCTCCAGTGAAATCAACCGCCTGGGTCCTAGTAAACATAAATTCAAAAGGCAAGTAATTAACATGACAAAAGAACTTCCACACTTCTCCCCCTATTTGACTCCCTAGAATGTCAAATATAAAGATGATATAAAAACTCAAGAGTAAATTAGTCTTTAACAGTTTTCGTTGTCTTCAAAGCCAACAATTCCTCTTATATTTGCTCTAGCATCTGTAGCAGCTCTTCTGTTTGGCCGGAATTCTTTCGCATCGACGTTGAACTTCTTTGCTGTAGAACCGTTTTCTCTGAATTCAGAGCAACTCAACTCAAGAGGATATAAGAATTGAAGTGGTCTCTCAATGTCAAATTTTCCTGTACGAAGCTTTGCTCCTCTAACGACTTTATTCTTGTCAACTATTAGACTATTTATCACACCCAATGTCCATTTTCCACGATTCTTTTCCTCGCCTTTAAGGATTGGCGAAGTTATTCTGTTCTAAAATTCCTAGCTAGTATTATATCTGCATTGATCTCCCTCAAATCAGTGCTTCGAGATGTTCTGCGGTTGATTATCAGAGTTTCTTATAGCCATTTCCTAACTGCTTCCTTGTGAGAAATAAGCGTAGTCCAGCGCATGCAGGTGGTTTTTTATTTTTGATATTTACATAATCCTTTCTTTATTCGTTCATCTGTTTATAATCATTGCTAATCTCAGAACGGGCTCAAATCTTTTGCTCGTGAGAATTGTTTTTGTTCTGTGATTCGTTGAAAGATTATCACGTCCTGGCTATTTACCGCTTCATTGTTTTCACTTCTATCACAATTGTGGCAGATTTCCGACTTATTTTAAATCCTCATCAGACAGTACTGCACCTTCTCGAGCGCTGAATTAATAGCATTTAGGTTTTGAAAGGATACCAGAGCTTTTTGCCGTCCAGTTGGTTGCATTTAGTAATGCAGACATGGCAGCCTGTGTTGTGAGTGGGGATGGTTTTGATCTCTGCCAGTGGCAAATTTTTGGAATGGGTTATTAGCTTGAAAAAGTGCTTTTTGTCTCACCTTTATTGGTGTATGACTTATGAAAGATGTCTTTTCTTTACTGGCCATTCTTGTTATCATTGAAATACACTCACCAATCCCTGATAGTATGTATTTTAATCTAACGGTTTTGTGTGAACACTAAGATGAAGATACTCATTGCACCCTTGGGTTTTTGATCGTCTAAACGTATCTATGAGTTTTTCGTTTTTGCATATTCACACGTGTTTATCATCTTGCAACTATATTTTGATGCTATTCTTGTTTTCTAGGTATTTTATCCTGAAACCACGGACATTTACGATATGAAGAATATGCCTAGAGCCATTTACTGCATACACGCTTTGAGGTACCGTGAGTTATGCCCTTTCTGTTTGCCCTTTCATATGTGACTTATGCTCTTTCATTTGTGGGTTATGCTCTTTCATTTGTGACTAATGTGCGAACTTTGGAACTATGAGTGGGTGCTATCGATAGCAAAAGGTTGATAAATCTTGTATCATTCTGGATTGTCCTTTCACATATGACTTTTGCACTGTCATTTGTCACTTGTGTGCGAATTTTAAGAAAATGTTGGTGAGTGCGATGGGCATTAAAAGATTGATAAATCCTGGATGACTCTAAGATGTACCAATGTCATTCAATATTAAGTCATAACACTTTGAGTATTATTTGAAATTGTATTGTTCGTAATTATTTTTCCCCTATAAACTATAGGCTGTAAGAGATTTTGTTGCTTTATTTATTATAAATAGTTGTTGTAGATGTCATTTCCCAGCTCTGGAAAATTCTAGGTGTTTACGACAATATTCCTTAGTCGATATTCTAGTAAACTGGTAATATAGCCTTTAGTTTTCCAAGACCTAGACCCATTTTGAGTCAAATGCATTGAAATGGGAACCCCTAATAATTGCCTTGTGTAACTTATTCAGATCACTGAGCAACGTAATAGACTGCTCTTTGGTTTTGTTTGCACTGTTTTCTATATTTTACATGCACATAGCTTGACTCATTTGTGGGCTGCCTTTAAATTTTTGTTTTAAATTTAAATTTTTGACAACTCGATAGATTGAATATAAATTCTGCATTTTTCTGTTCAGTTTGTATCTCTATAAATTGGGACTGGCACCACAGATTCAAGATTTGTATGGAAAAGCTACTTTTACACGTAAGTTCCGTTGCGGTGTACAAAGACTATTCATTGATTCTTTTTTTTCTGAGAACGTACGCACAAACATGTGGATACTCACCTCGTGCTCTGACATCACGAAGGCGCTGATCTGGAATAACTAGAATCAATAGCTCGCATTATTCGACCTATGTATGGGGGTAACTGATGGGGGTACAAATGGGGGTAACTGTAACCTACCTGCATTCTTTCATTGGAAACTAGCAATAAGCCCAATGAAGACTGGGCCTTTTCCTAATCTTAACTACGATTCTGCGTGCTTAATAGTTATATGGAGCATAGAGAGCCGTTTGAAGGATTGCAAAATCCACGTCATTTTTTTAATGTTTTGATGTCAAACCTGCAGCAAATAGTATATTGATCGTTTTTTGTTTCTTGCACTTTTCAGAGGAAGAAATCAATGCCATGAAACAGGCACTTGACAAATATGGAATTGCAATGCCTGCTTTTGGTAAAATCGGTGGTTTGCTAGCTGGGGAGGTATGTTTTCTCTCTTGATGTTGTTACGGTTGACATATGTCAAATGTTGTTAGCAAGTCTCTTTGATTATTGATGATTTTACTGAGCTGTGAAATAATGTTTTACTCAAATATTTTGTCTATTCCCTCTCTTTCCATTTTCACTCAACAAAGCTGCTGTACAAGTGTCTAGGATTCAGGACGCTAAATCATAAAGTGTTTTGTTGTGACTGGTGATTGGTTGGTAAGGAAACTATACTGAAAAAGATAATGACTTTGTCTAGTCAGGATTGGTTCTAAAGGTTACTCTTAAGTCCCAAATAGCCGGGGGGTTGGAAATTTCCCAGAAACCGAATAAACGGGGGGTTGGAATAGCCGGGGTATGTGGAATATTTATCTAATTATAATAGCTATAGATGAATTTCACAACTCATTTGAACTGTAAGCAAAATGAAAAGCATGATTTCTTACATTACTTAATACTCGATCGAATTACAGACAAAAGTAATAAAGTCTTCTGGAATATGAATGCCCAGGATGGATTTATTTCGAACAATTATTAGGCGGAGGGGGATCTTTATTCGAGATTCAAGAGTACTTTCAATTTTGGTAAAAGCTGGATGAGGTATTTTGATGTGTTGGTCGCCACAAACTGTAAAGTGGGCATGGTTATAGCCATGCATTCTGCATGATACCAACGGTAGCACTGCGAAATCATGTTCATATATATTTAACAGTAACTTTCAGTCAATTACTTACTCTTCATAGCCATACTTTGTCAAGTTTGTTTTTGAAGCGTTGTCTGAATGCATAATATAGCTGACAATGGAATATTGATAAGTTGATGTGGAATAACCGGATACTGAGAGCAAATACTAGTGCCAAATTTTTATATTCTATAAGATCCATTCTATTTTCTTCCTGTTCTACTGCAGGGTAATCTTGAAGAATTATTGTATATGTTATCCATTGACAAACTTTAATCGATTTGAAATTATAAGTGTGCAGCATCCATTTTTTATAATCTGAAGATTCGTTTTTAGGCCATTGTGTTTTGTTATGTAGTTAAATTAATTGTATTGTTTCCCTGTGTTTCAGCTTTCAGAGAATGACGCAGCATGTATGTATAGTTTGTATCCTTTTTGTCATGTTTGATGTGTTATACAATATCAGAAAAGATCATTAGTATTGAATTTTTCCCCATATCTTGTAGCGACTGATTGTGGAAAAATACATGTTATTATTATTGGGAGAGAGTTGTAAACTATAGATTTTTATATAAAGAATCCATCCTGGTATTGTTTAACAAAGTTGACAAAACTGCTTCAAAAGTTATTTTTGAAATTGTTTCTTCCATTACCATGCATAGTTTCTTTTCTTAGATCAATAAAATCTCGTTACTCTTCATGCCTGTTTTTCTTTACATACCAATGCCTTCAATTTTTCGGAATCTAGGTCTGTCTCCTCAGGTATACATGCTATGCAATTTGGACCCTAGTCGAAAACGACAGTGCCTATCAAATAAGCGCATTGGTTACCCTTTTTCTAAGAAATTGCTTTTAAGACTTTTCTGATTGTTTACATGAGGCTGCAGATTTTTTGTTTGTAATCTTCAATTCGCCCGGTTCATTTCGTTTAGCAATTGTCTATAAATATTCATATTTTGGGGCGATTGTTTAGATTTTCCATTGTTTCTAAAAACGTGTAGAAAATCAGTTTCTTGAAGAAAGGAGGGTATTTTGTGTATAGTAAGTTGCAGAATAGGAGCAGGTGGCATTGTGATTTGCCATTGAGATAGAACCCCCCCCCCCCAAATGATGGATTATGACCAGCAGAATTGTTGGGGCATATTTCTTTTCTAGCCTTGTGGTTTTTACGTTTGTTGTTAGATCTACTTTTATGAAGGAGTTTTGTGTAAATGTTTTGTCATTGGTTTAGCTCATGCGGCAATTGTTGCAATAAACGAGGCTATCGATAAGAACGATCCTGATGAGCTTTTCAAAGTTCTGAGCAATCCTGAAGCGAGACTTTTGAATCTGTACGAGGCAAATAAAGTCGGCTACCAGAATAAATTAGTTGAAGAGAAGGCGAGAAAGACAGCAGCTGCTGAAGCGAAGGTAAGTTTATGCGAAATCTGACTTTTTCTGTTTCAGTTTGTTCCTTCGAATGCCCCGCTTGCTCTGTGTCTTCGTCGCTATCAGCTGACAGATTAATCAAGGGGACGCTCTGAGGAATGTTATCGGGGACTGGAGCAAAGCATTATTTTGTTTTGATAAGTAAGGGTCAGAATTAATAGACAAATTGAACACTGTAATTAGTGAATTGGTAGTTCTAGTCGTTTTTCATTCATTTATGATGTACTGAATTTATCCCAGTTTTTGTTGTGCTTGACAAACAAGATCTATGAAATTTTTGTTTTAATACATTTGAGTTGATATGGGATGTTATCACAATTGTGTTGCTGTTTAAGCCATACATTGCCTATTGCCATGAAAATTTGTAGAGTAAGATGTCTCTTTTTGTCGTCGTCCTCATACTTATTTACATTAGAAAGCTACTTTTTCGAAGATCAGATATATTATTTTTTTATGAATGGGAAACTTAACTAGTTTCAGTTAACTGTTGATTGCTTGAGTTGGCATTTTTTAAAATCACTTGCTACTCTACTTATTATAGCAGTTTACTCTTAGTTGAAATTTCGAAACTGTTGTTTTATTTGATGTTGGTTACATTGAAAACAGAGCTTTCAACAATCGCAAATCATACGATGTTATTCACCGTTGTTATCACTATTGTCTGGTATCGTTTTTCTTTCTTAATCGGTATGTGTTGTTTCTCCCCAACAGAATCGCCCTGAGGAAGAATTGGACATGTACGATAAGTTGCTTACGCATGCAGAAATTCAAGGACATATCAACACAGTAAACGGTGGGTTTCAGATAGCAATATACAGTACAGAACGTTCACTGCAAGAAGTCTTTTTAGTAGCAGCCTTTCTTGAATAGGTAGTAGGCGATGTCAGGGTGTTCTTGTGCTTGTGCTTAAACCGAGGATTGAGGGATTGAGTGTTGGAAATTGTAGACCAAGATTTCTCTGGAGTATTGGCAGCTAAGGGTAGTTGAAGGAGACGCAAAAGGAATGACAATTACTCTCTCCAATTTAGTATTTCGCTGCGTTCTAGCTTGTGGATTAGAAAGTCCAAAAGTTACATTGTTGTTGTGTTGCTGCTCATTATTTTTTGCCGTTATTTTATGTTAAAGCCCTTCTCGTTTCTCCTGCTGATGCAATCTCCTGCATTCACAATGTACCAGGAGTTTTCCCAAATGTCAAATGACCTCGATTAGGCATAAGCTGAGGCCTTACAAAGATGTTGTCTCTTTCTTGCATGGTGTCCATTTGACTTTCGAATGCGTAGTATTTTGTTAATTATCATTACCTTAAGTTGTAATAAAGCATCTGAACCATATCTGCTACATATTTGCACACGAAATATCGTAGAAAAGACGCCAGGCCATTAAGGGGTTTGGATTTGTTATAGTTTCACAGTTTTGTACGGATGATAGTCTTGTGGTGAAATGGAAGGAACGAATTTAGTTTAGCTAGAATATGGGTAAATTTGGACAATGTAGTAAGTATGATTTCTTAGTTGATCAATGCCAAAGACACTTAACCAAAGTATTTTGATATAAATATGTTGATAAACCTTCTCCATGTTCTTTCCATTCCAGCGGATGCAGCTGTGAGGGCGATTAATGCTGCTATAGATAAAGGGAACGAACAGTTACTGCTCGAAGTGCTTTTGGACAAGCCAGCCGGTTTATCCAATGTTATTGCCGGGAATATTAGTTGGTATATGCAGCGCCTTAAAGACGAGAAAGCTGCTAAAGCAGAGGTATAAATGCTTATTTCATACTACCAAGTCATTGATATTAAGTATGTAGATGCTTTTATGTTGAAAACTTGTTATTTAGTTTAAGATAATGTGGATTCAGCTTTTGTTTGTTGGATCTAGGATTACAGAGTGAATTGTCTGTGCAGAAATTTTGATAGAATCCAAGACCTATTGGTCATGTTGTCTACAAAGGAGTAGATGACGGCTGCTGTTTTGATTTTGGGTTCGTTAATTTAGAGAAAACGAAGTGTTAGTCTTAGTTGTGATAACACGAACAAGGTTGAGTATAAGGGAAAAAGGAAAAAAGATGGCTCTATTGGGGCGCCTTGGCTTTCGCTAACTGACTTCAAAAATCACAGGAGCGTTTGAATCTGACAGTTATGACAATACCAACAAGGATGACTTCATTAAATGAAAAAGGAAAAAAGATGGCTCTATTGGGGCGCCTTGACTTTGGCTAACTGTCATCGAGAAATCGCATGAGCGGTTTGGTCTAATAAGTAGTGTTTCTTTTATGGAATTCTTTTGTACCCATGAGTGTCATGAAGCAAAAGGATGACATTCGTACAATTGTTATGAATCAGTTTGGTTTTACTCATGACGTTAGATTTTTTGCTTTGACCTTTTTTAGAAAGAGAATGACCCCGGTGCTCTTATTCAGCTGCGCGAGATACAAAGTGTTATCGACAATTCAAATTCATTGGCAAACAGGGCACATCAGAGTATGTATTCCACGCATGGTTGACTGTTACTACCATGCTTTCTGTAGTTTTGCGAGTATGAATGAGTTGATTAGAACTCTGTGGGAAATTGGTCAATGATAGGGGATCAGGAATGGATACTTCGTATTTTTCCAAAGAATCCCAATAAATAGAGTAATTCAGTCAAACAGTAGGAATGAGCTATGCGAGTTTAAAGCATGTGGCTCGTAACCAAGTTCACACAACCACAAATTTTATGCTGGGGGGGGGGCAACTTACTTTTTTTTATTGTGGGTGTGTTCCGTCGTGCAGATTGATACTCTTTAGGTAATCGCCACATTCCTCACTAGGAAGAGTTCAGGTACTTTTGAGTATTATTTTCTTTCAATTTCTGAGATATTGAAAAGAAAACTTGCTTTATAAAGACAAGCATTGCTCAAAGTTTCCTGAATGTTTTTCGACTGATACTCTTTGGGATATGAAGCACCCCCACAATGCAATGAAGGAAATTCTACTAACGAAATATATACCCAATTATGGTTCTTCTTCCAGTTGATACAAGGAAAACTTTTCTGAATATGATTTATTAGCTATGGCCCCCTTGTATGTAGCAAAGGACTTTTGGTATTAATGCGTTGTGTTATTTTTTAGTGGAGGCTTGTGTAAAGGGTATTAATAATGCCCTTGAAAGTGGCACGGCAGATGAAGTCATGACTTATCTGTTGAAACCAGAAGCTCTGCTCCCAAGGGTCGATCCAAGTAGGCCATATCTATATTTTGACAATTTGAAAAAGGCTCGTGTTGATAAAGGACAGGTATTTTGGACATTTCTTTCCACTTATGTTTTTATTTCGTTTCAATCTTGTCGTGCAGTTTCTCCCTTGTGCTTTGTCTTTTTACCGTTGATTTTGTTTGTCTCTTAAACTAATTGTCTTCTGTTGGGAGACAATCACGATCGCTTGCAAAAAGCGGTATTTCATTAAAGTTCTTGATGATTCATTCGCCTAGTTATAGGTCGATCGAAATTTGTGTCATTAATTACCACAAGGTTTTCATGTTTAATGCATAACTGTTGCAATACTAAAGAGATTTGTTAGAAGAAGATCTTCTTAATTATTTAAGCGTAAAATTTCTTAGTGATGAAAGATTAATTTATTTTACAGCCTTTAACTCATGATGATCTGACGGAACGAATTAAAGGTACAGTTATTTTGTAGGCTGCAAGTCACGTTTTGATTGTCATATAATTCAACAGTCTCTTTCTCCGTCACATTCCTTTGTTCTATGCTTTAGTGTTCTGTGCTATATCCCTACCCACTGTTCGACTTTGACTATATGTCGCTGTGTTCCAATGCTGTATGTTTACTTGTATTCATGTATCTTTTTGTGTTGTGTGTATATATATATATATATATATATATATATATATATATATATATATATATATATATATATATATACATACATACATACATACATACATACATACATACATACATACATACATACATACATACATACATACATACATACATACATACATACATACATACATACATACATACATACATACATACATACATACATACATACATACATACATACATACATACATACATACATACATACATACATACATACATACATACATACATACATACATACATACATACATACATACATACATACATACATACATACAAACTAATCCTAAGCCGCATCCACAACGTATATAAATTACATAAAAAGAATAAACCACAAATATACTATCCTTTCAGTAAACGTTTCGATTAGAATCTTCATCAGTACTGATGTCTTCATCAGTCTTCATCAGTACTGTATTTTGTTAGATTTCGTGCAAGTCTTATTTGCATTCTATCTCTATTTCCAGTTCTTACCGCTATTGCTGGAATTAACAATGCAGTTGATGTTGGTGATGCGGTGGCGTTAATGGACGCTCTCAAGAATGAGGACGCTGAGTTGGAGAGTGTTGATGATGCATTGGGGTCACGTTATCTTTCCCATTTCGTTGCCGTTAAAAGTGAGAAGAGAGAGGTTAGTAGTTGCCTTCTTTGCGTATTTTGATGAGTGGCTGCTATTTGATAGATTAAACTCTCCAGATCAGCGGGGAATGTAAGGGGTGATAATTGCATGACTGTGGAGTACCCAAAACATAGGGACTTATGGGGGTTTTAATTAGTCAATGACCAGTCTCAGAGTTTTCGCCCATCTTTGGATAATAGTTTTATGAAGTTACTTTTTTGAATGCATATTCATATTTCAATTTTGCAGACTTGAGCATGGAATCATGCCAAATATTTTAATTAGACGTTTTCTTCATGTGATTAGAACTGTAGTTTATCTATGGTCTCGAATTAATAGATAGGGCAACTCCATTTGAACATTTTGGGAAGGAATTTGAAAATGAATGTGTCATGAACTGACCTCCTCATCAATTTGTTTGCAAACAGGAACTTGGCGTTCATCATGAAGATCTAAACCAAGTGGAAGTCCAGGTTCTTGTTGAATACGTGAACACCGAAGTGCAGGAAGAGAATGACTGTAAGTGTCTTAAAAAGATTCTTATTAGTGAAGTCATTGTTCCGCCTGAGGCTTTTCGAATCCAGGAATGCTGTGTTATGTAATATAGAGACAACCGCGCATCGGTAAATTTTGTTGTGTTTGAAGTTTCCCAAGTAGTGTTATAATGGGATGTTTCTCCGGCTTGGCAGTATTTTATAATATCTTGACTGTCTGGTCTGGAATCGGTGACATTTCACGATTGCCCATCGTCCCAAATGGCCTATCTTCTGGGCCATCAATGTGAATTTCTTTTTCCTCAACATTCAACCATTCAGTATCACTTTGCTTTATGTGCTGAATGCTTGACGTTTTCTTGGTTGGTTCGCTCTTGTCGCCAGTATGAGATCTTTTTAGTATTAGGAATTAAACACATACTGTATGCTAAGATGATATATTCAATTATGGACCGTCCTGGCCCTGACGAGGCTCTTTGTCCATTGGTACCCTAGCCCAGACGAGGCCTATTCTTTGTCTTCTAGATAATAAGGAACGAATGATGACCAGGACGATGATTAGGATGTTAAATAGGGAATGGTTATCATACTTAACAAGGATTTTATTTCCGTCTTATCAAAACGAATTTTTAAGTGTTTATATCGCAGGGTATCTAATCTTTGCTTTTTTATTTCTGAAAACTACATTTTGTTCTCATGCTGATGTTTTTTTACTCATAGCGAGGTATTTCGATTTGATGTTGATTACGGCAATCATATTTGCATTGCCTCATTGTCTCGAATGAATCGCTATCTTATTTTCAAATTGTTTGTTTGGGAAACATTCTCTTTGCTCCTGACCTATTCTGCTATGTAGAAGCAGTCAATAGATGAATTTGATCAAGGGCGCTCATCTGTCTGGTATCTAGATTCGTGTCTGTTCGATTCCATTTCTTACATCACAACAACCTTATATAGTAGCAATAGTGAATTTGATTTATTTACCATAATTCTTGATTCAGAGGTATCCATCAAACCGGTGACCTTTGGCGCCTTCTGCATACAAGGTACCGACTGAATGAATACACACTCACAACTCTTGGTGTCTTATCAGTCATACTGAATTGATTGCATGTGACGGTATTGGCGATTTTCTGTAATTGCCTCTATAGTATCATCACTTTAATTTCTCTGCGAGACGTTGAGATAACACCGGTGTTTTGACATGATTTCCACGCTCAGATCTCCGAATATCGGATCTCCTGAAGTCAAATCTGCCGGTAGGCAAAAGCTCATTAAGAATTTCATGCAGGAGCATCATGGCAGCTTGATACTTTCTCGTCTGATCAACCACCACCATAGATGCAGAGAGAAATTGCAAATCGCCCATAGGTCTTCTCATGGTTTGTACCTTGCTTTTTTCCAGCTGTTTTTGGATTTGGTTGCTTTGTTTGAGTTAATGAGATTTAGGTCTCTATGGGTAGGTAGCTTGGTGTATTTCAGAGTATTTGGTGAATCGTCTGATGGCACTTGAGAATTTAATTTTCGCACAAAGAAGCGGAGAAGACATTGTTTAGAATACTTAAAGCACTGTTTTCGTCCGACACTGGTCACAATATGAAAAGTCGGATAACAACCTATAGAAGAACCGAAATGTAGCAGTGAGTAGTCTCTTGGTAATGCAGAATTTCATTATTAGTACGCGGATGGGTTCACGTAGTAGGAGGAACACTGTGTTTGATTGGCTGCATGTTTGGCCAATCGTTTTGTCTCCTATAGGAAGATCAGGTTTTACTATTGAGACCTATGTCGCTTTGCTTCTACTGGCATGTTAGAGGTTCATGGGGCTTTGATGAATTAATGAGCTCAACGTTTTAGTTACTGACCAAGTCAAAATATGTGGCATGCAGCAATTGTCTTCTTCGTAGGGCTTATGACGTGTTCTAGTATTATCGACTTCTTAATCTTTGCTTTCTTTCTTGGTGTTTTCACTTGTCCTTTGAGAAATAGTGTTTGTTCGATGAGGACAGTCGATGATACCTCTTGATTTCAAATTGCTCAGTGTCAGAATATCAGCAGAGTTTAGAAGTATTTTTGTTGATTTTAAAGAGTAATTCCATCTCTGGGTTGATTTATGGTTGTTGCTGTTATTTTTTTGCATCTTGTTTTGTGATGTTGAGTATAAGTTCTTAATTTTGCAAAGTACTTAGAATTTTGCATTAGAAATGGGCGTTGTTAGTTATCAGAGTGAGAGAGTTCTGTTCAAGGAAGTAGACATGATATCATGAAGTTCTCGTTTCCACCAGGTAGAATAGACAGCAGATTACTAGGTAGAAGCTAGTGAATATAATTTTGAGTTGGTAAGTCAACTTTGATATTCCTAAAAGGACTTTGCAACAAAGATACTAACTGTTTTTTCGTTTGCCAGTACCTTACTGTGTCATGCAGCTGGAGTACCTCAATTCATTTACTATTACATCCTGGTGACTGTATGACATTGCAAGGTATCATTTTGTTATTTAAGTTGACGGGAACAGCTACGGTTCTCCCGTCTGATAGCCAAAGTGTACAATACAAAATAATGTATAAAGTGATAGTTTATAGTGCTAATGGAAAATGGCTACAATGGCTTTCAAATAATTATGTTGGCTGCAATTTTGACGTATGTGAGCAGGAGCTTAGGCCTTAGTTGTTAATGATAACATGTGTTATACTCATGCTAGTATGATTCATGCCCTGGCAGACGTGCACCTAACATCTGAGCGTTGAATATCCTTCGCAACCATGAGATATAATAATTTTATCTTTGCAAATATTCTATTGGGTGCTGTGAATGCGATAGCTGGTGCATATTGTAAAGGGTAATCTCTGTATTTGCGCTATCCTATACTGGGCTTTGGATTTCTGTATCGTCTGTATATTTTAGGATTTTCTTAAATTAACGGGTGCTTTGATTCATCCTAATCAATGTTTGGCTGGTTAAGTCCCCGCTTTCCTTAATGAACACTAGTTTTAAGTAGGATTGTTCGCATGTTATCCCATCTTCGCACCTTGTATTTCGTCATTAGAATATAATTTTTCTCAAATTATCATCGGATCTTCGCTGAAGTTAGTTTAGGTCACATATCGATGGGATTTTTCAACATAGATAGTGGACATTGATGGAGAACCATCAGGCTGTTTTTGTTTGTTAGCCGTAGCATCATTCCGGAACTATCGAGTTCCATCTCGTTAATTTTTAACTCATCAATGAAGCCATTGTTAATAGCTGGTTGTTTGAATAGCTCGTTTCAAACATCATTTGACTGAAACTTTTGGCAAGGAGTCATCTCTCTCTCTCTTATTACGAATGTGAATTACTGGATATTTCTTAGTCTAGAAGGCTTACCTTTTCGAATTTGTTGGATGCAATGATTGCGTATGGAGAAGAGGCACAAGTGATTTGGTTTTTGAATTGCTGCAGAATTTAACTGGTCTGTTATGGCTTGATACTTTTGCACTGGATTCAACTTAAAAATAGTTGTTCTTCATTCATTCTTCTCGGTTGATTTCTTGGAAGGAGAATTTACGTCATTTGAGTTCAAATGCCAAATCATGTTGACGTTCAGTTTTGCAGTGTTATTTATAAACTGTTAGAGGACGTGGCAGTGACAAGAAGGCCCATCAGTTTACTAAAGAGCTGGTAGTTTGATTCGTTGCGGTTGCAAGGAGGTTGATTATGCCATCATCTATTTATGTGCATGGATTTATTTGAACACAATTTGCATTAGATATCTTTTCCGGGGATTTCTGTTCCTTTCATTGTTATGGTGCTCATGGTGCAAATGTTGGCATCGAGTTTTCATTTCGTAGACTATGTGAAAATTTAGTCCTTCGTGTGAAGACTTTGCTGCACTGGTTTTGCAATTTTTGGCATTTAAACTGGCATGTCGGTTTGGACATCTGGTTTGTGAAAGTTGCTATCTTCTTTGGAAGGTTTGCTCAGGAAGAATCCATCAATAATTGGTCGTTGTAAGTTGTTTCCACACAAAGACGCTACATTAATACGTGTACAGGCACTCACTGCAACAATTGAGTTAGATGAAAGAGAGGCTGCTTGGTACTTTTACTGGCACTCTGACACTTGTACGTCTTAGCTTGTTGTAGAGTACGGTATTCACTTTTCAGTACAGTCAATGCCATTGTTTGGTGGGAGTGCATGCGAGGCTATTATTTTTAGTGTTGATTGCACATGGGACTCATTCGTTAGAAGTATTTTATTGAGCAGCAAAGGGAATCTGTACAAAATGCAGTTTTGGAGTCTCGTGAAAATCGCGCACAAAGTGACAACATCTTCAGTTGATCATTTTATACACAGCGTAAGAAAGCTGGATGATAGTCCACACTTAGAAAAGAAATTTTGCACAGCGGACCGTATGTATTCATCCATAGTTCTCTTTTTTGATTGTTTTACTATGCATGACAGCATGATTGTGGAATGAATAGGCCCACAACACTGTCACTGTAGGCTTATTGCCTCGAGGAAGTAGTTTTGTTTTTCAGTGTATGCTGTTCCATACATGTTAGTTATTAACAATATAAATTATAATCACATGATTAAGATTCTCCGATTTATGCTTAAAAGTAGTTTTTTTTCATCTGCACGTAGTGTCCCTTCTATTTGTGATGAGTGCTGCTTCTGCCTTGGGTTTTTTCGGCAATTTTGACTAATTGCTGGCATGACTTATACATTGCCTGTTGCTCGATTCCTACCTATGATCTTTGCCACCAATTTGTCAACTTTTTCCTGTTTTCACATTGTTGTATACAGTGCTTGTAAATATCTCTCAAAACTTAGTTACTTGTGTTTGAGCATTTCTTTGTTTCTTCCGTTACATGTTTCCTTGTGCACAAAGAATTCTTCTAATTCACTAAGTTACTTATTTACCTGTGTTTAGAAATTCCTTCGATACTTCTCTTGTTACTTGTTGCCTTATTTTTGAATATTCATTCCTTATTCCTTCATGATTGAAAGAGGCAAGGGTTTTTTTAATCACACGGGTGAAATGCATTTAAAAAGGTCAAATACTTCTCCTGCAGTGTGTATGAATTTGTTTGCTTGTTTAGTGTCACCACTTGATCAATTGAGAGTTTGTCAGTCCTACTGAAAGATTCTCATGTGCACGCTGATATTTATGAGATTCTTAGTAAATAGTTATGTCACTGTGACCAATCATTATCACCAATCACCAGTTCGTTGCTGCTTGCGAAATACCCTTCTCTTCTTGGATTCGAGCGACTAGCAATGAACTGTACTAAATATTTGAACAAAGGAGGTCTCTTGATATTAGTTACTTATCCTGTACTACTAATTCGTCCAAAACTTCAATTTTTCCTGTTACTTCTTCTTTTGCACTTTTCTTGATGTTTGTATCTATCATTATGATCATGTTGCTTACGTAGGGAAATGTGGTACTGAAGTGGAAGTTTAATTTAATTGAAACCTACTGTCTGATAAGGAATACGATTGAGAGAAGGAATGTTTCAGTTTCAGAGTTTAGTATTGTCATGGTTTAATAAATGTAGCGACCTTGAATGTCCCATCCAGTTGCAAGACTAATTTTCAAAGTGCTTGATATCTATTTGCAGATGTAAACTACCTTCATTTTTTTGCTGAAATATTGTCAGTGAAATTAGTAATCCATCGTTGATTAAAGCTCTTCTCATGAGCGAGATAGTTAATCATGTCTTTGTCTTAATATAATTACGTTAGTTTTGTTTTAATTAGAAACGTAGTATTTTCCTTCGGCGAGAAATGATTTAGACTGAGATAGACGTTGGTGGTTTTGTGTTTTGAAAAGGCCTATGACAACTGAAGAGAAGATAACGATTGCCATTATCTCTTTAAGTAACCAATGTTACTTATGTGACCTTGCGTTATTCTTATGAACCTCTTCTTCACGTTTGTCTTTATCAGCTTCTCCTTCACATCCTTCCTTGATAGCTACTTCTTCCCAGCTTTGTCCTTGTGTTGAAGACAAGTTGAATTGTTATTTGAGGGATGCAACTGTCACAACTCCCAACTTCATCCTTATGTTGAAGACAAGTTGAATTGTTATTTGAGGGATGCAACTGTCACAACTCCCAACTTCATCCTTGTGTTGAAGACAAGTTGAATTGTTATTTGAGGGATGCAACTGTCACAACTCCCAGCTTCATCCTTGTGTTGAAGACAAATTGAATTGTTATTTGAGGGATGCAACTGTCACAACTCCCAGCTTCGTCCTTGTGTTTAAGACAAGTTGAATTGTTATTTGAGGGATGTAGCTTCCACAATGATATATGGTTATGTATTGACTTGGAATGTATTGTGCGTAGTATTCCTATTTTTCACACTAGAACTGGACATTTGCGTTGGAAAGCATGCGTCTGCTAAATTTCTTGAAAATAGAGGAGTATTTCCTACATTTTTACACAACTTTGGGTTATCAGCACAACATGCATCAACGTGTTCTTTGTGTCATTTGTAACACTCAACGAAAGAGTTACGGAACTGCTGAAGTTTCACTTTACAGAGCTAGAGCACTTTCTTTTTACTATTCATTTCTCCATCGGTTAATTGTACTGTTACTCTTGCTCCTAGCCTCGTTATAGACCGTAGCCTTGGTTGTCCAAGTTACGGTTGTAAAAACACGACAGTTTATTATAAGTTGTATTAATGTAACACAACGTCCTAGATACGAAAGATTTCAGTTTGTTTGGTTGATGTTTCTATGCCTCTGGTTCTTTAGCTGCTTTGTTTATATGGCAACACACAGGTGCATAGATGTAAATGATTTATTAATGACGTTACTTGCTCAACAGAATGTGCATTCTTTGTCCCTGAGTGCATTGAAATTACATAATGATTATCTTACTGTGTTCACTTCTTCGTCCAGCTTAATAATTCATTACAGACTGAGTTCGTCTCATGCAGGCACCAGTATTTATGGCAAATTCTGTTTACTGTTGTCAAACAAATATTTGCATGTGAGCTGATATTCCCTCTACCTCTTCTTTGATCTATGTGTTTGGGGAGAACTGAGTCAGCACACTTATCTGTGCCATCTTTGTATCAAATCAGTAGATAACGCAAGTGGAGAGCTGAAAGACCATTAGACAGAGGTGGTCTTATCTGATTAGAAGGAAGCGATTGTAGGTAGAAACAAGCCAGGTTTTATTTACAGTAAGACGTTTTGAGTTTCCTATTGTTGGTAGTCTTCTGATACGAACGGTTGAGTCAGTCGTTGGGATGGGCAAAAGAGCGGCGCAAGAGAATTTATTTTAACGTTGACAGACAGTTGACACTCAGATTGCTTGTAAGTATTCTCAATCGTCGAAAGTGTGAATTTCGTCTTGGACAATCGAAGAGGTTTACATGAGACGTTCTACAGCGCTAATTTTATATGGAAATCACACACAACTTTCCGATTGCATCGTGGATTAGAAAATTGTTCAGATTGATTTAGCAGTAGATTTTTTAAACAGCTGCAGTCGAGAAAGGACCGATATATTTGTGAGTAAAGCACTGTAATTATGGAGTCATGCAGCGATGATTGTGTTGGATTCATCAGGTATATTGAAGAAGACCCTGAAGAAAGGGAAAGTACGATCAAAGGGGTAGGGAAGACATCACTAGTTGGTCATGAAAGTGAACAAAAGAGCAGTGATGCTGAAAGTTCTGGGTCAGAGACAGACCTAGAGGACGAGATTGTATATAAAGGCGCGGAAAGTATCGATAAAAGCAAAGCAAAGTTGGAAGCAATATACAAGAAAGCGTGCCTATCATTGGGCATCACACCTTGTAGCCTATTTCTTCGCCATATTTGTGACGAAGAAATTAATCTAAGTCATTACAACATAGGCCCATTGGGTGCAAAAGCTGTTGCCAAGACGTTGAGGGAGAATACCACTACGGTGCTATTCAGTGTCCACGACAATGGGATTGGCTCTGTTGGTGCAAAAGCATTCGCAGAAATGTTAGCTGATAATTGTTTCCTAACAGTGTTGGATATGTCTCTGAATTTCATCGCTGAGGATGGATTCGAGGCGATATCGAATGTGCTATGGCGGAACAAATATGTATCGGAGGTTACTTTTGCATCAACAAAACTCAGCAACACTTCCGCGATGTTTATCGGGAAAATGATTGAAGAGAATTCCATGTTGCGTTCACTGGATTTGAGTTTGAACGAAATTGGCGACGAAGGTGCTGTTCACATTGCAAAAGGCATTAAAATTAACAACAGTATTCTGTTCCTCAGCCTCGGTTACAATCATTTGCGAGGCAAAGGTATTTCAGCAATCGCTGATGCGTTGATGTACAATAGTACTTTGAAAACAATAGACTTGAACAATAACGGCTGCGCAGATTCCGGTGCGCACGCAATCGGGAACGCGTTGATAGTTAACGAAACATTGCGTGAAATCGATATTTCCCAGAACCGCATTTCACCAGACGGGGCATTTGCCCTGGCTATTGGACTTGAGGAGAATATCGGATTGACAGTTTTGAAACTGGGTGGGAACCCTTTTCAATTACGCGGAGCTATATCTATCGTTGATTCACTAATATCAAATAAGGAGACAAACATCGAAGAGTTGTATTTTGATGACATTGTTGTTTCGGGTGACTTTGAGAAGTTGTTGTTGGAACTTCAGGGTCAGCGAGAAGGCTTGTATGTGCAATTTGGCACTGTCATCAAAGGCAAAGAACACAGGAGAAGAGGGAAGCAACAGAAGGTATTCGATTTCTTTACTTTAAAATAGCTTACTTAAAATAGCTTACTTACATACCCTAGATCACATTGTTAATGGACTAATTCTTCTTACTAATTTGTAGCACCAGCTTTAACTATAGGACAGCCCATTTGTAAATACATGGAATGCAAAGGCTTTATAAATGCAGTTATGTTGTACACTCTGTCATTTCGTAAATAATCTGCACCTTAAATAGTTTGGGAGTGCACACGCCACCAACGTATATCACCGTGTTCTTCTCTTCCACCTCTACTCTTCTCATCAAACTGTAATGTGTTTTTTTTATAGTTGCACTTCCTTTCGATTCTTTTCTGTAACATCATATTTGACTTTGTAGGATTTGGTATCACGGATTTTGGACTACATTGAGCTGCGAGGGATTCGTACCGTTGATTTCTTTCGCTCCATGGATAAGACCGGTCGCCTCTCGATTACTAAAGCAGAGTTCATTAAGGGCCTAAAAACTGCAGGTATACCAATGCGACAGTCACAGGTTGATAGTTTGTTTAGCTTGCTTGACGTCGATGGTAACGGATTTGCGCAGTATAGAGAATTCTTTGAAATCATCCGGCGTCGTACTCACGAGGAATTTGCCATTACAAGAAACAATTATCAGTGGAATCATTGATAGACAGAATCACTGGATCATTAGGTGCATTTGGTATGCGATTAATCAAGCTAGCTTCTGATCTTATACTGCGCTGCGAAGGAGCAGAATTCGTTTGGTAGGGACATTTGGTTGGCAATAGGAGGACACGATTGAAATTTTAATCTTTGAGCATTAGGATACCAAGCGACATCGTATTGGTAGATTGGGTGTAGGATGTGTGGGTGCCTCTATTCTGTGCACCTTAGGAAGACGCACTTGGATCTCAATTATATGCACATAGCCGTTGACTTCTTGTGTACGGATGCAGTAGTTGTTCCGTTTACATTAGCGATTAAAGTTTCATAAAACTACAGTTAGGCTGGAAATAGAGATATAGAACTGCATCTGAATCTAAATTTGTAATACAGAAGTGCTCGATTTTATTGAGAAAAAGTATCATGAAATAACCTTGAGGAAGTGTGGACATGAATAACGTCTGTTTTGCTTCTACTGATTCATTTCGAAGTTTTGAATTGAAGTACGATTGCACTTAATTTCTATCATTAATTTTCGTTGGAATAATTAATGTTTTCTTTGCTTTGTTACTTAGCATTTCTAAATTATTGGACTTATTTTACATTTAAAACCAAACCTAAGATCATATATAAGGCTGCAGAGTATTATAGATATGAAGATATGAAAGCTTTCAATAGTGAAATTCCTATTAATATTGCGTAGTTTCTTGTTAACACATCCCCGGGTCATTCCTATATTATTCTTCTTGCAGGTTGGTTCTGCGGATCCTTTCTGCCATCTTTTATGAAATCTCCCCTCATTTCCCAGTAGGAAAATAGCTTTTCTTTTGCGTTGGTCAACCAGGTCGTCAACTTTGTTTTGCTATTTTGGAGCATGTATCTCTTTTGGTTAGTATGGGTTGGTTGGTTTTCGAGACATGAAATCATTTTCTCAATTTCAAAGCCATCTGTTGGTAAAATGATGAATGCAGATGTCTGTTGATCGGATGTTGTTTTCAACTTGAATTTTGCTGTTACAAAGCAAGTTGCTTCAACTAGACATGAAGATTTCTCTGTATTGCCTTTTAGGCGAGCTTTAGTTACATTATAACGGTGTTAAAGACCATGCTCATCAGAGGAGACACTGAGTATGTTTAAAATAGTTAGAACTCCAATGGCTTTTAATGTATAAACATTCTGCCCATCTTCACGACTATAAGGAGTTTGTTTGCGTTTGTTTCAACATTTTTCTCAGGTCACTCAGTCGTAACCGCTGGCTTGATAATCGATGTTTCGGTCATGTTCTTTAGAAGATTTCTTCATTGCCATGCAGTGTTGTGTCCTTTATGCAGTGTTGTCTTGTATTTTGTAATTTTTGTCACTGAAATCTTTTCGTTGAGAATAGAGGATGATTTTCGCATGAGAAGAGACACAAAATAGGAGATCATTCGCAATATATCTAATTTTGTCGTTCGTTCTTGAAGCTCTTGTTTGCTGCAGCATGCGTTGCAATATTTGATACTTCATGCAACGAGCAGGCTGGATTGTGCAGAAACCTTCTTGGTAAGGCTACTTTTCCTGTTGGCTTTATGCTTAGGTGTGTTGACACTTCGCTGTACGATTTTTGGTAGAAAGCAAACAGCAGTGACATTGTCGGAAAGTGATATACTTGGAGCTATGAAGCAATAGAAAGGAATTATTGAAAGGTAGTATTGATTGCAAAGTGGTGTGTAATGGAGAAATGAAATCGCTGATTTCTCAAAGCGTTGACTGATTTTTTGCTGATATTTTTTCATGGTTTTTTGCTGTGATATTGCACATGGAAAGACAGTCCCTTATCTTCGACTCCCTGTATTGCACCTGATTTGATCAGCGTTCTGCGTTGCTTTCCCTACATTAGTAGTAATTGGTTGATTTCAGGTGGAAAGGTTTATCACGGTCTTTGGGATTAGCGCAGAGTTGTTTTGTAGAGAGAGTAATCACGTAAAATTCATTTGAATTTCACATTCAGATGAACATGAATAATTTACTTAGTGATCTTCACTAAGTAGTAGTCTTGTTGAAGGAAACGGAATGTCCATCATTTGGCACTTTTTGCGACTCGACATTCACCTACATTTCCCCATCATTTCTCCATGGTTCACATTGGACAATCTACGCCATATTAATTATCTACCATCTGCGGGTGCTCACCATATTTCTGGTTAAATGCTTTAAATTGGTGCATTCAAATCGTGTGCTAACGGTCTTCATATTTTCACTCGGTTTATCTAACTTTTATTACTTAAACGTGGGAAATCTGCTCTGCAAAATTCAGAACGATGTTAGGTTTTCGCCGATTGATGGAACAATCAAATTAATCAACTTGGTTTCTATGGCAAGTCCACAGTTTGTCTGAAAGTTTCGTTTTAGCGTCTTTTACAAAGACAGAAATTTACCAATTAACTTTGACGTGTTTTATCTGTAATCATTTCCTGATCGTTGTTGCATACTGTTGTGTGAGGAATCTCTTTATATAAGCACTCAATTATTGATCTAGTTTTTCGTGCAATTTCGGATTTCTGATTTGTGTTTCTGTCTCGGCGTGAATGAGTTTTCTCGAATTTCAAGCACATCCGTATGATCCTGAACATTGTGAAGACCATTTGCGTATAGGTATGTCCAGAACTTGACATATCATTAAGCCAATTTCCAACATGTGCTATGAAAATAGTTTTTCATGTTGAAAGTAGCCGCTGTCGGTCATTGTTACTGGCCTAAAGACATATGCATAATTGCGATGGATTGATGTTAGAGCCTACAGGTGCTGTACGTTATTCATATCACATAACTTTGCCGAGATGCATGCAGAATCATATCTGTTTGTCAATTTGTGGTATATTGCACATTCATGCAGTAATTATGAATTTTATGCGCACACCCGCTAGGCGATTAAGAAGATACGGTTCCGTGTTCAGTCGCCTTGGTATCAGCTCCCTTTCGGTTCATTGTCCGCTCGGATCAGATTAGTTTTACGGCCCTTACTTTCCAAGTTGACCATCAGTTTTGGCTTCAAGCCTATCGTTTGTTTGTTGGATTTGTCGTTACATCATGGAATATGCTGCACCAGAGAGAGATTTGGGTGTGGCGCGGTACATATACGAACATGGTGCTAAAGATGGACACTTTTCTTCATCCAGCGAGGGTTTAGGCTCATGCCGGGGAAGTGATACCAATGGCGATTCTTCGGAAGAGTATGATTCTGAGTTGGAGGAAGAGTTTTCGCCAAAATGTATAAACATATCACCAGGTCTCGAGGAAATATATAGAGCAGAATGCTGGCATCTCGGTGTTATTGCCTGTAGACCATTTCTGCGGGTGATTTCCAACGATGAAATTAACATTAGCCATTATAATGTTGGACCAAACGGCTGTAAAGCGATTGCAAATACGATGAGGAGGAACACAAGAACATCTTTACTGAACATAAGCGATAACGGTATAAAAGATGACGGAGCCATTGCGCTGGCGGATCTATTAAAGGATAACTATTTCATCACTGTTTTGGACCTGTCCGTGAATTTCATCAGAAAGAAGGGAATCGAGGCTGTGAGTGATATGTTGAAACATAACAAGCACTTACTAGAGCTGAGCATAGCATCGAATAGTTTGGAGGATAGCTGTGCTTCTTACATCGCAAACGCACTGAAATGCAATAGGACGCTGAGGGTTCTAGATTTAAGTAACAACGAAATAGGCGATGGTATGTCACTACTGGCTGATGCCTTGAAGGTCAATACCTCATTAGTGCGCATTAACCTGAGTGGTAATAGCATGCGACGAGGAATTGCTGGAGAGCTACTGATGGCAATCAAGTCGAATGGAGTGCTACGTTCAATTGATTTGAGTTTCAACGGCCTTGATGACTATATCTCAGAGCAGTTAGAAGGATTACTGGTGACCAACAAGACGCTGCGAGAGCTAGATGTCTCGCGTAACAGATTTACAGTGGCCTGTGCGCAGAGATTAGCAGCAGGCCTAGAGAAGAATTCGGCACTCAAGGTCTTCAATATCGGGTTTAACTCGATTCAACCGGAAGGCGCGAGACTAATTGTGGAAGGTTTAGTTGGAAGTGTGAACTCGGTCCTGGAAGAGCTTTATTTGGATGGCATTGAAGTCAACGAACAGTTTGAAGCCTCTCTAAATGTGCTCTTTGAAGAAAAGCTGAATGTTTATGTGCAGTTTGGCACCAAGTTGAAAGGAAAGGAGCATCGTAGGAGAGGCAAAGAGAAAAAGGTTTGTTTGTTGTTTGGTATTTGTTGAATAAATGCGGCAATATTCAGTGTGAATGACGAATAGAAGTAACATTTCTTGTTGTAGTAGGTTCAGCTGATAAGACCCTGCGTTGCAATCAGCCTCGTATGATTTGAGTAGGTCAAAATTCCGCCATGTGTGACTGATGTTATGTAAATGCTTAAATTTTAGGATTTGGTATCTTTAATCTTGGATCACATAGAATTCCGTGGGATTCGGATGATGGATTTCTTTCGAAGAATGGATAAGAGTGGTAGTATGGTGCTTACGAAGGAGCAGTTTAAAAGAGGCCTCGAAGTGGCTGAAATCCCGGTGGTCAAAAGTCAGGTTGACAAGCTTTTTGCGCTTCTTGATGAACAAGGAACCGGATTCGCGAAATACAGGGATTTTGCAAAAGTACTAAGGAACGAGTTTCATGGAGAGTTTGCGAAGAAACGAAACAATTATAAATGGGACCATTAGTTTTAGTACACTAGGTGTTGTGTTGAGTAAGCAGAAGCTGTATTGTGACTGAGAAAAAATTTCCGCCATTTTTTCATAGAATGTCTTTCAGAAATCTAGAATTTTCATTCTTTAAATCGTTTAGGTGATAGCATATGTCTTCAGTTTAAATGTAAAGGGTTATTATTTTCCCAAAATTTAATAGATTAATAAAGGTATGTGTGAATGAAATGCTAAAGGTCAAATATGAAGTGGTGAGATTATCATTGTAGATGGTGTGTAAATGTAGTAATATTATTACTATTTTTATGCGTAGTATAGCTAGAGTTGTGATTTTCTCTTAAATTGTAAAGATCTTCGAAAAATACCACGTGGCAGTCAGTGTGTTGAGCGTGATCAAGCATTTGATGGCGTACTTTGTTACATGTGATCAGTATCACAGATTCAGACATAATTAACTCATAGGCTGATTGTGCAATCATTTGTCTTCAAGTCTTTTCCTATTTATTAAATTATCAAATATCTGTCGAGTTCAAAGTATTCATTCTACTTCTTTTAGTTCCATTGTTATATTTCTGTTAGTATAGAGATTGTACGAAATATTTCTTGGGTGTTTTTTTCTGCACAGCAACGTGTCTGATGGGATATGCACAGGTGTGTCAAAGTCTATTTGTATTATCCATAGCCCAAATCTTTAAACCTGTGATTTAGCTGTCACGGTGTTGTTTTGAGTTTGGATGTGGAATCAATTCTGTTGCACGGATCAGGGGACTCACTTGAATTGTTGTGAAAATGCTTTTAGAGTGTTGCTAGTTGGTGTCTTACAAATGAAAGATTCGTTACATTAATTGTAGATGAAAAAGTTGTAGATTGATGCTAGAAACAGGCGTCGGCGGTGCTTTACTGAATTGTTTGATGGGTTTACAGCAAGTGATGCAGGTGCCTGGGAAATGGCTGCATTTTCTTTGGATGTAGTTGGAACATCAATACAGATGAATGAATATGTTGATGACTTTTTCTTTGGCTGCTGATATGCCATTGTCTGTTGAATTAGTGTCAGGTCGTACGAAGGAATGGGTAATCTGCAGTCGTTAATGGTGAATGGCAAGATTTTTACTGAAGTTTCTGAATGATTATTGCAGAATTCTTTATGGGGACTTCATGCTGTGAAAAGATCAAATTCTGGAGAACTGATTCTAACTAGATATAATCTCACGGTTTATGTAGTTAAGGCGGGGTTTGGCCTTGATCTTGTGCATGTCTGTCATGTTGTCAACATTACACAAGATATTTAATAAAGGTACACACTAGAAGTTCTTTCTTGATGTAATCTATTTCATTTATCCTTGTTTTTGGAATTATTCGCTTTTACCCATCGGAAAATAGCTATCTACCGTTTCACCTTTCTCTCTTTTTACGTTTATGTTAGTGTGTTGTTATACATTCTGTTGTCTGGGAGAAGACTTGAATTAGTGTTGTTTGTATTCTACGAGTGTCGGCAATTGTCCAGGGATAGACAATGTGCGGTAGTTATCATTTGCTGGTTGAAAAACATTGTTACCTGACTTTGCATTCACATTGTATGTGAGTGTTGCTAGGGGGTTGAATCAAATGTGGAGACAAAAATTTCATTAATTCTTACCGCGTAGTTGGTATTTATTTTGTTTTGCTTTATTTTGCTCCGGTATGAACAGCTTTGATTTATTATTATAAGTTCTTATTTTGTCGATTTTTCTTTCTCAGTATTGGCATCACTGTCCAAAATCAATGAAGCGATTGATAGCAACGATGCATCTCTCATCCTTGCTTGCTTGCAACTTACAACCGCCAAGCTCAACAATGTCAAGCCTAAAAACGCTGAACTCTACATGATCATGCTAAAAGAGGCCAAGAAGGAAAAGGCTGAGGTAGCTAATTAATTTTGACGTATTTTTGTGCGTTTTTCTTGTATTTCGGAGAATATATGATAAATAGCTGTTGTTTGTATGATCATAATTTTGAGGATGTTGATGGCATCATGTAGGACATATAGCATACATCTGGGATTCTAATAAAGGGGGGGGTTTACCCCGTTAAACAGCCCCGTACGTAAAGTATTTTCTAAAGAAGCATCAAAAGCACTAAACAGCGGTAGCAATTTTTTTAGACGCACTAGTATCTCTATATAAAATTGGCCTGAAAAATGTTGCCGCCTTTTCGTGCTGTGGTGAAGTTCTGTAGTACCAACAGACTAAACATCAAAAGTCATATGTGGATTGCTGTATGTCGAAGATAATACGCGGAAAGTTTAAGCTTTCTATAGTCGTAAATTATAGATTGATTGAGCCCTGATAAATTAGTTTTGATTTTATTCCTGGGATTTAATGAAGTTTTAATTTTCTTTGTAAATTAGTTTTTATCTTATCATTAATTTATTTAACGTTTGGTTGGCATTAATTAGCATTAGATGAACGAGAGGCCAAACAAATATAGAGAAGCTATCATTGTGGACTCTTTGTACGGCTTCTCTTCAACCTAGTCACCAGTGTTTCTTAATTTTCAACCTTATGAGTGAAGATTTAGAAGATGGTCCACAATTGATCGAGTCATTTTAGTCCAGCACAACCCGTTGAATCATTGGTATATGATCATATTGTTCTTTGCGTTGTTTAGTGATTGCTGCGTCTATTCCCCTTTCAGTCTCTTATGAAAAAATGTGTTCTTAATTCACTTGCGGGGTACTGTCCCTTGTGTTATGAAGTATTCAAGGAGTTGGTTCAAAGAAATTCTTCATAAATGTTAAATTGAATCGTCATTTGTTAATTAGATTTCGACTGTATCCATGTTAGTATTGATTTTCTTTGTTTAATTTTAGAGATTGAATGATACTGGAGCGGAACTATGGCATGAAGAGATACAGCAATGTATTGATAAAGCAAATGGAGTTGCTGAAGACGGCGAGAGATGTAAATTTCTCAAAAATATTTTTTTCATCATATCTTGGATCATAAATCATTATGTACTGGATTATCAGTCTTCAAAATCTGTTGCATTGTATGATATAGAAGTTGAGTTTGACACTTTGAAGCTGCTCCAATCTCGCCGTAATATCGTTTGGTTTCTGACCTCAACAGTTCATGGAATTAAAGCAAGTTTATGTCAGCATGCAAAATTCAAAGATTTCCGGCTGCCTTGACTTCCCTTCACTTACCCTCGCGTCCAAAATTGCAATTTCTACTGGAGCAAGTGGTCCAATGGCGCACAGTTGAAGAAGTGGCATTTTCTTAGATAGCATGTTCCTTAACCCATGTGATCTTCATCATCTTATGATTATTCTTAAATTTCAGTCGCCTAATCACTTCCAAATGTGATTGTTTTGATTATTTGTACAGCGAATGGCGTCGGTTTGATAGATTTTATTTGCTTCTAGTGGCACTAGGCGTTGTTACCATAAACGAAACGATTGACAAAGGTGATAGCGCCGATCTGTTGTTGGCTTTGAAACACAAAAATGTTGCACTGAGAAGTGTGACACCTGAGTGCGCTCAACAGTACAGAGATGAGTTGAAAAGTGCCAAGGACAAGAAGGAAGATCCAAGTACGTTGTTAAATATATGTCAGTTGGCCTGCTTTTGTCTCATTTCTAGAATCATTTACTTTCATATTGACATTGACAGGTCACAGTGTGGTCTCGCTTCTTTTTGATTGTGAAAAATTTATTTGGGTTTTTGTAGTTTCTGTTAAGGTTAAGAGTTTTATGATTCTGTAATTTATGATTGGGGAATCGAGTTGCTAAAGCTCGTTAAAAATAAACTATGAAGCAGATATGCAGAAAGAAGTACAGAGTTCTTATCTGGAAATTATGAAATTTATTCGAATTGTATTCAGAGAAGCAATATATCTGCCATGGTAGCATGTGTTGCAAACACAACACTCAACGGCTTGAGGAATGGCTGGCATGGGTCTGTTGGCTATGTGTGAGGATTTGGCGGCGGTTCAGTACAGGGACGCTGGTATGAGAAATGTCTTATGTTCTTGGAGAGAATTACAGGTAGGCCATGTCAAACAGAGTCGATTACCGTATCGAAGCTGAAGGACTGGGAAGCAAGTGAAGGGAGAATATTGAAAGAAAGGATGAAATAAAAAGGGATGAGATGTTTTTTGTACAGCATGTTCACGTCAGTAACATGAGTGTATATAAGTTGTTGGTACACAGACTTTAGCAAATATATGCAAATAAGCTTGTTCTTTACTTTTTGAAGGCTGGAATGGTTGGACAGAACATCGGTTACCTCAATTATATACATATTATCACAATTATTTGACGAAGGACTTTCAATGGAGTGTACCAAGTGAATATAACCCAAATATCGGCCATCTCACACGGGATGAGATTCAAGTAGGTCTTAATTTTTATTTTGAGCCTCAGAGTACCCTCACCAAAAGAGATTGGGGAATTTAAACCTATTTAGAATAGTCAAGCATTCTCGTATGGTTTTTCATTTAGAAGGAAAGTAATTTCAAAGAATTATTGAAAAGGAGCAACTGCTAGTGCATATATGTTGCGTTTTGCTATGTTGACGATACAGTTATGCATATTTCATTACTCTTTCTAGGACCGTTTTCACTTGTCGTAAATTTGAGGTTTATCAGGGCTTAATAGACCATATATACAGATTATTACGTCAAACAACGAAACGAATTAATCGATTTTTCATGTAAACATCGTTCATGTATGAGTTGTTCCACTCAGCCAGCATCGTCTCTGTCTCTTCAGACAATTGTTACTGTGTGCACTGCTGCTCATGATAGAGATGTTTATTTGAACGCAAATGAACCAGCTGTCGTAAAACTACAATCACAATGGAAAGGGTACAAAGCAAGAAAGGCGTACAACGAGAGGAAGCACTTCTTAAATGAGCAACAGCCCGCTGCTGTTAAAATACAGGTAATCGAATTGCTTCTTGGATTATGTGACACATTTTGTCACTGGTGAGTTGAATTGTCACATGTTTGTGATACGTTGTCACTGGTGAGTTGAATTGTCACATGTTTGTGACACGTTTTGTCATTGATGGGTTGAATTGTCATATGTTTGTGATACGTTGTCACTGGTGAATTGAATTGTCACATGTTTGTGACACGTTTTGTCACTGGTGAGTTGAATTGTCACATGTTTTTTGACACGTTTTGTCATTGATGAGTTGAATTGTCACATGTTTTTTGACACGTTTTGTCACTGGTGAGGTGAGTTGTCACATGTTTTTTGACACGTTTTGTCACTGGTGAGTTGAATTGTCACATGAGTAGATGCTTTCAATTTTCTCAGCAGTGTATTTTGTGACTTTAGGAAGTATGTCTTACGCCTGCTACCAAAGAGAGTATAAGAAAAATATTTCTAAACTATTGCGTAGCTTTTGTTTACTGATGAGAAAGACTTCCTGTTACGTTCTGAAGGCGCACATTGATTTCCGGTACTTTTTACGTCATTTTTGATGATGTCTGTTAGGTGCCTTGACCTGAGATTTGTCATAGATTATGGCTGGTACATTCACTGTCTCAAATAGCTCTCAGTTTTAGATGATTGCTAATATAGTAATGTTTGTTGGCAGCGGGGGGGGGGGGGGAGCGAGCTATGTAGTGTGTCATTTGTTCTTCTTTCGGATCCTTGTTGCTTAGTTGCTGATGTCCAGAACGAGGTTGCCGCCAGAGACACCATAAAGGCAGGGTCAGCCCTGCATTTCAGTGTTTATCTTGAGCTATTTGCACTGAAAAATTCATGCGCGATTTTTCGTTTATTTCTTTTACTTTAATTGCACAGGCTCAATGGAGAGGACACAGACAGAGAAAAGAGTACCTTCAAAGGCTTCGTGAATTGAAGGGCGATGAAGGAGCCATAGTGAAGGTATGGTTTGTTTTGATTTCAGTTCAGTTCAGTTGGTTTTGATTTACAAGATGCTTTCTTACAACTTGCAGCTAATATAAAATTCATACGCTTATCCTGGCCTGTTATAATTAATATTCTCCCAAATGCTGTTAAACATTACAGTGCCGTTTGTTCTGGATTTTTTTAAATAAAGAACGTTCTGGCAATTATGAATGCACGTAGTCTACCTTTGTTACAAACTTTTAGTCTATTTAACAATTTGATTGTATTTTCATGACTTTCCTGCTAGATTAAGCTAATTCATGGTTGTATTCAAATTTTTCTTCTGATATGCAAATATGTAAAAGCTCCAATTATGTTATTGATTAGATGTATGGTACCGGTTCGTGAAACTGAAATTTGTTTTCGGATTAGTTTGATGCCCGAATAGAAAATATTCGATTATTACAGATCAAAAAATATTTACACGTGATCCATGAATAATTACTGCATTTTTATTCGTAATGATTTATTCATAGTATTTGTAATTTAATTTAATATTTGTAGTTAATTTATGTATTTATGGAAGCCAGCATCTTATCACTGGCTAGGGTAATGGAATGTCCAGATGAAATTTTATCGTTTTGAAAACTTTATTGCAAATTTGAAATTTGAAAGATGTGACAGTCGCAATTTAAGTGGATCGATGACTTGCTCTTGGAAATTAGCAGCCCTTTTTTGCCTTTGATTTCGTTAAAATGTAGATAGGGAGTTCATGTCGAATGAGAGGTTGCTTCTCGTTCCAGTGCTTGGAACGGAAGTTGTAGAGTGCTCCTTCAACATGGTTTGTCACTTGGATCAATTTCGCATGGTAGTAAGACATTTATATGACATTGCTCCTTAGCAAAATAACACTTAAGCAGAATTGATCATCCCCGTTACGAATTCTTTTTTATTGCAGATTCAAAGCATTGCAAGGATGTTTCTAACTCGAAAGAAATACTTAGCTCGATTGCAATTCTTCAAGGATCACGTTAGTTTTTTTGTCATTCTACCTTTTTCATAAATCATATTTCGCTTCTTTTATTTCACAAATTAATTCACCAAAGAGTCTTCTACGTCGGACAAGAATGCGTTGCCCCGGTCCGCTTGTTATAATTTCTATGCTTATGTTGGATTTTGTGAGTCGGATTCTCACCTGAGTCTGACTATTTTGTCTGCTCCGAAGAGATCCGACTTTCGCGACTTTGACTGTACTATACTACCCCTCTTCTATGGATTTATGATTATGTTGATCAATTTAACTCAAAAATCCTTTGGATGGTATCCTGAACTACTGGTTCCGCCAATGGAATATCCTCGTGTGCGTATCTCTCTTGAGACATGAACCTAAAGTCCTTTTGAGTACCTTCTTTTGTACCGGGAAGTAATTCTGTTAGAGTGTTATTATGCTTCCTGTGCATTTTGTGGCATTGTTCAGTGCAGAATGAAGTCCCTACCTTGATTTGTTTATTTATCTGTTTGTGATGATGGTGGCTGATTCCCTCTTATCTTGTCTGCAGATTAATGAAATCGTGAAGATCCAAGCATTCCTTAGAGCAAATATGGCCCATCATGATTATAAACAGCTAGGTACGAAGTGTTTTTGTTAACTTGGTGTTAACGTTAGTTATTTCTTCGGAAAGTTTCAAAATGCTCACGACTGATTCTTCATAGCTCCTAAAGAATTTTTAATCGAATTTCAACCTAGCCAGTGTTATTTTTATGTGAGAACTATGAAATTCCAGAATAAAATTTTCATTTTTTTAGATTTGTAGTTACTTTTGAATTGTATGCAGTTTTTTGAAATGTTTCTGTGCTTTTTTTCTAATTGTAGTTGCTTTACAAGATCCTCCCGTGAGGACTGTGAGAAAGTTCTTGCATTTGTTGGAAAACGATCATATTGATTTCTCTGAGGAATTAGGTACGTGACAATGAAATGTGCATGAGGTAGTGTTGAGTAAATACCAACGTGATGTGCTTTGTTTCCTTTTGCCAGTCCAATAAATTTAGTGTTTATTTGTTATTTTGATCAGCTAGAGCCAGATTTAAGAATCTATGCATTATTTGTAGTTTTTTCTATCTCACATTTGGATTATTCTGTTCAAACATTTGATTGCATGTAATTCTATTAGGCATTTACAGTCAAATTGTTTCTGGTTGTAGCCGTGCAAATTAAAGAGTAACTCTTTCAGATAGCATTTTCTTTAGATTCTCACTAGATTCTCAATAATATTGGCTCTTGTGAAATTACATCATTCTCTTCTTAAGGAGTGTAATCTTTGCTAGCTACTGTGCTTTGGTTGTCTTTATAGAATTGTGAAAGTTTTTCGTCTTGTTTTCACAGAACTGCAAAACCTTAAGGCCCAGGTAGTAACAGACATAAGATCACTTGCAAAAATTGAGAATGATCTTAACACTATGGATATTAAAATTGGCTTACTCGTTCGAAACAGAATCACCTTACAGGTAAGATTAATTTAAATTGGATCAGACTCTGCTCATACCACGTTGTTGCAATTCAGTTATAAAAACTATTTTTGAGTACCCCTCGGGAGAGCGAAGATTGAAATTTTTGACGTATTGTCACCTTTTTTGTGTGGGAATAGTCATTTTGTATTTATGAATTTTACAATTTTTTATTGCTATAAAGATGAAGAGGCTAGCGGGCTACTTGATACTCTGACATGAAGTTGGTGGTGATATTAACCTTTTATATGCAACATTCAATTGCGTAATTGACAAGTACTTTGAGATTCAGCTTTAATATTGGCTCTCGGGCTTAGATACTTTTTTGTTTGTAGCTTCCACCGTGGGACAGTTTCGTACCTTTGTCATATACCTCAGGGAATTTGATTTTAGTTATGCGTTCATTATACCTATTATCAAAATATTCTCGTATATTTTCTTGTGATTTCTGATTATCAGGATGTAGTCATGCATGGAAAGAAACTGAAAAGAGAAAAGGGTGATATTGCCAAGGCTACACAGGCAACATCAGGAATAAAATCACTCAGTAAGGAAAGAGAGAGATGTTGGAGGTATGTGTAGTGTCTTTTTAAATGTTGACTTGAATGATTTGAAACTTTTTAACGCTTCTGCATCATGACGGTTCGCGAATTTAGATATAATGCTTTGAAAATATTTTTGTTTTTCAGGGATACCAGCACTTGTTCTATTTGTTGCAAACCAACCCATCTTATCTCGCCAAGCTTATTTTCAAAATGCCTCAGAGCAAAACTACGAAATTCTTGGAGTCCGTCATCCTCACTTTGTATAATTATGCGTCAAATTCACGTGAAGATTATTTGCTGTTGAAGCTATTTGAAACAGCTTTAAGGGAGGAAATCTCGTAAGTTCATCAGCGTTCTGTTTGTTATGCTGTTTTTTTATGAGGCATATTTTTATACATAGAAATATACCTTTGAACTCCCTTCACCATGGTCTAGATGCAGCAAGATGTGTGGGAAGAAGCTTGGCAGAATCTACTCCCTGCCATCAAAGAAGCTAATATTCTAAATACCATTTATCATTTATATAAGCAATTTGAAAGGCGACATATGTAGATGTAGACTTCGTAGGAACTTCAGTATTAGTATTGTTACTATAGATTCATGTTGAAGTTGTAGAAATGTGTAGTTTCCTATTTATTTTACAGCAATATGCTTCAATTAGGTTTATGAAGCCATTGCATAGGCGACCAGTTGTTGGTAGTTCTATTGTTTATGTTATTTTGATTTGATGTTAGATGTAGTTTAACTTTGACTGTTTGTATTCACACTTATCTTTCCTCATGTATACTAGGTGCAAATTTTATTTCTATTGATGTGTTTTGTTTGACAGGTGATTGCTTCTTTTTTAGGTCGAAAGTTGATCATCTTGTCGAGATTATCACAGGAAATCCAACTGTCATTAAAATGGTTGTGCATTTTAACAGGTTTGTCTTCATGTTTCTGCTATCTTGGACACTTGACTTCCCCCTTTTTCGATGAAACACTTTGTAGGAGTATATCAAATTTTAGTATACTAAAGGATCTCATTGGAAACGTGTTTCAAACTTTTTGAACAAAAGTGTTTATAAACGTCATTTGAATTTTAATCGTTTGCATTACAGTTCTTGCGTTTTTTAATTCTGCCTTTGCATTGTTGGGGTAGACAATTTTATTTTTATGGGTAATTGTGTCGATTGAGATAGATCATCACGATCTGCTGTTCTCATAGGGGTCAGAAAGGTCAAAGCTCACTTCGGGATATTTTACAACCTCTTGTCAAAGAAATCATAGAGGACAGGAGTTTAAGCATTCTAACGAGTCCTGTTGATGTATATAAGCAGTGGATTAACCAGATGGAAACTGAGACTGGAAAACCGAGCGAACTGCCTTATGATGTTGATAACGAGACAGCCATGAAGCATCCAGAGGTGGTCGCCAAAGTCGAATCTTCCGTCAAAAGCCTACAGGTTGCTGCGGACAAATTTTTGAATTCAATTATAAAAAGCACGGATCTCATACCGTATGGAATGAAGTACGTTGCGATGACATTGAGGGAATCGTTGACAGAGAAATTCCCACAGGCTGGCGAAGATGATGTTCTCAAGGTTGGTATTGTTATCACCTTCTCTGTGAGGGAAATGCTTCACGGGCACGCATAGCACGCCAAAAGAGCTGTGTGGCGCAGAATGGCGTGTGCTGAATATACTTCGATTTTCCAAAAAATATAAGCCGTTGAGGTCCCATTGTGGACTTGTTACAAAAATTTATTTTTATGAGTCACACTGCATTATGACATACAAATGCTATGATTCTTTCACACGCTATCGAATGGCGCGTGCAATCGCGTTCGTGTGCTTTAGCACACGATTGAAGCTACCAGCTGTCGCTAATTTTACTATTTCGCAATGTTCACTTCAATGGAGCCTCGTTATGATATGCGTAGTTTAAATTGATGTTGTTTCAAGTCCTCGTTCTCGTATTCCTTACATATGTTTATTTTTTGTACAAAGTGCTGCTAATGTCATATTTTGATTGTTTTGTTCTCAGTCGAACTGTTTCTTGGTTATATCCCAGATTTTGTTTGTTGTTCTCTACATTCTCAAAGATACTCAGCAGTTCATTGGTCTTATTTCGCTTCCAAAATGTTATTTCTTGTTAATATCGTTGCATTTGCGTTCATTCATTTTACGATTTCTCTCTTATATTCTCGCACGTTCTTAGTGGTGCATGTTGCACATTCGTAGTTAAAATGAAGAATTACTTATCTTCAACTCCTTTACTCTCTGTTGAAACAACTCTACTAGCAAAATTGAAATATGGATTGCTTCTCAATATTTAGGAAGAGAACTATGGTAATTTGATCTCAGCTGCAGATTCAATAATTGTTAAAAAACCTATGAAGATGCGTTCATTTCCGATTTTGGTCTTTGCAGGTTGTCGGGAACTTGATATATTACCGTTATATGAACCCGGCCATTGTAGCCCCAGATGCATTTGACATCGTTGATTTATCAGTGGACCGTGGCCTTACTTCTGATCAGAGAAGAAATCTCGGCTCCATTGCCAAGGTGCTGCAATATGCTGCTTCAAATAAAATGTTCGGTGGAGAGAACGCCCATCTCAGCTCGCTGAATCCTTACATTGCTCAGGCGTTTAAGAAATTCAGGTTCGAATTTGTTGTTTGTTAATGTGCTTACTGCAGACCTTTCCTAGAAGCTGTCTTTTGTTTTGCACCTATTAATGTTTCGATAGATTCTGTGCTGTTTTTGAGGATACAGGCTAAGGTAGTTAGGCAGAAAGGTGGATATAGATGAGAGAGGAGGGAAGCATGCAGGTAGGGGGATATTTGATAAGTTTTCGGTAGAGGAAGGATCTGAGTATAGTTGTAGATTTTAGAATGTAGTTTATTCTTATTTAGTATTTTGAGACACCTGCTATGGCAGCACTTCTCTATTCACTTGTGTCATAGGAGTAAGTTGTTTTCAATTGCATTTTCTACCCCTTTGGGAAAACCGTCTCGTGTCCGTTACTAATGATAAAGTAATGGTATTTGACCTACCTTTTCTATACAGGACGATGCTGTGTTTCTCCTTTACTTTATGTTTTTTTTAAATGAATTTTTCGAACTGCTTGATTCTTAATCCGAATTCTCTTTGCAGGAATTTTTTCAGGGCTACGTCACAAGTTGAAGACGCAGAGTCACATTTTGGGATTGACCAGTACAGCGATATTACAATGTTATCAAAGCCGGTTGTTTACATCACGGTCCAAGAAATTATTGACACACACCAGGTTTGTACGGAAGTTCCAGGGATGCAATTGAAATTCCTGGAGTGTTATTCTTGTTTGGAAAGAAAGCGAAGTGATTCATCTCCTTAGTTATGTTAGCAGATAGAAATCTATTGCTGAATGATGCCAAAATAGATGCATGAATTTGTTGTTATTTATTGGTAAATGAACGACCGAGTAGATGAATGACTGAATGAATGAATGAACGAACGAACGAATGACTGAATGAATGAATATTTCATTTTCAGATATTTAAGGAGGGACACCCCTTCAACCTTAGCGCTGATTTTTAAGGGGGCCTCTGTCTAAATGCATACAGCCTTATTATTTGAAGACTTCAAGAGCATCAGTTTCGAGCCCAAAGAGATATGATCATCAATGGTCTTCCAGCAATAAGTGGACCATTAAAGAAATTAATGAGATTTACGTTTTGTATACCTATCCTTTGATGTGCAAAGACTGTCTTTACCAGTTAATGACTTAATGAACGAATGAAAAAGTGAAAAAATAGATGTCATTGTTTGAGAAATATTTAAAACTGAAGCAGGCAACAGGATTATTGTTGAAAGCTTTTCTATGGGGCTGCATATGTATGTTAGATATCGATGATTGAATTGGATTACTTTTAGCTTCTGGTTGAACACGTGGAAAGCCTTGCTCCTGAGGAAGATGACCCATTAAGGGAGATTCTCAATGACATTGGGGAAGTTCCAACAGTGGAAGATATGATTGGTAAGAGTTGTCACATCTTCTTACATTGGTGTCCACTCAATCCACTTTGCACACACACACACGCACACTCCCACGCACTCACGCACACTCAACCACACTTTCACGTACACCCACACTATTTTTGGGTAACCTACTCTTAAGTTCCGCATAAACTCCCCTCCGCTTATTAATTTTTTGAAAAATCCTAGGACATCCTTATTCCAGACCCCCCCCCGTTTATTATTCTTGTGTCTGTAATTCAATTGAGTAGTAGGTAACGTGAGAAAATCATGTTTTTCATTTTGTTTACAGTTGAAATGAGTTGTGAAACTCCTCCATAGCTGTTATAATTAGAGAAATTTCCTACACACCCCGGTTATTCCAACCACCCCGTTTAATAATGAAGTTTTTAAGAAATTTCCAACCCCCCTACTATTGCAGCCCCCCATCTTTTCGGGGAATGGGTCACCTAAGGTAGTATTGAATGCTAGTGAATGCTAAAACATACAGTGTGTATATTCCTTTATGTTAATTCTTAAGGTGGCTTCAGACAAGTGGATGGTGAGGACAATGATCAGCAACTTGCACGACTATCAAAAACTGAAATCTCATTGACACTTACAAACAAATTCGAAGTTCCTGATGACGATGATTCAGATATAAAGGCCCTTTTCGTGAGGTATTATCTTCTTTATAGTTTGCTATGGTCTGGTTATTTCAGATTTTAGGCCATATGCCTATCATTGTTAAAACTTGATAAATTCTTAGGGCGTATGTTTATTTTGAAGATAGGAGGTAGGAAGCAGTAACCATTCTATCTTCATTTGCTGGTCACGTTTTTAACCCATGTGACATTTTTACATATTTGCTTCATTCACCCATACTACCTTTATGTGAAAAGTTGTTCACTCTGAGTTCTTCCAAGCCATACAATCCAATCTCCACAATTCGGATTTCGAATGCGAACTCATTGGGCATAGCCAATCCATAAGCCATGCAACTTGTGAACAGTGGTTTCTTATCCGCAATCTGAACTCAAGTATGATGAGCGTTCTTGTTACTTTAATTTTCCTCGACACGAACTTGCATATAGCCTCCTCACCAAATTCAGAACTTGTTTCTTCTATTTGTGATAGCCATTCCTTCATTCTAACATTGTTTTAATATCATTTTCAAGGATTTCTTTCCCATATAGAGTTTTTGTACACGGAATTTTATCTTAGTTTGACAATTTTTGGTCCCAGCAAATAAATGTTCAATGAAGAATTGACGCAAATATGTTTTGATAAAACTGAGTATTTCTGACCAGCCATTGTTCAACAATTTATTGATATTAATCAAATTTTAGTGATTCAATTTGATTGATTTACAGTAAGTGGCTTTTGGTATAATTTTTCGACTTGAGTATATTAACGCATATCGAGAATTTGGGGATAATGATTATCCTACGGATGTGATTAGTTTACTTTTAAGAATTCATTAATTATTTTCAATTTTTATCAGAATAACTCTCAAGAGTTCCAAAAAGTTCATGAAAGGAGCCTTTTTAGTTTTAAGTTATTCAAATTCATAGCATCCATTGAGATAGTATCATGGTAACCGGATAGATAAGGTTTTAATCATCTCTTAGATTCAGCCATAGAAGTACTTTGTTTAATTTCGTTGTTTTTGTCCTTAACAGAGAATGTTTTTATTTGTTTTTCTGAAAATTAGAACTTAGAATGGACTTATTTTCCCCGAAGGTGACATTGATCACGTTATTAGAGATAAAAACCAAAAATGTTAGGCTCAAAGTTTGATATAATGAGTCAGAGAATCTGGAGTGTTATGTTGTATTAACATTGGTGGCATGTCAGACTGTTGTTCACATGATTAATAAGTCGAAAACGTCATTGAAATAAGCAATTCTGTTGTTCAATTCAATTCAGTTCAATTCAATTTTGTTTGTTTTTATAATGCTGTGATCTCAAACGGCAGCGTTTGAAAATACACCCTTTGCATAAACTCTTTCCATTCCTGTATGATTCACACTTTCAGCTGTGTTATTCTCTTCATGCCCTCGAACTTTTGCCTCGTCATTGTCGAGTTGCTATGGTGTTTTATGTCAAAGGTGTGCAAAGCAATCGTTTCACTTAAATTCAATTTTCAGTTAGCATCATGGTACTGAAATATGGTCCATCATTTTGAACCAAAATTATCACCACACGAACAAATTCTTCCTGTGTTATTTAGGACGAAGAAATTGATCGTGCAAGTAATGCGGGTGCAGCATGCGGAAACCCTGATGCAAATCCTTGAAACTAACTCAAGTGCAGAACAGGTATCATTTTTCTGCTTTTTACTGGCCATGTAGGAGGCACTTTAATGAACAACAGACTCATCTATGCTTCCCTTATTCAGCTATTTCCTTGCTTTTCGGCAATCTTGTAGCGTTTGCCAGTGTTTCGGGACCTCCGTGTAACACGGTGGAGTATGTTTTTGTATTACACCCTTGCATGTGCCAGATCTCTTGCTGTAGTCTATTGTCTGCACTGGAGCAATGGAAGGTATGAGAGTTCTGTTGTTATGGATAAACCTTTCATTTGAATTGTAGTTATTCATCTGTTATTGATTTATTTTGCACATATTTGTCCGTAACCTTTTTTTAGGAAGCTGAGCATGAGCGTATTGTCAAGCAAAGAGAGGAGATTGATAAAAGCAAACATGGCTCGATAAGACGGTCGGCTTCACTTCATGGAGAAAGCAGGTAAAGTGCAATGATTTACTTTTGATTATAGCAATTCGTCTTTGTGAGACCTGTATCATTTAAGTTGAAAAACTCAGGCGAACTCTCAGTATATACGAGAACGGACTTAAATTATAGACGTTTCAATAAATTTCTTCATCAGTACGTACTGATGAAGATATTTATCGATCGAAACATCTATAATTTAAGTAGAGTATATTTCCGATTCGTTCTCATATGTGTGTGTGTGTGTGTGTGTGTGTGTGTGTGTGTGTGTTTTGTGTTTTGTGTGTGTATATATTTATTATCAGCTGTCTGATATTACATTTCTCTTGTAGCTTCCACCAGTTTATCAGATTTTACAATCACTCCGACCTTATATTGTGTTATCCTCTTTGTTTCCAGAATGTCACTTGAGGATATAAAAAAGAGCATTTGGAGGAACTTGAAAGTTCTTGAAGCACAGGGAATGGTCTCATCTAAGAATGATTTCCAAGATATAGTTAATGCTATTGCAAAGGTATTTCTTATTGTCTGTACTTACTTTGTCACTTTTCTTGCCTAGAAGATAATATTATTTTTTTCTCTTATTACAATTTCTGCGATGTTAGATCCGGGCTATTCACGTCTGCTCTAGACCACCACACATGTTAGATATCTTCTTTGTCGAATTTCCTTATGGTTGGTGCTAGATTCCTTTGCTTGTCAACTGTATTTTTAATCACCAATCACCCAAACATCTTTTCTGCCAATAGTATCAGACTTAATGACGTGGTGCTGGTGTACCATTATCAATAAATTTTTGGAATGAATTTGGTATTATCAACTGAAACAATAGTAAATCTCTCTGATATATTATGTACATTTTCATTAATACTTTGATGGAGATTGTGTGGCAGACGTTTTAAAAGGATTTAAAATATTACTCTTTGGTTGAACTAATAGAAGTAAAGTCCGTTTTTATAGAATGATAATCTATTAGATAATAGAGATAAAGTTTTATCTGTTTGGATAAAGGAGTTTAAATTATATTTTCAACTCGTGTGTTTCATGATATTTTACTTGATGTGAAATATTAGTTTGATTGAAGTTAAAGATTGTGTATTCTATATCAGAAACCATCCTGAATTCAGGAAAGAGTTATTTCGAATTGATTATATTTATGACCAATGCTTGATCGATGATTTTCAGCGAACATTAATCTGTTCTTATGGCTCTAATAATCGACTAATCTTATTTTATATGAATTGGATTAACTCAACATCACTCAGGCCGACTGGTCTGGGAGCATTTCTGTTCACCCACAAAATAGTTTGTTTGGGAAACAAATGCAGATGTCTGGGTATCTATTAATTGCTTGTCATGTGCTTTAAGTAATAGGCTATAGCGACAATTGAAATGGTGCAAAGAGTTTGGTATAGTGAAGAATCACCTTCTGTACGAATTTAGCAGCAAAAATACAAATTTGTCTTTTCTGGGATTGGTGAACAATTAGGGAATATATAGCGTTTGAAATTTGATCTCATAAGTTTTTTTGTAGACTAGACTGCACATACCGTGTATAATTTATTTTGATTGATTTTGCGCACGTGCAATTAACGCAAGCAGTGGTGATCATCGGGATTTTTGAGATTGGCTTTGACTTTGATACAGGACAATAGAAGACAGCTTTCAGACATAGTTTAGGGACATTGTACGGAGAGATTTGACTTTTTGTTTAGGGATTTCACCACTGAACCATGGATAACAACTAGAAGTATGCTGTACGCTTTATATACGAGCTACCTGTAGGACCGAAGCCAAAGTTTTTACCCTTCATTTCATAGTTTTGTAGAAAGCAGACCCTTTAGGACAGGGTTTTTGTCAAATTCCTTGAAATTATTCAAAATCAGAGAATTCTGTTCGATTGAAATGTTTACTTAATTATTGCCCTCTATTAACCTATGATTCATCTTTTATATGCAATGTATTGACTTTTCGGTGTGATGAATGTATAGATTGATGTCAATTTTATCAACATGATGTCACCAATTGCATAATTTGAGTAGTTTGTTGGTGCGATAGTGCTTCATTTGTTTTCCAATTAATTTGCAAAGGAATTTGTGTAATGAATTTGCTTTGTATTCAGCAAATTTTCGTCCCTCGCCTTACACTTTTTGTGAAAGATATTACATGAAAAGGAAAGAGCATGTTTTTCCTAGGATATCAGAAATCAACGTCGTTACAGACAGCGAAGGAAGCAAGAGCTAAAGAAATTGAAGGAGACTGTTCTTAATTTGAATAAGAAGGAGAAATTCTATGAGGAACAGATTGATTATTACAACCAGTACATCAAAGTTTGCATGGATAATCTTGCCAAAAAGTAATTATCATTTTTCCGATGCTCAATTAGTGTCATCGTCTCTTTTAGGTGTCATTTTGATCTAGATTATTATACATAGAGCTTCATTTTTTGGGTTGTAATGGATTGATTTCAAAGGACGATACACAAAAAATGCCGCCAAATTTTATGTTCCTTTTTGTTTTGTATCAGCATTCTCGACGATACTTGTTCGATTTTAACTTGGCTTCTTTGGTAAATTGTACTGTTTGTTTATCGGTAAAAGCATGGAGCTATAGGTTTTTTAGCTAGCTACAGTTTCTCATATTTCTTTGCCACCTTCATGGTAACACTGCTATTTGTCTGCACTTTCTTAAATATCATTAAGGGGGATTCTGATATTTGCGTTTAATTTTGCATTCTATATTTTTGAAGTACGATTGTGTGATTCTAAAGCTTGTTGACTGACACTCTTTTTGGGTTCGGATTTTGCTAGGAAAAATTCAAAAGCCAAATCGAAGAAAGGCAAGAAGGACGAAAACATTGTCAGGGGTTCGTTCAAGTACACTGGTCAGAAACTTTATGAGAAGGGAGTTATTTTGGAAATGGAAGGACTACCACAACACCAGTGAGTTGAATTTAACTTTAATTTTTGAGAATTCAAAATTTGATTAGAAAGTCGTGGTGGTTTATTAACGACCGATTTAGTTTTGGAAAATTTCCTTTTGCAGTAAAACATTTGCAAGGAGGTCCACCTAGAATTTGTCTTTATGGCATTGTAGGCTTATTGACGGTCCGCAAATAGTTCGAAGTTAGCGGCTTCTGTGAAATCATGAGTCATGGCATGTTATTCGTTTTTCGTTAATTGTTAAATGAAGATCAGTGCGCTTTGACAATTTTCGACCCACTTTTAATATTCTTTAGTTCAGCAGAGGATAGAGTTTCTCATTGCTCTCATAGGACGTTTATGATAAACAGGATTCTTAGGAGTGTGGAAAGCCTAGAATAGTCAGGGGAATTAAATCTGAGTTCAACGAAAGCCTACAAAAGTCGGTGAATTAAGTTTGGGGTCAGGGAAACCTGGAATTTTCAGGGAATTTTGCCTTGTCCCTGAATTTTTTTATAATTCTATTTTTTTGCCTATTATCTTCGATTCCATTAAAATTTAGCTAGAGATCACTGTCAAGCATACAAGAAGATTGTTGCGTACAAGATATTTTCTTCAGGAACCCTTATTTTACGACATATTGTTTCTCTATCGACAAAATGGTCAGGGTCTTTCATCACCCTGAAGTTCCTGATGAAAAGGTTTCAACTTTGTGGGACTTTTCCTTCAAATAGGATTTTTTACGTTATTATTTTGTCAACGGGAATTTGGTCTCATATCTGAATCACAGGAGATTAGATTTAGACAGACCCCCCCCCCCAAATGATTGATTTTGCAGACATAATCCATATCACCATTGCTCGGCCATGACTCCTTCCTAGTTGCTCGTTGGCTGTTTTAGCTTGCGTCATCCCATCTCCGCTTCATTTGTTTCAAGTTGTAGACCTTTCTCACAAAGTTATTGCGTCTAATGCTCTGTGTGGCGAAGCTTTTTAATTTATATTGGAATTAGGTTATCGACGATTATGCTACCAAAACAAAATCAATTAAAACCAATGGTTTTAAAGACACATCAATGTTCAATTGGAACTTGCAATAACAAACTCTCACAACGAAAACTTGTAGTCACTAATTTAGCCAATAATTATTGTCTACAGCGCGGATTTGGGGGAATGTGTAAAGGAATTGAGCTGGACTTAATACCCTATTATACTAATGGTGTTGTTTTGCTGCTGTGATGTCTTGTTGACCGTGTTCTGTTCTCTCGATTCCATTTTTGAAACAATGCCAGTTCAACGGCAGAATTCGATTCATTCCAGTCACCGTTGACTGGCACCAAAGGCCTAGAGAATAGGCCTGTTGATATCTCATAGCCGAGAATCGGAGGGCATAATGAAAGACGTGGCGTGAAAAGGCTGGTTTTGCGGGAAAGGGCTGGTTTCGTAGAAAAGAGCTTGTTTGCCAGGAAAGAGCTTGTTTGGCGGGAAGAGATCGTTGTTACTGTCTCCTTTATGGATTGCTGTCATATGCTTATCCTCCTTGGTACTGTCATTTTTTCGAAGCTTGTTACTATAATGAAAATTTGAGTAATTTCGCCCTTTGATATTTGCAAAATTTGGAACTTCCCGCTCAAGTCACATCATAGGAATAGTGTATTCCCTGTTTTGTGATCTGGTTCAATCCGTTGTTAATTCGCAAATCGTTCAAGATGAACTACCCTATCAAACAGCGAAATGTACTATCTGTCCTGAGGAACTAATTGGGCCACAGACTGGCTATATTTTGTTTTTTGTTGGCAGCTGCTTTTGATGTCTTTCCTTTATTTTCTTCCGTGATGATGTTGCTTGAAGATGAAGCAATCTCGTTTACACAGTAAACGTATTCCCAATTGATAAAGAGCTACAAAGTTAGTCTTAAATCCGCCTACTATGCTCACAGTGCTCAGAGCTCTGGTCACGTGGATAATACTTTCCTGTAAATCACTTCATTTGCAGTTGTGTTACGATTGGTTTCCCTTTAACGTCATTGTATCAGATATACTTTACTTTTTAAGTCTTGCTCATAGCGAGCGCGATTACGCCTGATTTTATATGTTGAAATTACTCAAGGTTGACAGTATGAAGATTAGGAGTAGATTTTTATAGCCGCTGTCCTTGGCCTGACTTGCCAAAATCCGGTGCACGTAATATGATGCAAGTTACTTGACTAACACCTAGGATCTTCGCTGTTTTCCGCCAACCCAAAAACAACCTCGAAACGGAGCCGGTAAAATCATGCCTGATTAGGTAAGTTATTCATCCAATTCTTTTACAATGCGATAAGCTGATATTCCATGTTCTTGGTTAGTGTGGCGTTTTTGGATAGAAGGTGGAATTAAAAGTCTACCACATCAATTGGATACTGATTATATTGATGAACATTATCTCATCAAACTTCGCTTGCGACAGTGTCTATCCAATGATTTTCAAATTTGTGAAAGGTTCCGCTAGACGATATCATTTTGCCGTTTCACAACAATCGCCATGACATCTTTCATCATAGATTCGCTTCTCCTATCGGGCCGAAAGCACTCCATATAACGGCATCTTCTGTGCAAGAGCTTTGTGGCCTACCGATACGCTCAAGATAATTATGCGAAATCTTTCTTTTGTAGTAGAGCAAACAAATTCTTCTATCGACCATGTTTGTTTGTTCTTTATACAATTTTCAGTTCTTTCTGGCTGTCATTCCCAGATAATTCAGCGGTAGCTAGTCCTCATGACTGATCTGTAAAGAGTCCCCAAACGCGGGAGTCAAAAATATTCATATCTGTCCATACATTGAATAAATCCCTGTCACTCCAGCTGCAACTTTTCGTTTTGCTAGAGAGACTGGAAATAATTCAAAATATGGACAGAGAATTGAATGTTATAACATATTCAAACAAAGTTAACACGTGCTCATGCTCCAATGCATAATCTTTGTTTCCTATGTCATTCGCTGGAAGCTCCCTTCAGAGAGGATCCATTCTTAATGCAATACGATTCTCGATTCGTTGATTGCGTCGTTATTGACATGGTTCACTTTACTGTCACATATATCTTCCATGCTCTCTTCTTTGAAGCCGTTTCTTATAGACTCAACTTTACTTATAGTTGCTTCGTCACAGTTGGATTTCATTTTCTTATGTGTTTTTCTCTAGGTCCATTGATTGTACTATCTAAAGTATGCGTTCACAAGTGCTTCAGTTTTACTCATACCAGCTTATGGCTGATAAAGTATCAAGTTTCATCCTACGCTTAGAATGAAACTCCATCCTTGTGGAGCAGTGCTCAGGTCTTTCAATAGCTTTTGCTCTCTCCAATTTCCTTGAAGCTTTGTGAGCATTCAGTATTATCTCCTTCACCTTTAAGAGACTTTTCATCTACCCTCTGGAGGTGCCATTTAAGGGATAGTACTGTGCAAGCTTGTTATGGAGAGTATTTCACAGTCTCAAATTTGCAATGCTCAATAGAGTGGATAGAGAGATTTCACATCTAGGTGTCCATGCTGGATAGAGAAGGGAAATGGTTTGAAACATGTCGAGTGTTCTTTGGCCGTTGAACAATCCAAAGTTTTGTGTTTTATTTGATGTTTGACATTTGAAAGCAGCCATGAAGCATTATTTCGTAACTGAAACAACCCTTTTAATTTTACAGAAGACATTTCCTTGTTAGCATTATGCTCTTCGATAGTACATCTGAACCACAACCAATCTTTGAGGAAGTCAAAGAAGCCATCAAAGAACTCAAGGTTGACAAAAGTCCCGGGAATGACGAAGTCACTGCTGAAATGATAAAGAATGGAGGAGAGAACGTGGGGAAATTCTTCCACAGGCTCTGCACATGCATTTGGCATGAGAAAAAATGGCCTGATGACTGGGGACAATCAATTTTTGTACCCATTCCTAAAAAGGGGGATGTTCTATAATGCTGTAATTATAGAACCATCTCTCTTATAAGCCATAGTAGCAAAATCCTACTGAAAATAATCGCAAAAAGGATGGCCATCAAACTAAATGAAGAAATAGCAGAAGAGCAAGCGGGTTTTCGCCCTGGGAAAGGCACTAGAGATCAAATTATGAACTTGAAAATGATAGTGGAGAAGAGTAGAGAAAGAGGAATGGATATGTTTCTTTGTTTCATTGATTATTCCAGGGCTTTCGACACGGCTGCGCACGACATCTTGTGGTATGCTATGAAGAATTTGGGCTTTCCTATCGATATAATCCAACTTATAAAAGCACTATATGATCAGCAAAAGGCGGCAGTGAGGACATCTTATGGACTGACAAATTGGTTTGAGATTGAACAAGGAGTCAGACAAGGCTGCATCATCTCACCTCATCTGTTTAACATATATGTTGAGGACATCATGAGAAATGCTCTGGATGGCTTTGAAGGAAGCATTGCTGTCGGAGGTCGCAAGGTTACCAACTTGAGATGTGCGGACGATATTGTCCTAATCGCAGGAAGTTTGGAGGAGCTCCAGAATCTGGTAAAGAGAGTGAAGTCAGAAAGTGAAAAAAACTGGATTGTTTCTTAACTTGAAGAAAACCAAAGTGATGAAAGTTCAAAGAACTCCAACAGAAAATGGACTTGAGATTGACGGATATAATGTTGAGAGCGTTGACAGATTTACTTACCTTGGAGCAACTTTCACCAATACTGTTGAAAACTCAACCGAAGTCAAAAGAAGAATTGGCATAGCGAAGAATGCAACAATTGCGTTAAATATCATCTGGAAGAATAGAGGTATCACCTTGACAACAAAAATAAGGCGTCTCAAGACCATGGTCTTTTCAATCATATCCTATGGTTCAGAATGTTGGGTCTTAAAAGCTACAGATAGGCAGAAATTAGACAGTTTCGAAATGTGGTGCTATAGAAGATTGCTAAGAATCAGTTGGAAGGAGAAGAAGACCAACGGGGAAGTTATCAGAAGAGTAAACTGCAGGAAGCGTCTTACTACTGTCTTGGATGAAAGGATATTATCGTTTGTCGGACATCAGTTGAGAAAATCCAACTCTCTTGAGAAAACACTACTGATTGGATCAGTATATGGTAAAGGATCCCGTGGAAGACCAAGAACCAGGTTCTGTGACAATATTAAGGAGGCATGCCGACACTCATTGGTTGAGATTGAGAGAAAAGCGCAGGACAGAGGAAACTGGAGGAGCTTTGTTCAGTGGGCCACGACAGTTCGAACTCGAACATTGCGTTAATGATGATGATGATTATGCTCTTCACATACTTTGCAGATTTTAAATTTTAGTTTCTTGAAGGTGTGTGTTTTACCGAACACAGCTGGCTCAGCATGAGACCCTGAAAATCTCGACTTTTTGGTAGATTTGTTTTCTTGTGGAATATTATTTATTATTTAAAATAGAACTACAGGCCACAGCTGATCTTGCACCCGGGCGCTTATCGAGTGCATTGTTCTGGGATTCTCAGCGGCCTCTTTGTGAGGGAGTGATCATCACAGCTTTTCGCGTAAACAGCCGCTTAACAAAACTAGAATTTAACTGGGTTAATTTTCCCCGTATGGGCGTAATTGGTTTAATTGGATTCGCGCATACTGGGCCTCAGCACGAGGCCGAGAAGGACCGTGAACGACTGTGCGTCGATATTGCAATTCAACTTAATAAGGAAACTGGCAATTACAAAGAAATCCTTTGAAATTGGTAATCTTGGAAACAGTGGTTGCAAATGGAGGTTTAATTATCATACTGGCTTTTGCAGTTATTTCAAGACACATTAAATAACATGCTATTCAGAGTAATCTACTTAAGATTTTTCAAATTCAATGCACATGGCTGGAAAGTCTAAGACCACCCGTTTGGTATGGATTGGATGGGAGATATTGAAAATATGGGCGAATCTCCTCTAAATATGTTGTGTTCTTGTTTGTTGAGTGTTAATGAAGATAGACAAGCTGGATCTAGACAAGTTCGAATACTTTATCAACAGCAATCAGTTATACATCTTGTAAAAATAAGGATAGGTGTGAAGAATTCATGAAGTAAAATAGAAATTAGAAGTTGAGATTACATATATTTTGTTGTATATTTTGTTATCCAGATTATTTGTCATGTGGATGGTTGAACAAGATTGTATCTTAACGATTGTAATGAACTAAGAGACATTTTTGGTGGTCATTGTGAAGGAGACTCACTAGAATTAATAGTGACAATAATACGACTATTTACAGAGTAAGAAAGCCCTAGTCACCTGACTTGCGTTTCATGAGGGTCCTCGTGTAAAGAATTAAAAAGTAATTGTTGTATAACAACTTGCTTTGTTGTAATTATGACGAACGGTTTTCGTCGAATGTTTATCATCTGATTTTGACACAATATGCAGGGAAGTAATTGCCTGCTGAATCCAAGGTGATTCGAGGGATGTCACAAGAAGACATTTTTACACTTATTGAACATATATTTCCATACTAGAAGTATCATACGCCTTTCTTTGATCAAGATTATAACTAAATTGTTTTCATTGACTCGGCTCGGTGAAGGTTATTAAAGCTGTTTTAATTTTTTTTGTAGATTCAAGAATGTTCTTTTTGAAATTACTGCTGGAGAAGAGATTGGTCTATTCTTAGTCTCTGGGAAGTTCATGGGTGTCTCCATGGAAAAAGTTGAATTAGTATTCCAGGTATTATGATTTATAATTTTCATGTTAGGTTGCTGGCTGTCACACTTTCAAGTTCGACATTATGAATTTCATCAAATCAGACGTTCTGAAACTACTTAAAATTCGAATAGACTTGATTTGACCTTTTTGGTGCCATTCACGTGAGCCTCGTAATAACTTTACATTGATTGAAATCGAGGAAACATGAACAATAGCAGCATTAGTTTCAGCGTGGGTGAAACAGAGGGGCACGTAAGTGCTATCTGTGGAGCTTTCGGTACAGAATATAGGCGCCTGTTGTGCAGACACTTCACCATTGAATTATGAAAGCTGCAGCAAGACTAATGATTTCTCCCAGTTGTAGCTGTTTTGTTCCATATAGAATTGATTGATGCTCAATGTTCATTCCATGCTAAATCTCAAATTTATCTGCCAATTTTCTTGCTTTACTGGTGTCAGCCTTTAAGGAAGTTTATTGCTTGTCACTTGATAAGTCACAAGACTGTTTTCTTAAAAGTGATCAGTCATGTTTAAAAGTAATTATATGTTTATTATGTGTTTATTATATGTTTATTTGTATACTCGTCTTCCTTCGGGAATTGTACCCTCGAAGTTGCCTGTTATTTATCAGGTTGGATTCATCTGGTTTCATCGGCTGGATTCTATTATCAATGTTTGTGATTCATCTGTTTCTTTCCTTTTGATGTAACATTCTCTTAAACTCATTCTTATGAAACCCATATCCTTTGGAGTTTTATCAGAGATCGTCTTCTCCGAGTTAGTTAATAGGGTACTTTGCGGTGAAAACTGATTCCACTTTGATTACTTAGACAATTTTATGCTTTAAGGCAGTTAATTAATCCATATTTTTAGTGACTATCATAACGTCTCAGAGATCATTCTCTCTTCATGCTAGCATGTTACCAATTTGGTCTGCGTTGCATCTGCCGAAAGAGCTTCTTGCCAGCCTTTGAGTGGGCCTTGATATCTAATTACAGCATTAATTGTGGTTTTCAATGCAATCGGGGTACGCAAGAACACCAGTTGTTGTTATGTGCGCTTTGGTACAGGTGGCCTGTCCGATTGCTATCTAAACTGTAAATGTGAGCCATGCTTTGTTTTGTTCCTGCCTTTTGGCTCAAGAAAAAGGATTAAGTGATGACGTTTAAAATGATTCACATGTCAATAATTTGAAAGAAGCCTATTTCGTATTTAGACAATTAGTATGGGTGCTTTATGCCAATTTTGACTTGTGTCTGAAAAATTCAATTGGGCAATGATTGCTAGGGTATGCGCAATCAACTTGTTCATTGTTCTTTCACATATTTGTGATGTTCTGTCATGCTGGCTCGTGTTGCACCTTATGAAGCCCCATGCTCTCACCACGCTACCCCTTAGTCAGTTTTGAATAGTATTCGTTCCCGCGTGCCAGAACACCCTAACACGGATAACTGACATCATCCTGAATTTTTTTAGGTTTTTTCAGGTTTCCAATGCATAGTCTTCTTGTGTTCTTTTTTCCCATTTAATTTTCACTTCAATTTCCTCTGCATTTCGTCAAAAGAACATTCTTTTCCATACCTATCATATGGCATTTCTGCGTTTCCTTTCTACATCTCATTTCTGTATCTCATTTCCGTATCTCTTTTTCGTATCTCCCGTACCCCATTTCCGCTCCATTTTTCCTCTTGTCACTTTTGTGTGTCATGTACTGAGGTGACCTTGTGCTGTCAATAATTCATTTTAAGACAGCCGTGTGGCCCAAAGATATTCTTGTATATCAGGAAAATTACGCGAGATGCGCTGCCGCCTTAACTGTATGTTGTAGCCCCACTGTTTTTCAGCCGATTTTCATTTGGGAGTTTTTAGTTAGTAGTAGTTTTGGCTGACTTCCGAACATACAAAGCAGGACTACGGAGAAAGATGTGAAGGAGCGGGTGATTCCCTTCATATATAAACCTTCATAGTATTCTAGACCTTGAGGTTATGTATCTGGACATCGAAATGCTGCACGCTCATTAGTGCTTTGACCAAGAGAAAAGTTTATAAACATAATATAGGATGTTGATAAACATTTTTCGGCTTAGTTTTATCATTTACTTTTACATCATTATGATATCTTGTCTCGGATTAGTATCAATCCTTGATCGGTTTATGTTGATTGCGGTAAATCCAATCTATTTAAAACCGATCCAATAAGATAATCATTTTTCAACTGTTTCATCATCTGTATATTGACTGCTTCAAGGCCCTTTTGTGAAAGTTTTGCTTGAGGCGCATGTTGTCGAAAGCACGTGTTGCTTCGCTTCTCGGGGTATGCAGTTACCTTACCCATTTTACCCCAGAGAACGTCCCGCAGATCTTACATTGCCAAAATTTGTGTCCACCAACGGAATTATACAAAAGTAGAATAGCGTTCTCGCGTAGTCAGAGTAAGCGCGTCGTATAGCTTCTATTGTTCCTATTTGCGATTCTCTATAAATTTGGCAGTATACAATTGGCAAGTCTCAATTTGAAGAAAATTAAATAGCTATGTGATGTACATCGCTCAATTATTTTGCTACGAGAGTAGGTCGAATAAGTGAACATTATGAAGAGAATTTCCGTCATTTCCGTAGCAAGTTATTCGTGAATCTACACAAATCGATTTGTAAGGAGGGCGAGACCGATTGTTAATTATAGAACGGGGTGTGACGTAAATTGATTCTATTTTAAGAGCCCCCAAATGATTCTGACATCAATTTGAAAGACTTTTGAAAATTGTCATATCAAGATCCATGAAGGCTTATGGGTTTTAGCTGAGATGCAACACTGGTACGTTATAGTGGAGCCATTCATAGATAACCTCTTTTCTGTTTCTTTGAAGGATTTACTGCAACTCCAATACGAGGGCGTGGCTGTAATGAAGATGTTTGGTAAAACAAAAATCAACGTAAATCTGCTGGTCTTCCTCATCAACAAGAAATTCTACGGCAAGTAATTTGATAGGTATCGTCTGGAGCAAGGCGATCGCTCGCGCCTAGAACCAAATGAAGTAAAATAGATCATGAACTATTATTCTTAATCCTAAACCCGGATTTTGTACCTTCGTTTCGCAAATGATAGAATAATTTTGTATATTGATGCAATTAAACTTGATTTTGAATAACAGCTTGAGACAGGTTTGACCTTTACGGCCTTGACCTGTTTACACAAAGCAATGTTTAGATTTGTATCTGAAATCAATTGAATTTAGTATTTCTTAAATTTGGCTCTTAATTTATATATCTTCACAACTTTGTGCCTTTTCATTAGCCCTATAGACAAGTCCATTTCCCTTTTGCTCTACTTGTATAATACCAGAGATGGTTTTGATTTTAATTACACAGATTATAATTGTTGTAAAGGTTTCAAAGTTGAGCTTTACGAATAAGATGGTCATGATCATTCCGAGCACTTCACTGCAATATGATATTGAGTGTACTTTCCTGCAATAAGCAAAGAAAGACGGTTCTATCTTGTTTATGTTCTATAAGATTTTTCACCTGGTTTCACGGGATTAGCTGTCGGCACCTACCATTCGTTCAACCACCATTCGTTTTTTTGTCGAAAATTGTCCTTGCTCAGTCATCTTTCGAATAATGGGTTAGTGTCTACACAACTAAGAAGGTGGAAATTAGTTGAAGGTACATTCTATGAAGTTTTATGCCTTTTAATGTTTTTATCATTAATTCTTTGAAATACAAATTGTCGTAATTACGTCCAATGGTAGTTTCCATTTCTCATTTGTTATGAGAATTACTTGTATCGACCTCCAGGTATTCGGTAAAGTTTGCGAAAGGCTCACAAATTGTTTTTGAAAGTTGTTGCAGAACTGGTTGCAAGGCACATGCGAGGTAACAGTGCAATCCATTTATACGATGGAACCTGAATCGATTCCCTTAACTTTCATGTTCCCCGTTTGCCATGACGAGGTTTGAGATGAGCATATGGACTAGGCCGCAAAGAAGCCGAATTTTTCGTATATTTCAACGGTTTGGGACTGGTTCTGGATTGCAAACTCCGTCTATCTGAATTTCACATCGCTAGAGTTTGATTCTTTCGTTAATTCCTAGCGTTATCACTGGAAGGGATATAAGAGCACTATGACCGAGTTGTTTTATCAATTGCATTTGGGAAATCGTTACTCTGTCTGCATTTAATATCCAGGATTTGGGCGCTACCTATACAAGCCGACTGACATCACGAAGGTATTTGCTCTGGTGAGATTATTTGTAGCATGGATCGGTATTTCAATTCGAGTTTATTTTTGCTATCAAGATCTGGTCTCATTGGACTTATCGTTTGATCCGGTAAACGGTGTCACGCCATGCATTTTCTATGGAATTCAATTTTCTCTTAAACGTCTCTGATTCTCTTCTGTTGCAAATTCATCAGAGTGCTTGAGCAGTTCTAAATTCTGTTTAATCAAAAGGCGGACAAGCCTATCCCTTTTCAATGAGCCCAACTTGTCACAGTAGATCTTCACAGTTCCTACCATTGAAAATACTAATTAATAGTATTAGTAGGGCTTTTGACTGGCTATCCTTTTTGTGACAGTTTCCTGTAGATCAGAATCTCTATTAGCTTTCTATCTAGGTGACTGATCTCTTAAGCATGATCTCTAACGGTGAGCAGAATTTACTGACTACAATTTTTATCATTTTGTTTTTCTAAATGGATGACCTGATGTCTAATCATACTTAGTGTTTTTTTTGTCATTGAAGATTCTTAATTGCCCCCAATAGATCTTCGTATTCTGTTAGGTCAATTTTGCATTCGTCACGTCACATTAGGTGATATGCTTCGGCTCGACTTTTGAGTTGTCTTTTACTTCAGCTTCTTGCAGAATATGACCAGCGTTATTTCAACCAGTTCATTTTACGGTACCAATTGATCACTCTTTGAATTGGGCAAGGGTGTTAATACTTCTTATCTCCTATCTGAGTAGCATGGGGAATGCCTTTTTAGTTCCTCTAGTTCACACTATTTCTGCCATGTTTGTCCTTTTTCTGTGTTCCAGTAGCAATAATTTTTATGGCAACATTCAAGGACTTCTTCGAGGCTCAATTTCAAATTGTGATTCTATACTATCTGGTTATTGTTTGATCACAGTAGCTTTCCGGATTCTTCTATCAGAGAATATACCTTCTGTCAGAACCTGAGATGTTATCAGGGAATGTTGATTTTGTTATAAGTAGTTGCTTTTCACTTAGTTCATGCAAAATACTTTGAATCTGGACAGTTTGGACTTAAGATATTTAATGACAAATTAGAGGAAGTACGCCTTGTAGTTCCAATTCTTCTGAATGAAAATTATATACAAGCTGTCTCCCTATCTTATTGCGATCATCTTCTGGAGAGTTGATTGTCATATTGCACGATTGGTGTTTTAGCCAGCTAAGAATAATCAAGAAGTTCTTGTTGAACAAAATGTCAATTTTGCGACAATTATAATGCTTAAGAATATTCTTCCCCCCTTCTACTGTGTGTTATCAACATTTGTACTTCTTGATATAACACTATCAATTGTTTTTAGTGAAAGTATATCTTGTTTGTGGTTGTAGAAACCATATTAAATGTGGAATTGAGTTTTTGAATAGCAGTGGAAAATTTTATAGTGGGAACAAAGAATGCTCGACATTTTTGTCATACAAACATCAGTATTTGTCTGCTCTTTTCCGTATGTATATCAATTGTGTCTTTTAGGCCTCGAAGCAATCCAGACAGCCGTGTTTATAATTTATGGTGATAGGAGGTTCTTTGTAACTGATGTCTCCTTTAAGTTTTCTTACGTCCTTAGATATCACGGTCTTTTATATGTGGCAAGCTTTTCATATTATGATACGGGCTCTAAATCTTGGGTATGTTTGTTTGTAGCAAATCCAACTCATATTCCCACTATATTTTGATGTTTTATGGTTAATCGCCCTCCTTGTTTTCGGGTAGACCTAATTTGATTGATCAAAGGTTGATTACAGATTTACAACTCCTGTCATCCCATTAGTTTTTAACCAATTAATTTAAACTGAGTTTCGCCTCTCTTGAGCGAAGATTGATCATAGATGACAATTCTTTCGTAGCTCATCATCGCCTTCTTATTTCCAATATATGTTTCATTGGATTAATAGTTTGCCAAGGAGACCCAAAACTTTTATTCGCACTCAAGGACCTATATTCAAATTACTTTATGAGTCTCACTTTGTAACTGCTTTTCGGCGAGAATGCAACAAAAGCTCTGGACATTTGCTCTAATACAAGATGAACAGGATCTACCCAGTATGCAGATTATCTTCCTAAAGATGCCTAGATTACATTGGTTTTGATTGCCAGGTGCCCAGCTTAATTTCAAAGATACATTGAAAACCTTTATTTGAAACCTAATTAGGTGGTAGAATATGCTAGTGTTTTCGCCTCGTGTGAAGCTTGCATTTTTCATAAGCCAGCCATGCTTAGTTAACCTCCATCTTCATGTTGTAAACAACACCACCACCTTAGTTATGTAAAGGTGTCTCTTGTTAGAAATCATCCATTCCAATTCGTCAATTACTTTGAACTAACATACCTCTAGGCAATTTTTCGAATGCCTCACATTCTTTTAGAGCAGCTATCCCAGACAATTTCTTTCTTATCTGAAAATTCGCGACACTGGTAGCATTTTGTATTCTCTTAGGTGAATTTGATATGGAGTGAAGACAGATGCATGTTGTAGGCAAACATTAGTTGATTTATTTCCGTATGCAGATCATTTTCATTAAGGACAACCGTGTTTATTTCTTTAATTGATCATCTGAGTTGCTATTCCAACATACAAAAAGGCTGTATCAGGCCTACTGAAGAATCCTATCGCTGTTTTGGTTCCAATGATAGAAGATGATTAACTGCTAAGAACCATGCTAAAAGTGGTTAATTTGTGACTTGAAAATGACGTGAGTTCGTTCCATAGGAGATTACCTAGCAAAGTGTTCAGATTCAAAAGATCAGTGGAATAATTCAAACGTAGATTAACTTCTACGTAGCTTAAAAATGGCAAGAAAAAGATGTAAATATTCACGATCATCTGCGATCACTCTAAGCCAGTTATGAAGATTAGGGTGCTAGGACAGTTGTTGCTTGATTCTTAGGTGCACGAAGAAAATATGTCAGACAACTAAATCGTTGGTTCCATAATGGAGAATAATAATTTGAAAACATTGAATTCAATTAAGTTAGATTCTGTTTTATAGAAGCTGCAAAAATTGGTAACTTATGTCAGTCCTGCAATTTTCCTTGCTTGTAAATTACTGAGCTCATCAAAAAGTTTAATTACAGAATCTCTGGTCCATAGTCAGCAATCTCTGATATCATCAACGTGCAATCATGGATTTTGAAGAGAAAGTTGAAAGTAGTTGATTAAATCAACTATAATCATTTGCTGGAGATATTGATCATTTTTGAATAGTTGCCAAGTGTTTGAGAGCTCTGATCAGGCCTATTTTCTCGCAACCTAATTGACCAATCATCATGCAGGATTCTGACCACATGCTAAGACTAGGACCATTTTTATGATGATTGGTCAATTAGGTTGGGAGAAAACAGACTTCATCAGAGTTCTCAAACATTTGGCGACTAAGCTTGTCTGAACAAGATTGCTAATGTTGATGATGGACGCACTTTGATTTTGGGAGAAGCATTAAGCTAGAGACTTTGCTATCTTATTCTTGTGCAGTTTACATCTTTGCATACATCGCTTTATTTCATCTTACACATCTGTATGGAATGTTTGAGCAGTTTAATAGGCAAACTATTGGTAATTTACAAAGAAGCATTTATCGGGATGCCATTTCTTCAATTTTCCTCTACTTAAAGTGAACTGAGGCATGACAGAGCAAGTATTTTTGTTTTTACAATTATAACTAGAACGCTATAAACTGTCCCCATGAGAAAATATTTTCAGAACATTTTGGCGAAACGCTTCACCAATTTATATTCTACCCATTGAAAAACTAAGCTCATGATGGAAGTAACGTTTAATAGTTTTTGCCATAGCCATTTATGATAATTGTATCAGTGTGATATGTCGGCCGCTGGTACAAGTCACTGAAACTATGGCGTCGGCCGATGTACTGGAAATCTGACTGGCCTCGTATCAACGATGGTGGAGTTAGCGTTCTCTTCGTTCCACGTTCATGCGAGAGGTTTGCTTTTAGGTAGTACGGATCTTCACAGGCAGGGACGGAATGACGATGTTCTGGCCTCCAGTGTATATCATTATGGTGACAGCATGTACAACTTGCAATTTGGCAAGGACTTGTAGATATTGGTGAATAATGTGTAACCGGTTGGAATGGTCTGTTTGGAGTATCTCCAGAATGACTGTATGCTCCGCGTATCTCTGCAATTGCGTCATTGATGGAATAAGATGGACGAGGCCTGGTATTTCCATACAGTCTGTCTTCGTTTTCTGGTATTCGTTCTTTCTTTCTCCATTTTGCTCTTCGGTTTTGGAACCACACCTGGAATCAAAAGAGCCCATGAAAGCCTTAAAGTGAATTGTAATTGAATGGCGATTCTTCTGTCGGTAGCAGTGCTAGAGGTTAATAGTAGAAAATGATAAACATTTTATTTACAGTTGGAATAGTGAGGTGTAGTTTGTGCTAGAAAGTGAAAACTAATAAGTAACAACTAACTTACAGTAAAATTATTTACAAATTGGGACAATGATTTGAAGTTCATCAGTAATTATTGACAGGTGAAGTTTTCGTTTCGAATATAGGTAATGCGTGGAAGCTATGACAAATTGGATAAGAACCTAAGTGGAGACTTGCCAGCATTCTCGTACTGTAAAATATCACGGCAGTGCTCTCCTCGTTTACTTACAACAAAGTTCCTGTTCTTTTTTTTCAAGCCTCGAATGATTTCAAGGCAGAAGTCCGAAAATAGGCCGGTGGTTAAATAGACAGACTTTTGTCCTTATCGTGGTGGCGACTTTCATGTTATTATGTGACGAGGAAGGGAAGAAAGCTGTTATTTACTGTACCTGCACTCTTGCTTCACTTAAATCCAATCTCATTGCTAATTCCTCTCGCATAAATACGTCTGGGTACTGCGTTTTTTCGAATGCTCTTTCCAGTTGATGTAGCTGGTATGTTGTGAATGTTGTTCTGCTTCTCCGTATTTTCCTCGGTTTGTCTCCATTTTCAGTGTTTGTTATCAAAGATTCTTCTTCACTTTCAGATTTGCTTCCATCTTCCTCGATATTCTGTACCTCATGATTGAAATCTTTGCTATTCTCATAGTCTGTGGAAACGCAGAAATTTAATTTCGCGATTTTCGTTCACGCTGTTTCATTAGTAAATGAATTAGTGTAAAGTTTGAAACTTCCTAGAAATCATCAAGTGACGAAGAGAATGCCAGGATCTCCTTGTTGTAAAACTTGCATGTGAGATTTGTAAGAATCAAAAGGAAATTTGGAAATTTTATTCGTCTTGCTTGAGGAAAATGCAAGAAAGTTATGGAATGAAAGATATCAATGCTCTTCATTAACATTATACGAGTCTTGATATATATATATATATATATATATATATATATATATATATATATATATATATATATATATATATATATATATATATATATATATATATATATATATATATATATATATATATTTATATATTTATATATTTATATGTATGTATGTGCCGTTTAAAAATTTAAAGAGTGGTTCTTAACACAATATGCTATATTGCTTATTAGTTCTTCCTAAGACTCAATAGAACACTTGATCACTTCCTAATGAGTGCCACCTCAACGTTAGACAGGGAGCCTAACTTGAGAGGAAAGTCGAAGTGATTATATCGGTGGACTTGAGTAGGTCAAACCATGCAGTGAAAATCCTGTTCTCAGGGTTAGGGATAAATCAACAGCGCTGGGTTAGCGCTTAATAAACCAATAGAAATAAGCTTTATAGCATGCAAATTACCTAATTGTGAATTATAACTGCAGGGATATACTTTATCCTTCTGAATAAAGGAGTTTTCAATGATATTGTGATTGATATTATGGCATCACACAGTGACAAAGGAATTATCGTAGAATCGACAGATCTACAGCAACAAATACTGTCTATTATACAGGGGCATTATGTTTTAATCCAATATTAAATTTGCATCTTGCTACCCGTGGAATTTTTTATTTGCTTTAGAATTTGATGAACGAGATTTATATTACTCATCATTTTGAATCAAAGTTGTTGCTTGTCCACTGAAACCGCCCATCTATTACATGAATGAAAGAACCTTTGTGCAGTTGCTGTTGTTGTTGTTGATGAACACTGTACTGTTTTAGGCGTATGTCGCCACGTGATCGCTTGCCTAGCTGCCAGAAGGTTGTGAGCACATACAGTCATGTATTAATTGGAATAAAGATTTTGTGTAGAGAGCCTGAGATGAAATGCCTGTATAAGGTAGTGGGTAGAGGTTGTAGAATTTGCAAACTGAACTATGCATCTGCAGTAACAGTTCTTAATTCCTTCTTTTTTCAGAGCACGTGGTTTCGTGTTCCTTTCTTTTCATGTTCTCTCCTGACAGTTTTCTCTTAAATCCAACTATCTTTCATAATGTCAATGAGAGGTTTGTTCCCAAAAAGTACCTGAAAATCCCCATAAATATATTCTTCCGATTTCAGAATCTTCGCAAATTTATCCTTCAGTTGTTCTCAGTTGAAATGCTATCTGAATATACGGTTCCATACTCAAATCTATTAATTTGATGATACTAGTATTTTTGAGTCAAAACAACAAATCAAAGTATTTTTTGCAAACTCCTACTTTATCTTCGTTGGCTTTCATCTTGTATATTAAAGGTAGCAATACTGATGAAAAATAATTGCTTTATTATATTGTAACAGCTTATAAGGTTTGAGCACACATGAACGTGTACTGTTCATTGTTGACAAGGACACCGGAGTATTTATAAGCAGGTGAGTCACGTGGACAGAAATAGGATTTGTGTAATGGGTTTATAGATGTTACGTCATGTGACCTTGGCATTTGCATCCTGTAATTACGCTATAGTTTGGAATTGAATTTTGTAGATGCAACATATGTGCTAGTTTCACAGCAAGCCGCGCACACACAAGACATTTACGTATTTCTGTGGCATAATTGCGTCAGTTGGCTAGACATCAACTGATCACAAATTAGTTGCATATTGTGTGCAAAGAAGTTAATTACAAGCAATAGTCAGAAATATAGCACAGCAGGAAGAGATTCCATCTCCCGTGTCAATTTAGAACTATAATATAGCATAGAGTTTTTAGCATTGTCTCCTTTCCCGGGCAATGATAGTCTTCATACTTTGTTGTGGCTGAAATTCATTAATTCAACATGCCTGGTCGGAAGAATGCCTGCTTGTAGGGTAACATGGCATGCCCTATCTTAAAATGCGCGTATTCGTGTACAACAGTGTTCTATACGTTTTTGAAAAGTGCGGAATAAGTCTGCACTTGGGCTTCAAAACTTTTTTATTGTTAAGTTATATTTCAGATTTGTAGTACTTTTCTCCTATTTCATTTGCTATGAACTTATGACACCGTGAATATGTTTCGTATTGTTACGAGCAAATTTAGGAATTTTCGTCAAATTTATCTCACCGAAAAAATTCGTAAATTAAGTCCTGACTTGAAGTCACTTTGAAGTCCGTAGTTGTAGACTGTTTGAATTTACCTAGCCCAATTTGTAGTCCAATTGCCCACCTGTGCATTGTATCTGAGCCTCACCTGCCTTGCAAAACAGTTATTTGAGCGCGCCAGTATTAACCCCGACGCTTGGCTAGCACAAGATCTACCCCAAATCGCACGAACGTAAACATTTTTATTAATCTAATTATATATTGATAGCGAGCAATTACGAAGTGCATTACTGTCGAGACACGGTGATATTGAATACCAAGCACAGAAGGCCCTGTAATGTGGTGGGTATGGCTGTATTATCTACCAGATCCTATCGATAAGAGTACCGAAAACTGGTGCCTCAAGCACTCATTGAGTTATATCTAATGATAAGGGCTTTTTGTTATACACTGGATTGCAGTGCACTGGGAATTAGTTCTGACAAATAGGTTATTGGGTCTCTAGTTGATGTGCCAAAACCGATTTCCATGCGTCATGAGATAGCTTTCAAACCTGCATCACCAGTAAAGCCAATTTTCTCCCTGGATTTTTCTGGTCATGAGAAGGGGTTGCCCCCGCGACTGTTCTCTCTACTCATAGGTATTAATTTTGAAGTGTCCTGCTCTTCGCCTTTTGTATTGCTTCTCGCTTTCATCATTTGGAATATCGGTTCTAGGTAGCAACTTTGATCCATGTGAAAAGATCCTAACGAGCCAAATAGGTTCTAATATTTTTTACGATATAACGTTTCACTGTGATAAAAAGCATCTTACAGCATGTACGGTAAGTGACTCATTCATTCATTTATTCATTCATTTTACATATTTAGGGGAGTTGCCCTTCAGCTTAGCTGATTTTCAAGGGATATCTTTGAATCTCTGATTACGTCAGAACATAGTCAGAACTACAACAAGTTCCACCCTAAGGAATTTCTGCAACACGTTTGGCATTCCTCAACATTATTCTCATATATGACAACGATATCATGAATGCTATGCGTACCTGCTTTCAGGGGCAAAGAGTTTTGGTAAAAATACATTTGCTGACGCTTTACTCTCCATTTTTAAAATACACATTATAAATTTCTTTTAAGAAAGTTAACTAAGTAGAAATCAACTGCTCAAAAGGGTTAAGAAAGTTCTGCACTAGATTTGTCTGAGATCAAAGAATGTTATTAAATCATATACCTTTAAAATTCCTTAAAATTCCAATAATCACGGAAGACAATCATCGGTTTTAATTAATGTGTAAAGATTTACTGTAATAACCTATGTATTTGAGTGTTATGTTTCAGTAATGTCTTTCTTTCTGTATAATACTAGCTATACAAAATTAAGCACTCTTGCTAGGAAAATCTTAAGAAAGTTTTAGTTCAAAAACCCTGGAGAAGCTAGGAAAGTTCGAGTATTCAGGGAAGACAGACTTCCGCATAAGAAAAGTGCGTACCTATCACAAACCTTTTACAATAATCGGGGACAAAATAGACACTGACCTCATAACGGAGATCCCAAGTTTTAGCCGGTTGCATGGTGTTACCATTCAGAGTTGAAGTCATGGTAGAAATTACCGGAAAATGTTGCTACTACAGGGGCACAACTAGGAAGTATCTGGGCCCTGGGCCTAGTCTACACTCGGGGCACACTGGAGGTTTTTAAAGAGGGAATGGTTTGAAATAGTATTTTATAAATTCAGAAACTCATGAAATACTTAGTTGCTTTCAAGTTTGTGATGATCACATCTAGATTTACAGTTTCACAATTTTCCAAGAAAAGGATAACCTTCATCCTTTTAAGGAAAAGGAGCAGGGGCATAGACCCCGTGACTCTACCTGTAGTTGGGCCCCCGAACTGAGAGGAGTTCAAGGCTCAGAGATGTCAAATATAACACAATTTGGAGCCTGACATGCAAATTTGGAGCCGATCCATAAGTTTATTAATTTCTTTTATTCAAGATACCTCCCTAGATAAATTAAAGCATAGAAATAGGTTTGCGATTAAAATCTTCTTTTGTGAGATAGATACAATATTGGTCCATTAAATGAACCCTTATTGCCTTTACAGGAAAAGCAGACCTTTCAAATTCTAATTGATTTGATTAGATAAGTTGATTATTGATTACGCATAAAAAATTAAATTTTCTGCGTCGCCTGTGAAACTGCGACTGCATGTAAATATGGGATAAATGAAATCAAATTACCACTTTACAATAAGTCGTACATTTTGCATGCTTCTACATTTAGAGAGATAAGAGATACAAGGAATTATACCTGGGAATTAGACAGGAACCTTGGAGAGAATTGGCGGATATCTTAGCTATTTTTATACACTTTAATGGATATGCTTCTTGCTATAGAAAAGGGCTGTTAACAACATCTAAGAAGGTCTCATGGGTCTGACTCGCTGTGTAGAGTTGAGTTGTACATTGAAAATGTCGATCTGTTATTGGGGAAAGTAGCAGCTACAACATATACATTTGTTGAAAGTAGATTGTCGAAACTAACACAAATAGAGTGTTATTGACTCATGTAGTTTCAAGCTAGAGCCATACCCCCTTTTAACAAAAGATCTGTAAAGTTCATATTTTGGGGTCTAGTCTTTCCAGCCTGTTCACATATGTTTTAAGGTATCCATGACTAACAATCACATCTGCTATCGATTTAAAATGATGCCTATTCTCGAATTTAGATTACATGTTTGCAATTGCGTTAGGCCATGTTGAGCATCTTAGGGCAAGGAAGTCAAAATTAGTGGAAATAAGAAGAAATATTGGTTAGGAGTGTTAATATTATTTCAAAACTGATGCCTTCATCAAGCCACTGGATGGACTTTAAAACACTTATCTAGTCTACAGTACTGGATTCACAGGACATAGTGCATTCATCTCCAAGTGTATAGGCCTTTCACTCTTTCGTTTGGAAAGCTTGCAAAAGAAAACAAGAATGGTCTTAAGGGAATTGCCTAGAGCATCGACAAATTTCAATGGTAGATTCGAAGTCTGTTGCCTCGCTTAATGGTATGGCAAGCTGCCATTCATTTGAGGTTCAGTAAAATTGTGTTCACGAAAGCGTCAAAAGACGATAGAAACGTATTCTTAGATCCCCAAGAGATGGACTGAATTTTCAACGTGTCTACATTCTATTTACGGCCTAGCACGTGGAAGAAAGTCGCATTTCGTGATGATAATCTTCATACCCGCTGTTCTTGCCCACACATTCGTACACCTTGTTGAGAAGACAAATCTGGCCATCTTATTTCATGGTTCTTGCAGGCAAGTAATTTTATGTTCTATTATTTTTAATATTAATTAGTCCCTTTTGAGTTGCTAACGTCAGCATATTAAATTACACGTACCTTTAAACACTTAAAAACAGAATATGGATGAACTTTATAGTAGTTTCCGTCTATTAATGACTCTAATCTCTATTCTCTGTAATAAACAGAGGAACTAAATCAAACAAAACTTCACCGTTTGAACTTGAATCAATGTGAAGGTTACATCCAAAGGCCTAACTGACCTGCCCTTTGGCAATTTTGTTGCTTTTTAATCGTGTGTTCGCGTGTGTCCTAGATTGGCCTTTCTTTGTTATATACAAACTAAAAATACATGTGTAGATCGAACCATGTGTGCCAGGGCGTGTCGAAGAAGAACGTTATGGCTGTGTCATACTACTCCACTGTGTATACCCCATCGGTAATTTTCCGGCTCATCGGTAATGTCTCGGCTCGTTGGTAATTTCTCGGCTTGTCGGTAAAAGTTGTCTTAACGATATGCTTTGCCAGTAATGTTGCTGTCATTGCCTCTTTGTCGAATGTTTTCTCCTTTATTGAGCTGTTATGCTTTGTTAAGTATTCTCATCAGAAAATAGTGACTACCCTTTTGCACTACCGTACAGTGTTCGTTCCAATTCTAGTCTTGGATACGTCTTTTTAGCCATTCAAGAGGGTAAAATTAAAAGACATCCTCTGCCGCATCGGACCCAACCATGGTGGGCACTCTTCTCCTCTCATACAACACTGAACGAGTTCATGAGGTAATAGGGTTTTATGTAGTATCTTTTACTTTTAATTGCTTTTAAATGTATTGTTAGTAGTTAAGTGGAGGACCCCTTGAAAACCAGCTTCATTGCTGAAGGGTGATCCTCCTAAAATATATGAAATATATATGATCAGGTGACGATAAAGGGACGCCACTCTTCGTTGGAACTTGAAGTGCCCCCTAGAAGATTACGCTCTTGCATGCCACTACCCCTAACAACAACTTATATTTTTGAGTGGCATTAATGGCAGAAGTTTATCGAAAATGTAAATTTATCGGAAAATTTACATTTAGCCCCCCCCCCAATGCCTCCCTTTACTTCCCTGGACGTTCTCCAAACCTGTCTGTAAATTTCGTTTGCTAGATCGATACTGTGAAGTCCTTCGGAGCACCATTACATATGTGGTCTTCTGTGCATCTCGTCTGTGCCACGAAATGGCCATTTTTAAGCATTGGTTATATCAAGGTCCCCCACTAGGGAGTCCAAGGGCTGGGGTATAATCCACAGAATGAGCACACCATTTTCTTTGAGAGGATATAGCTTTGAAGAAATTTTTGTCAGATTTAGATACGGAAGAACTGTTACTAGAATTTTCATAATTTGATTGCTTTCAAGTTTAATGGTAATTATAAGCAGATCTAATTGACAAATATATTACAAATAAACAAATAAATTCATATAAAAGCATTTTCATCATTTTGAGGTAAAGGGCAGGAATCTAGGCCCCCCAGGACTCCCTTCTCGTAGTTGTGCATTTGTTTATCGTGCTATGATACGATTTGGAAGTGAAATAAGTTTGAATGAATAGTAAGTGAATGTGTCTAATTTTTGTTTGGAAATATGGTAGAACAACTTTAAATGATCTAAGCGACATTTCATCCGGGCATTTGAATTGAGCTAAAGTGAACGACGGGCCAAGTTGATCTGCAGTTCAGAAATTACTTTTCTACTACAGACATTTCTAAGGTACAATTTGAATGTACTGATATGCTCAAAGAAAAATTCTATATATCATTTAGTGAGATACATTTGATATTAGTCAGGGATTAATGTTTATTTTCTGTTGCTATGCGTGCAAATCTCCGTTAAGCAAGCTTTAATGGCCTAATGATAGAGCGTCTGGAGGTATCGTCGATATCATCTGAAAACAGTTATCTTTCATGGTGATTTTTAATGATAGCAAAACCTGAGACTGATCTTTCGTTTATTTCAATATATGCATTCAAGAAATTTTTGCACCATGTTTTGTAAATAATCTTTACCTATATGCTGAACAGGCATTGTGATATATAGAGCAGATAAAGTTAATAGTAGACTTTGATTTGCTCAGAAAAGCATAAGTTGGAGATAACGAATACATAGCAGGCTTGCTTCTTTTTCCAGGGGCTCTAGTGGCAGCCCGGTGTTGTAACTGTTTTGACTATGGACTTCACCCCATGAGGGCAAAGAATGTGCCGAATTTCAGTATGTTTCTTCTCAGAGCTACTAAAACGTAGATCGTTTCCACATCCGAGAGTCCTGTCAAATGCTGCACCTACTATATACTTTGATTCAAAAAGAAGGAACATTTCAATTTTCTATTTAAAGAAGTGGTTGCTTCACGAGTTAAAAGCTTTAATAGTTATCCATGCAATAGTAACACATGCCTTCTAATGTAAATAAATCAATTTGACATATCGTGTGTACAATCAAAGTAACACATGTACTGTATGCTTAACTGTGCTATAAGACCAATATAAGTACTTGTCTTCCCATGTACTCAACGCATGCAGTAACTATGTCTAAGATTTGAAATATTGTAAAAGGAGGTACTGGACAGAAAGAAAACAAAACGTCTTATTTGCATACAGTCTTTGAATGATGGCCAAATAAAACCGATTGTACTGAGTTGGGAAGATGGTGTAAGAAGAGGGAGACGGTATTTCTGATAATGCAGAAGTCCACATCAGGTGTTTCTCTTACACAGTAACAGGAACAATATTGTTCATCTGGCAAACGCAGGAAAAATTTATTTGAGAAATGGTACAATTATGTCATTCTATTCCCTTTCGACATTTTTCTTTCTTATCGTTATTAGTGTAAATTTAGAAGATCAATGGTTCATATTCGTTTACTAGGCTTGATATCAAAACCTTTTCTAGCTGAAGATTTTGCATAATAACTTCAAATGAACTGATTCATTGATTACATATTGCCCTACAAGGTAACAAGATTTGAAAATCATACCCCAAGGTGTCTGTCTAAAGAGTACCAACGGAAGGAGTTCGTTTTTATATTTCATGTCAAAAAGTTAGAAATTTATTTATCATCAAATTCAGTAAACGTCTGAACAAGCGAATATGTATTGTGCAGTACTGTGGAATTCACATGCAACTTAAATAGATGATAGAGCCCCTTGAAGGAGAACTCTCACATTAGTCCGTGAACTGTTGAGAGGAGAGACCCCTCTAGTAGGGAGTATATTTTATTGAAAAGTGTTTAAAATCCGTACAACAGAAAAGCATAGATGAAATTAGGACAAGACAGCTTTGATTCGTGAACGTAATGGGCAAAGAACTAATTAAAAGAATGCCGTATTAAACAACAGCCGAAATAGAACATGATGCTAATAAGGAAGTACCCATTGGGTAGAATGACAATTCAATTATGCTTTCTCCGATTGTACTCAGAGGAAACGACACACACAAAGGGAATTCAAGAAATTCTAACTACCCCGTGATATGCGATTTGATCTCTTGATATTACAGCTGTTCGCTTTGCATTTCATAGTTGCGTTTTCTCTTTGATTCTTGTCAAATAGGCTGGCTGCATATGCTTCGGATGAGATTCTGTCCTGCCTGGCTGGAAGCCCAAACTCACCAGAGTAAATTGCATTCTTAGATGAATCTCCAGGCTTTTGTTAAGGGGCTATAATCCACTGCTAATTAGTCATTGTGTTGGCACTAAACTAGTGCAAGATCGTTTCCTTCTGCTATGTCCTGCATCAAGTTATCTTTCGCAATTGTCAGTTGACTTGGCCCGTCGGTGCCAGTAACATGTGCATCGAACGTTCCCTAGCTGGTAGCTATCACAGGCTATCATGATATTATGCATATTTACTTCCAACTGGTTTCTTTAACTTATTTTTTTGGATACCATTTTGTTGTTATCGATATTTTCTTAACTTATTTGTATTTCATGGCCCTTTCATTTCTCTTTGTCCCTTTTGATTGCGATAGATCACTCATTTCATCTTGAGATGGCGAGAATGCTTAGTTGGCATTCAAAAACAACATTTAGTGGTTAAGTAGCACAAATTGTGTAGCTTTAAAAATCTGATATTAAAACTGAATGCTATGAAACTCAGTTTAAAACAAGCACGAATCAAATCCAATGCGCTGGAAAGATTCCACAAAAGGATTACACACTTAAACGTGCTGCTCAAATTGTATCTATTGCGGTAGTACATGTACTATTTTATCGTAGACTCGTAAGACTGAATGATATTTAAAAGGAATTGACGTTGCAATTGTGAAAATTATGTTACAGATTATAGATAATGTTGCATTGTGAACTCAAACAGGTTTATTGAACATTTTGTCACAAGCTGCATTACTTTGTCAGTTGAATATAAACAACGGTTTGGAATTCCTCCAGTTGAATACAGCTGAACTGTGCGTAGACAGAAACAGATTCTTTCTTCTGTTCTAGATTGCTAACATCAGTTCTCCTATCGTTCCAATGTTTATTATCAATTAAGCACGAACTTCAGTACTAAATGTATTGCAAATTCAAACGTACAAGTGAAAAGCAGATTTAATCATGCTATAACAAATTTTTAATTCAATAAAAGCTGCACTAAAGTGATTTCTTTGAATCACATAAAGCTAAGAAAAACTCGTATGCTAAATAAGAGATAATAGTTCAAAAAACGTCAGGTAGCTACATTCAATAGAAGCGTCATCATCTTTCGCTAGCTAGAACCAAATGAGAGCAGTAACACCGGCATCGAAGGAACAATTGGTATAAAATCAAACCTGTGCAACTTAGCTATCCTCTCAGCAGTAATCTTGGGGAGCGCATTTCATTCCTCAAGTTATTGCAGAGTCGCCGTAAGGCGAGGTATTTTGACAGGCTTGTTATTGAAAAGATCTGCCTATGCGTGCTAAGGAAAGCAGATTTACCGTCTAAAGTTCATGATCCTAAATCTCTATTTTGTAGAGGATTATTGACTGGAAATTCTTGGAGAATTTAATCAGACAAAAGCGATTTTTACCAATAAGATATAAGTTCAGTTAATAAATCACTTTAGGAGTTGAAAACATCAATTTTCCAATTGCTGTCAAAAGAATTCTTTTTATAGGCAGACCGGTGTTTTACGAATACGAAGAAAGAAATTGGTGCGAAAAAAGATTTTTGTTAGATAGTATCAGGTGGTTATCTATATTGTTTTAAGAAGAAAACGAGTTTTGCTTAGAATAGTGCTGATATATCCAGGTATAGCTTTGGTTCCTTTTACTACAACTTATACCTATGGACATGTAATTCTTTGCATAGTAGTTTCTACATGGAAATGATAAAAAACGAAAATGGTTGTAGCATCATCGTGGATAATTTCTGTTTACTGTCGGTATTGAAATAACTATTCAAAAAGTTTCTAATGTGATTTTTTAGCTCAGAGATATTATGGCACTGAATCTTGATGATGTATCTTCCAACTATTCTTCACCTATGATTTCACATTAAATGACTACTTATTTTTGGGACTAAAATGTTACAGCAAACATATCTGCCAAATTATGCCAAACATAGGGTTGTTTGTTACTGCTTGTGTTACAATTTTGACAAAGGACTTCATGCAGCTGCACAGAGCTGTAGGGAGTGTCTCATTAATCAATTGGGAAATTGTTTATCAACGCCAGTATAACTGACAAGAATGTAAGGTAGCTTGTTTATAAAGTCTTTCTACTAACAGTATCTTTAGACTTTGTAAGTTTTACTTCTTCTTAAACTCAAAGTTATTTATCATGAGGATAATATCAAGATACCAAATTAGATATTGGACGACAAACATTGCCAGAGCTATCCATTATCTACAAGATTGTTAGAATACTCTCTGATTTCATATATAGAGTCTCTAAAATATTACCACATATGAGCTCCTATGGAAAGTTATGCACGCCAACGTTAAAAACTTCGTGTAGCAACTTTAGAATCACTGGTTGTAGTGAGTGTGTATTCAGTGGTAGAGTTTTTGTCAAAGATACTTAAAAAAAAACAGCCAGCTAACTAATGCATTATCTGGCAAAAGAGAGATTCTCTTTGTATGCACATTTGGAACACTTTATCTCCACTGTCATGTAGTAACGACATGATATTTCACTAATGTCACACAACAAAAGGGTTTTTTCGAATGCGAACAAGTTAAACCAATTGCATTTTTGATAATTTGACATTTAAGAGCTGTGGATTGCAAGAGGAACTTTTTCGCTGTCTCAAACTTCAAATATGAAGCAGAGAATTGTCACATTGCCCAATTGATAACACATTACACGTATTAACCTAATGATCTCATAATGCTCATGTATATTTGTCTGTTTGATCTGCATGAACTTCAAAGACTCTTGGTAAATGAACTGATAGAGAAATATTTTGCATATGCTTTCCTGCAGATGTTGCTTGATTGTGATCATGAAGGTGATTTAATTGCAGGTGTAGTTTACAGGTCATTTATGATTTACGAGCTGAGATATTTCCTAATGTACAGGATGGATTTAAAAGTAATTGAATGACCTCTCGTCAAATGGTAGGAGTTCAAGAGGATGTATGTTTTAATCTAAAGAGAGATGTATCTTTAGTACAGGAATGAATGTGAAATAGTGCTTACCAATACTGGGAAATGTATTTGGACGCTTGAAAGCTGAAAATATGGAACAGTTAATATTCCTTTTTAAATTTTAAGAAATATGATGTTTAAGTTGTAAGAATGAAGCTGCACTTGTGGATAAAACTACGATAGATCTGGTTTTCACACGAAATTCTGGCATTGTTTATGGATTTCTCTCTTGCATCATGTTCTAGTACATGCGAATTTATTTATAAGTCTATTAGTTTCAGGAACGTACCTTATGAAAAGCTAACACACTAAAAATGTCAAACAGTTTCATCTCAAACATAGTCTACCTTTTCTATTAATTTCACTGTATCGGAAACTTGTTTACAATCGACGATGAACGCATAATTATTCTTTCATCTGCGTGCTATACGTGTTCTGCGTGTACAATAGGCTTACAGTAGCAACAAAATCTAAGTTTAGAATAGCTAAACTAGGACACACAGTGTAAAAGAGTGTTATTACAATTCCTTGAGATGAGAAATACTTTTTGAACTTTGTACATGGGACATTTTTCTCATCTTCATCTTCCCTAGATGAATCATACTTGCAAAAAAATAATGTCCAAAGAGATATTTGTGATGATTCAATTTTGTTTTGGTTAGTAAGATGTTCTGAAGTTACTGAAAAAAATATCTGTAAGTTTTTAAAATGAAACTAGTGTATTCTAGTTAACATGTTTGATAATTATTCAAGTGATATGATATATTCTTTCAATATTATTGTTTGTTTAGCTAATCTTACGTTATAAATAAGCGAATAAATCCAAAAAACGTCTGAAATAGCATTTTAGTGACTTTTCCAAAAAGCCAATATTATTGGCATTTTACGCATTTGCCCTTTCTTCATCGAGATTTAGTCAAGTGGTGTGATTCAATGCAAGGCTTTATTTAATACAGATCCCGATGCATCTCAATTCTAATTGGAGAGGTACTAGATGACCACATGCATGCAACGACTTGTCCATCTAATCATACATGACAGAAAGCATGCTGCCCCATTCGATATACCTCATTCAGTTCATATTTCAGTTTTTGGTTGAACTATTGCATGCAATCGTACACAGTTTCTTACCTGCCAATGCTGAATCTCGTTTCACTTTTCTCCTTTGCTGCTTTTCTCCTCTCTCAGTTACAACGCTGTCACCCATACCGAGTATCTCGTCAATAGAATACTTGAGCCTTTTGCCAGTTACAGTCGTCGTTTCATTTGCTGCGACTGATCTGCCATTTTGAGTTGCTCTCCTCTCCATGTTGGCGACACCCGGTTGCTTGGTTTTGACTGCTAAAGTGGACGGTTGCACTGCCGTCTTCATTGGCTTGAATTAGGATTTGCACTGACCAACTAATCCGCTTTGAGAAGTATTTAATGAATGAATCAGTGAAGCAGGCATATTTATTTGTTAGTAGATTTCGAGCGTATTGTTTACTGATTAACTCAACAAGATCTCCAACGTTTATTTTTCAATAAGCAAAACAATGGATAAGTAGGGGATAATCTGTTAACTAATATCCATTTGATTGAGATCGTGTACTTCCATACGTCTGGTTAGGTTCATTCCTCTATCGGGGATCATCCTAGCCAACTATTTGTCAGATAAAGGGTTATATTCTACCAAGATCCTTTGCGGGTACATTCCCCTTACCCAACCAGTACAGTCGTTTGTATAATACGTCCTCGATCGCTCAGAAGGGATCTCTTCTGCAGGTATGTTAGAGTTCGTATGTTAACAACTGAATTTTAGCAAAAATGCAGGTGTATTGTGCACAAGTGTCTCCAGATTTAATGCATTACCTTTTGGTGTACACGAGAGTGATGTTGTGTTCTTCGTGTGCTATAGAACTCTGGAGTTTGGCATTTATGGAGTAGTGTTATACACGGCTGTTGTTTACTTCTTGCGTTTCAAATCTTCCCTCATAGGAGGCAGTTAGTCATTTCCCTTTTTAGAATACTTTGTTGGAGTCTATTCCGCTTGTTGAAGACAGGCAAAAGGTAGCAATTGTGCATTAAATCATTGATACCTTATTGAATCGGTATATGCTTACCAAATCTTATTAGATGATAATTTGAGATTGAACAGTTAATGAAATTGTTTCTTTTTAGTGGCCGCTTTGTTAGTTTATATATCCACAACAGTAATGATAACTTTGATGTGGTTTATGATGGATAGTGAAGCGCAATCATGGATGAAGGTCTATTCACAATTACAGGAATTAATAACGTTAACTGTGTCCATTGCATGATTCACAGGGGTGCAAAATATGCATGGTCAGAGTCCAGAAAAAGTTCCAACCTTCCTCCGCCTGTCAAATCTTTATCACAGACCTTCCTTTTTTAAGAAAATCTAAACTAGCCAAAGTTCTCTAACTCTGCATTGGGCATGTCTCGATAAAATGTACTGTAGAAGGGCCTATGCCTTTCACAGTCGATTCCACATTAATTGAAAACTTTGCTGAAACTGGATTTTTGATACAAACTATTAAAACCTTCCTCAAATACGACACAGAAAGCAAAATCTTCCTCCGGCCCAGAACCGTAGAGCCGTGACTTTTTCTGGACTCTCTGCATGGTGGTCATACATATAACACAGGTAGTTCGGTTGAGGTACTACTGACAGTTCAACTGTGGATGTAGCAAATTGTTATCTCCTCCTTTGATCTCATATATTGTAAAGAGTAATGGGGAACGGTGCCGACATGCATTTTGCCACAGATAAGTGTTCCAGACAATGAAATAAGAGCACTGGTATGAACCAGGGTTGCGAATGTAGATAGCCATTGCGAGTGGCACGATTTTGGAGACATCCCGTTTCTATACCTAGAATGAATACTAGCAGCCCTTTTACTATGACGTCATAAATAAATTGGCTACAAAGCTATTAGTCCATTAGTTTCATGACGTCTGGATGCAAATATTTCAGGTAGCTTCAACCGTCTTTCTAACGATAGTGTGATTAAAAGTGTTGAATGGGATAATACAGAAACAAGATCAGACGAATATGCATGACTGGAAATCCAATGGCAGATAAATTCAGTATATTTTTGATCACTTGATAAACGAGGCTGTATTTTTTCTCTAAGGTAATCTTGTTTGCAAATAAGCAACACAATTTTCATAGGGCCGTTGAAAATGGCAAATTCCTCTAGTTTTTTACTTTCTGCTTGTCTCTCCAAGAACTCTGCAGTTGGAAGAAAAAAAGCAATATCAGAATTTCCTTATCAAAGTGCTCTAAAAATTGCGACTAAAAGAATACATAATTTGTAAATCAGTTCCGGGTGAAAGGCAACCTCCTTAACTGAACTAAATGAAATGAAAATGAAATGAAATAGCTTTCATGAACATCAGAAAGAAAAAGTATTAGTCAAAATTGTGCATATTAATATCCTTTCTTGCAAGCAAATATCTTTCATAGGAAGTGAAAAATCTCTTTGGATGGGCCCCGTAAAGTGTGAAGCGTCTACGAAATAGACTTCTTTGGTATCGATGGTCTGTGAAAATTTTGGATCAAAAACTGATAGAACAGGCTTTAAATAATTTAGAAATTAGTACAATTCGAGAGTTATTACGTATTTGTATTACCCATATTTCCATGATTTCATAAGTTTAGTAGTTTTCTATTTAATCACACAATGGGAATGAATTTCAAGTTTTTAATATTTACTTAGTTCCTTTGCCAATGTGTTTACTTTAAATCGCTGATAATTAGAAACTTGAAACCGTATGATTCTTTATAATGATTACTATCTCAATCATACTCCTTCTGCACTTTTTGCATCAAACTAATTAAATAAAGCAAGCTGTAGATTCAGTACCCGCTGAGAACGAAGCTTTCACCCATAAAACGAAACAACATTCTGATTAAATAGGATGCTGTTTTTAGTATGAATCAAGTAGCTCAAGATTAAACAAATATTTTATAAATTTATCGTGAAAAATCAAAAAAATTAAAGATAATTCTATGGCAGGATGTTTCGTTATTTTTCCTAAACCTTACTGCTGTAAATAACAGTTCGTTTCCTTCATGCTATTGGGAACTTAAATTTAGGAGCTTGAGATTAACCAATTGCGAGAAATTCTGTTGTCACGTGCCTAATCTAAGCCAGTTTCCAATTCCGCTATGTACATTGTTTGTAAGAGAGCTTAGTAAAAACATACGAAATTGTACAGACCATGATAACCGGCTTAAAACATCGTTCCATTCAGCCCAAATTGTTGGAAATTAAGGAAGAAATGAGTAAAATATGATTGATCGCATGTTAAAAAAAATAATTTCATATGACTTTAAGTTAACATTTATTTTGCTTTTCCAAGACTAATCATAGGACTACTACTTTTAGCCAAGACCAGATTTAGCAGCCAAGACCACTGTTTGCGGTTAAGATCACTGTTAGTGGCCAAGACCAGTCTTAGTGACCAAGGCTACCGTTTGTGACTAAGGCCACTGTTAGTGGCTAAGACCAGTTTTAGTGCCAGAGACCACTGCTTGTGACCAAGACCACTGTTGTCATCCAAAGCCTTTGTTTCTGGTCAAGACCACTGTTGGACTCCAAAACCACTGTTTGTGGCCAAAACCACTCTAAATTAGACATTAGCCAATCACCACGAGTCATCATGATACCTAGGTAAAACTGAGAAAATAAAGGTATCGTCAATGTATAACTGTCGATTTTGTCAGATTGAAGTCAGACATGGTAAGTTTGAACTCTCAAAATTATATTGAACTTTTCTTTAAATTCACTAGAAGATAAAAGCTTAACCAATTTTGCAACAAGTACTTTAGCTATTGATTAATTACACATGGCTTCTTTAAGACGTCAATTACTGTTCACAGATTGTAGAAAGAAATCTAATAATTGCTAAAGATTAAATGGAACAATAGATATTGAAAAGTGATGGATGTAACGGCTCATTTTATACTCATTTTATTGTATCAATTCATCTTCATCCCCTGTTGCATATGAGTCAAAGTAAAATGTTACTATGATAACCATACAGCAGTAAAATATGCTTTTCTGGCATTATCATCATCATCATCGTTAATATTCTCTGGAACGAAAACGCTTAGACTGCAGTGTGGAGCAAAAATCATAGAGCATTTGAGGGATCTATTAGTGTTTTCAAGAATAAGTGCCTTCATTGATACAGCTGGTTGGATGGCAGATATCAGCGAATTAGTTATCTTAATCAAATGATATATAAATCATTGAGAACAGGCCTGGCCATCATCACCTGAATCATTGGCCATCAAAATTGATTTGCTGCAATTAGGTCGTTATATTATGAGCAAAATGCTGACGATCCATAGCAAACTATATGCAATTTGTACAACTAAAAGTGTGTCCGAGTTAATTATGAGTTGCATGAAGTTGTATTTTATATCGATAATCATTATATACCCTATAGTAATAAAAAGATAGGCATTTCCAAGTGTGATGATTTAGCTAAGAACAAATACTAAAGAGACAAGGCGTGATAGAACGATTATAAGTGATGCTTACGGTTGCTTAACAGTTTTTATCAAACAGATCTTTTCATATACACGTTCCAGTTCAAAGTGTATTTAAAATTTTGGGGGTTTGCACAACACAAAAGAGACTCTTATGGAATGTTGGCCATATTTGGATAATACAGTTGCAAGTGGCTGCACCAAATCTTCGAGATATGGTGTGATTCTAGAAGTAGTTTGGTAATCAACCGACAATTAAGTCTCATTAAATCACAAAGATGGTATATGTAGATTGCTATAATAGGAATTGCATATGCAGTATGATCTTGTTTGTAACCAGCTAGCAAAAACGAAAATCTGACCGTATTTTGGTTGTCTTCGTAATTTTCTTTGTGAATGTAGCTTTTGAAAAATCTTTAATCCAATTGGGCTTAAAGCAGCGATGCAGGGTACTGGATAGCTAAATGTCAAGTTGAATAGTGACCCAGTTGTACTAAAAAGGTGAGATTCAGGCCGTAGAGGAATCGTTTGTGGTTGGATTACTATCCATTGAGGATGCCCTGCAAGACATCGGTTGAATAGTCAACAGCGATATCATAATCGACGTGAGTCCAGGCTGGGGCAAACATATGGTCTACTCATTCGAATATCTGTTTGAGAGAAATTGTAGCTTGGGTAATAGAGGAATGACTGTCCCTATGTCACTCAGACCATCTGTTTCTGACTTGCACCTAGTTATGGGACACATACTGTACCAGAAAACGCAGGAGTGTGATCGAACTAAGCACATTAGCTTGATTATCTAATCCATGCAAAGCACTGAGATTAGCAGCGTCCTAAGTCGCTGATACGTTCAGGACTGAGCAGGAAATAACGGTGCTTACGAAACGATTGTCCTGAGGGGGACAAAAATATTTGTTCTTAAATAATCTCATATTAGTTAAAAGGAATTTGCAATAAATCCTATCAAATTTGATAAGAGGAACCCTTGTTATTCAAACAGCCAATTAATTCACGTCATGTCGTTCCTTCTATTTTGCACAGTGCAATGAAATTCGCCCGGATTTAGAAACCGTGAAAAAAATTTCAAATGATGTAACATCTATTCGACGTAAACAATTTGCAAAAGCCAATTAATCTCAATAGTTGCGCATGAAATGAAAGTACAGCAACGCTTTTGTTTATGTTTATGGCCGACAAGTTTACATTGCAAACATTTGTTTGTGGTGAAAATCTACCAGTCAAGACGACGTGTCAGACCCGGGGTTCTAATTTGAATCTTGCGCGGTTTGGACGGTGTTATGTTTGATTACTATCCGTTTACTTCAAATGCAACGAAGTGAAATCAGTCTAGGCCTTCTCTCCTCAAATATATTGCCACATATTAGAATATCTCGCCATATTGGCTGTACCATGCAGCGAAACGAGGCTGAGAGATATTCTCGCTATCAACATGAGGCTGTCGTCTATGGTCTAGTATGATGTAAAGACGACAACACACAAAACAGTACAAGTTTGCAAATATTCCCAACTGTACTATTTCGTTAAATGAAGGCAAAACTATTGTAAGCACTTCAGTTCAATATCTTAATTTAGAACTACCTAACACGTGTTGCTAGGTAAGCCCACTCTATGAAGATTGCAAACTTCCTCGATTGTGAGTTAGCATCTAGTCACATGGTAAAGACTTTGAGCCACAAATTCTGTGTAGCTTCAACTTGTAAATGGGGTTGCTGGTTCATTGCTTCATGCATTTTCCATTGACAGACATCCTCTTAAAGCTATCGCCAAAAAGTAACCTAAATAAGGGAAAATGTCTTGCTTGTGCCATTCAGTAAATACAATCGGGACTTTCGATGCCTATAACTATGGTATGTTAGGAAGGAGCTTTTCAAAGCAACTTTTCTGTAGTGTTCCTGTAAACGTAGCCTGCTGTAGTGTGCAATTGGCTATGCGCATGATTTTAGTAACACTAGCCCAGCCGTTAAGCAATGCCAAACGCTCCCTATTTTGCTTCAAACCTTCTTTCACAGTGTCATGCAGATGTCCTCCTATTGCTAGAAATAAACCTCCTGCAATTGTTATAACTACTGAAAATGGTGAAAAGTAGGCAGTTCCTCAGGGTGACACTATGTGTGATTTATCATAGAGTCGTTGTGTGGTAGTGGAAAGGTTGCTATTACTAATCGCTAGAGAGAAATAGAAATTCTAGGGCGAAAAGGTGTGATCACATCCATCTAAGGCTTTTCTAATCCAAAAGGCGGTTAATCTCCATTTAAAACAATAAGCGAGTAATCATGCCCGTAGTTTTTGTCTGGTGTAAAATAATCGCCAAAGGTTCTTCAAACACTTACAAACAACTGATAAAAAATCACATCCTCTACACGTTGTCATCAACATACAAGCATCCCACTTCTCCCTAGAACGATTTTGGTTCGTTTATGGGACACTGGAAGTTGGTGTGCATGTGCAATTTTCCAATTATTGAATGTATTTCGCCCAAAAAAAACCAACATTGTTTCAGGGGAGAGGGGGATGAACGTTCATTGCAGAATAAAAAAAAGTGCAAAGTGTCCCAGGACCTTTGGCGACTATTGTAAGTGGAAAGGGACATTCCACAATGATTGCCTGTTGATCTGTATTTATGATTTGCCATAAATTTCACAACAAAGACTTCTTTCACAAAGCACCAATCATAGATACGAGGTAGCATGCCTGTTAAAAAGGGCCAAACTAACTATTGCATAGAAATGGCATTTCTATTTACACCAGGCCATTTTTTAACACTGTAGCTACAGGGGAACATTCCCTTCTGGGCATAATGCTTTTCCCTATAGTTATTGTCAAGATAAAAAACCCAGTAGTTCGGGCACTTAATAGAGGCACCAACGCAAGCCGCTGCATATCTGTTATCACTTCAGGCCCCTTTGCAAATTTTCCCTCTGCAGTCGAAAGTTCTAAAGAAATGCTCGGATATAGAAAGTACATGTGTCGCTACCTTGCGTTACAAGAAAAAAAACAACAATTGACAGGATTTGAAATAAAATTGAAGAATATCGTTAATAAATCTAATTTACAAAAATTACAGTTTAATTTTTAAAGTATAAAAAGTTTCTATCATTCTGTTCATGCTAGGTTTAACTACAAAATACTTCTTGGATGGCATAAGAGAGGGAATCTATACCCTGAAAACTGAAGCCCTGAAAACTGAAGCTATACTAAGAAAACGAGTGGCAAGACAAAGGTATGTTCCTCTATAAGTTATGCACTGTTACTGTTTACTGTTCTACCGCAGAAAAATCACAAAAAAATGAGCCAGTATCTATTGTACGCAGAGATTTCTTGGCTTATCAATGGCGTTAGGTATATGGGAATTGGCTAGGGTAGCATTGTTTACGAAAAGTAAAGAGGCAGGGACGTAAGTTGATGGACAACTTTGGGGGGAATGAAGGGCTGAAAATTTCTTACTGACAAAGGGCAATGATAATTTTGCATAAAGGCATAAACTTAAGTGAACATTTACTAACATTACTGTCAAGAATTTCTTTTAATTATCCAATTGTAAGGTGAAGTTTGTACCCTTTCAAATTTGGGAGATCGAGCATAAAAACTATTAGTTGCTGCTTCAAACCATAAGTAGAAGGCTATCAAGTTCAAATGTTTCATAAATGATTTAGAGTTTTCCGATTGACTTTGCTATTTGTGAAAAACCCCAAATTTTCTAACTGCCCTCAGATTTTCCGAATGTATAAAGATTGGGACGTGCCACACCCCTGACTCCACGTTATTCACGTGCCTGGTAAAAGTACACACTACTAGGTAGTTGTTACATTGTCAGTGAGAGAGAGAGAGAGAGCGTACAAAGGTGCACCGTAGCAGGTGGCTGTAACAATCTGGAGAAGTGTAGATATTAGGAGTGGACCTCACGTATGGTTGAAATTAGATAAGGATGGGAGATGAGATGAAGCTTTTTCTCCTGCTGTCACAATCACGATACTTTACATTGAATTATGAAAAATAAACTCCAAGAGGAAATTTCCGTTAATGATTCACGTTTAAGCCTGAATAGTGTGTCTATGTCCCATAGATTTATCTTCACACAGGATTCGTGCACGACATCAAGCACCCTTGAATCAAACATTACTTTGTATCCCTTGCACAGGAAGTTATGCTTTTTCATCCCGTCTCTGAACCACCCATCTCATCTTGAAGTCTTCTTTCTCTCTCTTTGCGACGAACTCGTACAGTAACAAGGCAGTGAGCAAGCAGACTTAGTAATATGAAAATTAAGACAATACCTAACAGCAAAATGTTGGCAATCTGGCTGTCCTCCATTATGGTTATATGGTCTCATTACTGTAACGCCACGACTAGCATTCAATTTCTTTCATCTAGAAAAAGATAATTTTATTCAAAATCATGTCCTCGTCTCAACAACAGAAGAAGATTACCTCATTAGTCATTTTACTTCAAATGTCCCTCAGTTCAATAGGCAATCTTTTACCTAGGCGGGAACAAAACAGACAGGGGTTAAAAGTTGGCCATTTTAAAAATGGGTTAGTACAAGTGTCAGTGAATCGTAAATAAAATGGTGCACTCGTTTTTATCCCGTTGTTCACTGTTTCTACTAATCCGGTTTAAAGTTTATCCCGGACATTTCCAAAACCTAGACGGATCCAAAAGCATGACTGTAATTGATTCAAACCTTTCTGGCTGAATGCAAAATCCCTGATTTCTTTTCTTGTGATAAGGTATGGTGTGTCTGTCCGTTTGTTCTACTAATTTACAGACAGTCTGAGTATCATTAGCCTTCCCTTCTTCAGGTGAATCAGGTTTAAAGAGCTTTAAAGATATACCAAAGCACGTAGGATTGCGTATGAGATCACTGTTAGCAGCAAAAGTCCTGGAATTTACATCGTAAAGCAAAATCAAACAACTTTTACTAAATAATTGCTTTAATCCCATTCGTAGAAAGGCTAACGTAGTGCCTTCAGGTATGGTTTTGTGTATAGAGGAAATTTATCAATGTAATTCAGTACATTCCTATCAAGACTGTGCACATGAAAATTGGCGGTAACGTTTTGTTAAAAATGTAAATGTGTGGGAAGAGGAATATCCTAATAGAAAAAGACTTGTCAAATTCCAAATGAATGAAAATAAATACACACCATCATATAATAGGAAAAATTTCCTTTAAGAAAAAGTGATAGTCATGGAGGAAGCTACATTACTGAAAAATTGTCAAGATATCTGACAATACACAATTTTAGCAGGCCTATCCATATTGTGCCAATTCCTACCAAATTTCTTCCTACGTTCGAAAGGGAGTTAATTAAATAATATATGGTTCAGGTTGTACAAAATCTTTGAATTATCATAAAAACCTTCGAGGAAATACTTAATGCCAGATAACAAATCATGAAACGGTGTGAGGCGAAAAACAGCTGATTGTCAAATGCCGCGTTAAATGATAAAACAACAAGAGTATAACAAATATGAGATTTGAGTACCACTCTCTTTGCCTCCAAAATGTGCTGATTCAGAGAAAAAACACGATTTGTCTGATAATATAAAGACAAAGATAGTATGTATAAAAGGGTAACAATTGCAGCTTACAATTCAAAGAGCAAAACATCAGCCTTAGCAATGCCCAGTCTTACTATCCATCACTGCAAATAATAGCACATCTGTTTAGCAACAGGCGATATTCAGCAATTAGCACGTGACATGTAACAAGTTTTCATCAACGAAGCAGCTATTAAGGATGACCTGTCAAAATTTTCTTTCTTTTCATTGTTGAATTCACTGACAGAATAGCTATTTCGGTAGACTAGGCACCTGCAATGGGATAGTCCACAACAACATTCATCGTATGATGATGCAGAAATTTTTCCACCTGGATTCAATTGCAATAAAGGGAAATGTTCCGAATACACAAAGTATATTAATTCTTTATTCCGTAGCCATGAGTCTGTTTGCTGACAAAATTTGCACCTTAATTAACAGACTCACAGGCAGGGGCAGTTTTGTCTAGAATGGATTCGCAAAGAACCCAAAGCAAGAAAGGACAAATATTTACTGCGTGTATTATTGTTGATTGGTGACCATGTAGGAACATATCGAACATATTATTTCCAGATATTGAATATGAAAGGTTCAGCTACTCACTGTCCTGCAATTGTAAATCGGTGTGCCTTTTTAGTTGAGTAATCAAAACTGTTACTTTAGACAGTTCAGTGACTTCGTATTTAGTTAGAAAATTGATCTTATGATAAGCAAGCTACGACCGATAGCAAACCTTGTAGACCTGTCTATACTGTTCCTATACCTAGGTGAGAAAACTTAAGAAGGACAAAGAGCTGCAGAACACGATTCGTAGCTAAGGATACGATGCTAGGATCTGGCAACTTTATAATCACATATAGGACAAACTAAAAGATTAATTGTCAGCTAGATTAATAACTAGCAGGTAGTTCCGGTGGAGTCTGTGATTGGTCAATTGAACGCTTACTCTTTTCGGGTATCTAAAAGATGTCCTTCTTTCTTGTATTAAGGAAACACAAGCCAACATGTCACCAGACAGAAAGCTTGGTCCTGAAAGTGCCCGGTTTACCTAAAATTGCCCTGAATTGGAAATGTTTCATCAAAATTTGAAAACCAAATTAACAAAGCAATTACATCTTGTTGCTATGCTGTGAAGTCTCGTGTGGTTTACAAAAACAAGGGTAATGCTACCATTTGCTAAAAAAGATAGCGTTCCTATAACTCAGAAAAGTTGTGTAGTTTACGAATTTTCGTGCTGATGTGAAGCTCGTTACGTAGGGCGCACTACGCAGAGACTAGCTGACAGAGTAAAACAACATGTTCTCACGAGCACCAGGAAGGAAAGCAATACAGAGAGAGACAAGCCACCTCGTGTGTGCAAAAACAACAATCCTAAAATGAACTGTGATTCGGTCACAAGGCACCATCCTACTTAAAATCCAGAATCCGCCAAAACATAAATAGACGATAATTTCGGATCATTGGGTAGGAAAGTTCGTCCTTTCATTTAAGGGGCCATTCACAATGGATGTATGACAAAAAATGAATTTTTTGATCCCCTCCCCTTTGGTCTGGTACTGTCCGTATTCAGGGACCTCCTCCCTTCTTGGACGCCTATCTCTTTCATACTAAGAACCATTTAAGATAATGCTAATGAAAACTTTGCCTTGATCTCTACTTTTTTGATAGAAAATGAAACCGAGACACGTAGGTTTCAAATAGGATAATTGAACAAACCCAGGGAACATTTAGCTCTATTTTATGTACAGTGTCAAGATCAGACTACGCCAAAAACCAGAGATAGCCAAGGGGCCAAGCCCATTTTCTCTTTGCAACGAGTATGAACAAAGAAATTTGCTTACTTCCGAATTCAACTTTGCCATGGCAATTCAGAAAACTGATCGCGCCATTTCTCCAACCAGTGAATTGAATTGAATACTTATCTGCCAAGGAGGTGTAAAGTACTCGAACAGAGAAATTTAGGTAGAACAAGAGGGAAGAGGATCACAAATTAACGAAGTCATCATCCAGTAGCGGTCCAGACATCTGTAACAGTCACAGGCAATGGCAGAGTTTGCAGTTAGACATAAATCTTGTCAAACATGCTCAACCGCAAAACTATATCGTTCAAAACATTTATCCGTTTCAGATTTCTCCGTTTTCATTTGAACACGGTTAAAACATGTGATGGATTTTCCCTTGGGTTCATACAGCTCCGTTGTAAGGTACTGTCAAGTATGTTGGTCAAAAATTGCGACAGACTCTGTCGAGAGAGATCATAGAGCCCCAAACATCGGAGATTAGTAAAAGAAATATTAACCTCTATCAACAACGTTTGAGTGCAACAATAAATTGTGTAAAAATTGTATTTCAAATTTGGGTTTTCTATAACTAGACTTTTGCATATAAATTTTACATAGCTGGTCTTACTCAGCCTAACGCAATTGCATCTGCCACCTTTAAATAAATTGTTTACTATAATTGTTATATATAAGCATTGAGACTAGCAACAGGTATTGTGATAACCTAGGTATATGTGTTTTCGTCAAAAAACATTACTCAAAATTAGGGGTGAGTATTAGGCACGGATCAAACAAAACATAAAAATGATACCGTTTCATTATTCGATTTTCAGTTGCGAAACAACTACTTAGTCAATGATCGTACGGGAATTTAGTACCAAAATGAGGCCATCACACGTTCTACCGAAAAAACCAGCAAATGAGTGTATTTAGTAAGCATAATGTGACTACTTTTGTTTCACTTTGGAATCGAAACGATTGAAAATTTTCATGAATATATGCAGATAAATATATTCAGTTGTGAAAAGATATACTGGCCGTAATGAAATCATCAAGGTACAATGTAAAAGGTTTGAATATTAAGCAAGGCTGTTAGTTATATTCGAGTGAATGTAATTTTTCACAACACAATTTCAGGGATATGTACCATAGATAGAGGCGCATTTTTCATGGAGAATTACGGCGTTTTGAATAGGGAGACTCTACAAAACACAAATACGGATGCTTAAACAACTCTCTAGTCGGCAAATTCTAAGTTCACAACCCCCCCCCCCCGGAAGCATCATCTGCACGAAAGCCTTGATACAAGCGATCGATGCTCAATATAATAGCATTATGTTGATTCTCGTTTTCAAGAAAGAAGGACCTGGGGTTCTCAATAGAGTGGACCGCACCATAGACCAGTGGCGAGCCGAAACTCTTTAGTGGGGGGGGGGGGTCGTGTAGCTAAATGGCAAAATAAATTTACCGAGAGGTTTGAACAAAGCATCATAATTACTGACAAACCATGACTTTTGTGGTAACCTTTACCGACCGATGAACCAATGGATTACCGACCGCTCGGCGAAAAGTGAGGCCTAAAAACCCATACTGCCTACCTGGGCAAAGTGCCTCTACACAGAACCCGTAATACATGTCAATAGGTGCTAATGGAAGACTTTGCTTCCCATGCTGACTTTAATTCAATATGTGTTTGTTTCCTACTTGCATAATTCGCGGCCATATTTCGGGAAAGTTCATCTAATGACCTATGACCGAACTCCCTGAAAGCAAATCATCTAATGGCCTATGACCGAACTCCCTGAAAGCAAACCATCTAATGACCTATGACCGAACGGTAATGACGCACAACATTGTCAAACAACTTTGTCCTGATGGCCTACAAAATAATTTCGTAGAAAGATCTGTCATGCCAAATACAGCAAAAGGAACAGCAAGGACTTCCATGTGCATAGACTGAAATTAGAGTATACCAAAGGATTTTTGTACACTGGTCCAAAAGCCTGCAATAGTATCTCTCCACCCATAAGAAATACCGAATCAACTGTATGATTCAAATAAAATCTTAAATATCACCTTTAGAGCTAACAGAAATTAGATGTGCGAATCCATGAAAGATAAGTTTTTAAGCAATTCTCTCGATATTCTTGTGGCAACCATATTTTAGGCTAATTAGATAGAACATTGTAATTTTTAAGTCTTAACTTAATTTACTTTTATAAAGCAGCAGAATGAATATCGTGGATAGATATGACTAAATGAAATAGAAATGAAAGATGGAAATGCCACTCGTCGTTGATTTCATTCTTAAAATGATAATAAACCTGGGCTTTCTAACTAAAGTTCAATTTCAACGAATAATTGAAAAAATAAAAATGAAAGCTCCGTGGTATATAAACACATATGAGATAGATGTGGGGAAATGGGTGTGATACAGAGTGCTAATGTCTCAAGTCTGCCTGGATCCGCCCATAGATTCATCTCAATATATAATGAACGTCATTGAAGGGAAACACACTACCAAGTTTCCAGGAAAATATTGAACAGCCACGCCTTTCAAATTCCTCGAAAAGGTAGGCAGTGTTGATCTATTTGTTATGCATCTTAGAAAATTTAGCTTGTAACATGGCACTAAATCTTTAGTGATAACAATGTGGAGCCTTGGTTCGAAATTAATGCAGTAGATGCTGTAAAGAAGTGTGCAAAGAACACCAAACTAGGCGTCACCTAGTCACATGATTTGAAGACTGCCTAAACTCAGATGCCGGGGAACTGAAATAAACGTGAGAACATGCATCGTTTGTGATAAATACTGGAAATGGGATAGATATGAACTTGCAGACAAATTTGGAACGGCCTATCAAGCATGAAAAGCTCCTTCTATTGGTACTGTAACAGTTGAACGCATCTTCAGTGCTATAGTTCTTATGCTGAACTTGAGTTGCGATAGCCACGATTCTTCAATGGCACGTGATCTGATTGTACTATAATTGAACAAAGACTTTCTAAAAATCTGTAAACTCAGGTACAGTGCTAGGCCAGTGAGTTCACGAAAAGGACAAAGGAGTACTACTGTTAAATGAAACATGCAGTTCATGGAAGTAAATTGTTCGTAATGCTAATTGGACGCTTGACGTTAGTGATATTGTAGTTGATTCTGGTTAATTTCCTCTGCGTTGAGACGATGATAACTGGGCTGTTTTTCTTTACATTTCCACTTTATGGAGGACTTGCCTAAAACTCAAGCTCAAACTTTCAATTCTCTTGAAAATTATTTGGGATCCCCCGCCGCCCTCTCCTTCCCAATAGTCCGCCGGTGGTAAAATAGTCAGATAATATCTGTAGAGGGGACTTTCGAGGAGAGCTAGGAGAGGAACGTATAATTTCCAATAGTAATCGAAAAAGTTTTAGGTTTTTACGATTACTTTTGCGTATTGCTATAACATGTACTCTGGATTAAAACTAAAACTTTTGATAATATAGTCTAGAAACAAAACATGAAGAAATTTCATTTTGTTTCACCGCACAAATACAAAGTAAAGGAAAACTGTGAACGATACTATGATATAATGCAGATTTCTGTTTGAGACTCCGTCTGTAAACACGAAATATAAATTCGGAAAAAAGATAACCCAAGCCACCTGTTACTATGATAAACGGCAAAAGTTTGAGGACTTCTTGAACAAACAGCCGATTTTATCTATGCTGCGCAAAATATGAACCAATCGGTGATAAATTATAAATGATCAGAAGTGATTAAGGGATAAAATATAAAACACTTCACGCGATATGAGGCATCAACCGTACAAAAATTTGCTCAGAATTAGCGATTGTTCGAGATATTTAATCTTTCGTATCAAAAATACGAACAGTGAAGAGGTGATGAATTAAAGATTGAGTAAATATTTTATATAACATACGAATGAAAGAATGAATTGATGGATGGATGGGATGGATGGAAGAATGAGTGAAAGATTGAATGAATGAACGAATAAGTCAGCTAACATGTTCTGCCAGGATGACTACATCTAAAAATTTCACCAAAAGTAGAACAGTCCAAGCAAGAGCCATGTTCGTAAACAGTAGGAGGAAAGATAATCAAAGTTCATAGATTAGATTTTCAAATCTGGGAGATATCAAGAGTAAGATTCCTCCTCTCGCCACCGCCAATCTGATGCCAGAGGTTCAAGCTTTGTAACTTTAGCTCTCAGTGACTATCTACCACAAACGATCAACGACATCATCTTAGTGCATATTGCAGCATCTGTCCTTACGACATCAAAGGGTCTCTGATTTCTTAAGATTTACGTCTATTCGTATTTAGTTACTACATTTCATGATATGAAGATGACACATTCCGTGAATTTTAAAGCACTAGCAGGCTACATGAATAAGATAGAAGAAGGCAATGGAAGCTCAAAATTAAGACATTGACGAAAATATTTCTAATGACGCTTAATATAATTTCTCTAAAAACACTAAGGATTATTTTAGCACAAAAGGCAGGTGCTAAGTACGAAAGCAACTTATTAATATACAAGATGCTGCACCCTTGGGGTTTTCTTAAAGCTTAAAAAAGACTTTTTTGAGAAGCAAATATTCGATTTTGCAGACTTTATTTTACTTGAACAATAACAACAAAAGTTCTATGGCGTTTTATAGACGATTTTTTCGAGAAAATCTTACTATTTTGAACAAAAGAAATTGTAGCTAACGCAAAGGCAAACATACAACGATTCCCGTGCAAAGGTTTTTGCTTATAATACAGAAGATATAAAGCACAATTGCAAAATCCATGTGCTATAGCCTTTAAGGCCAAAATAAGGTGAGCAAACACACGAGGTAGAGGCAATATGTTACAAGCAAAATTAAAAACCAAGTATACTCTATAGTCAAGTAACTTACTGTGCATTTATTGTGAGCAGGATCGAGGTCTCTTGTTGTAAAGTCGATATTTTAAGAGAGAGATTAAAGTTGGACTTAGATGCAAAATACGAAAAGTAACTTGTTGTCCTTCTAAACATCTGCTAGCATACGTTCCGAATGCAAAATAACAGAAGTTAATTTCTAAACGTTTCCTTTGTTGTTGTGTCAACATTCAAAATATTTTTGTCCGAACTGATAAGCCTAGAAAGAAAACTTGTTTAGCCTACTGTTTCGAGTATTCAAAAATGCAATGGCAGTTATTTCCATCGAAACAAAATGTATATGAGGGTATAGGTAAACTGAGATGGTTAATCGGATTAAAAGGCGATTTTCACAGAGTAAAGTCGAAAGATGGACTTTTGGAATGGAAAGTCAACAGTAGAAAGGCTCCAACAAAATGGAAGGAATCAATCATTCATAACAAAAAAAACGTTTATCTATTAACATGCAAGTAAAATGTCTATAAAAGTGGAAGAGTGAGAAAATGTCGACCAGAACGGGGTTTCGAACTCGCTACCCCTGTCAAGTCGCAAAAAAGTCAAGTCATGACGAACCACTTCCAGGGTTGCCAGTTAGAATCCAGCTCCTCGATTTCACCCAAATCTCCTTAATCCTCTTGTCTTTACATAAAACATATATCTAGCCATATTCGCTTCCTAGTAGAGTATTGGGCCATTGCCAAATGATCGAATTGGGCAGTTGTCAAAATATGTTGTGTACACTAGCTGCTCTCTAATGAAGGGAGTTAGCACAACTCATACAGATAGTATAACAATCTTTCTGATTCAAAGATCACTTACCCAAAATTTTAATTCTAACTGAGAGGTCGAGCATTGGGATAAACTACAATTTTGAGAAGCACAACCAGGATTCGAATGCTGGAGTGACATAGGAACGGGAATTGGTTTGAAACCATGAAAGAAAGAAAGAAGTAATCAATTACAAAGAACTAATTTCCACAAGAATTTATGCAGCGACTTGTGGCCTTATATTTCTTATGAAGTTAAGTAAAATTGAAGTGTGCAAGATGAAGTCAGCTAGATGAAATCTGATCTCATTCTGAAAATGCTTCTGATCCTGTGTACTTATCCAATTCAGTCATTAGAAGATAGCATGATCACATTAAAAATTGGCCTAATATGCAAGAAAACAGACGCACCAGTGACATTCGAGAGGAGGATTGCAAACAAGTGTTAGAACAGTAAGCTTCTTATGTCACGGGAAAAAACACACCAAATGTTGGCCTTACACAAAGCTTTGCTGCACTGGGTGTCCGAACGGAAATTTTCCTATGAAAGATAGAGAATGAGGTGGAACTCTTTGTTAATATCGAAGTCTGAGTAAGACACAAAACCCAGGCCAGTGAGGACTCTAACAGAAAGCAATCAGCATTTTTGGGCATACGAGTTCAACACACAGAAAACTCTAAAACACTGAAAAATCTGTTGTAGCACAATTTGGCTAGCTGCACAAAGAGGCTTGGCTTTGAACACTTCCCTGGCCCATGAGAGTGCACGCAGTAAAGTAAAATGAGCAAGTTGCAAAACAGGCCTAATGATAGACATGAAACATCTATAGTACGGCATGCACCTATAAGTGATCTAGTATGAACAATGGTTCTTGAATGTTGCATAAAGCAGCTTCAAAATTATCAGACAATGTAGCTTAATTGTACGAATTTATCTATTCCTATGTATGTATTTTCATGTATGTCTCTGTATATATGTAGCTGTATGTTCGTATGTACAACTCTGCGTGGATATAATAACTTGCAATCATAACTTATGTAATCACTGTATGGGAAAACTAAATTTTCATTGAGATGATTTATAAAAAAATTCTGTACAAAACCACTCCCTGCAGATCAAGTGCATTTGGAGTTCATCGTATGAAATGCTATTACAAAATACATCTACAGTAATCTCCAGAAAATCAAGCACACTGCTATCATGTTAAATATTGATACAGATAAAAACAACTTGTGAACGTTCATTGCGGCAACATTTCGATTTCACAATTCATTTGGTAGCTTCGCCTATCAAGAACATCATGTATCGGTCGTAAATTATCGACATGAATTTATTGTGACTTAAAATAAAGAAATAAGAAGCATTTAGAGTCATTTAGAATGAAAATGAGTTTCAAGTACCTCATTGTATTGATAAAAGCATTTCTGAAGGCGAATCGTATCATAGTTTTAAGACATTTGTACCTCTGATCTACTACACGACCTTCAAGATATGGCACATAATTCAATCGAAGCATCTTAATTAAGAAACCTGCTCGAAATGGACTCGATGCACATTAAAGGGATCAGTAGAAAAATGTCTCGCAACAAGGATCAGTCGAAGAAAAGAAACGAGCGACATGATATTACAAAAATCCTGGAAAACCGAATAATCCTAATAAATCCATCGCTCATAAAGCTTTAATAACTTTATTCTATAAAGCTGATGTGAGAATCGCTAATTCACATGACTTGTAGACGGTTAAGATTGAGACTAAGGAGGAATTTGCAATTCAATTCAGTCAAATAAACAGTGCCTCCGCCTTGCCACCTAGGGAGGAGACATGTATGTTCACCCCCCTCAAGATACCCATTCAATCACTTGCAGTGGTGGCAACCACACAGTGAAGGAGATAGGGGTCGATAGCCAACAGAAATTTTTTGAATCCCACCCGTTTTGAACCACGTACCTTTTCTTAACATGCACTTCAATCGTTTTGGTCCATTTGCCGAGCTTTCATTCCTGACTGTCAGATCAGCATCGTTACATCTAAAACGGCTGCACATGAAAATTATCTTCTAAACATTAAGGAAAATCAACCCCCCAAGAATTTCTCATCTTCTACTTAGAGCGCTTTACTGCTACGTGGAACATCCACGGAAGTTTAATTGCAATAAGATGGATATTTTAAGTTCAAGCATTGGAGGGAGTGTCAAAAACTTCTGCACGAAATTTCCCAACACATTTCAGGCAAATTTCAATTCAATTCAATGAACTCATGAATACAAGAGATTCACTAGAATGTTTCTGCTCAAATGGAGCATTTTGTCCGTTATATATGTTATCTTTGCCTGACGAAGTGATGCCTAAGGTCTTAGAATTTGGATATGTGGCACCCCAACACCTCCGAAGCAGCTAAACCCCTGCTCTTGAACCGTCCTAGTAACTGAGAGCTACAAAAATAGCGCTAACTTCGATTCGGGTTTTTTGAGAAATATTTGGACAATAGGCTGCGATGAAACTTCAAAAAGGTGGATCTTCGGCTATTAATAAATTATGCTCACTGATATCAGTTTAGAAAAGCAGGAACGGCAAATAATCCCTTTCCAATGAAATTCTTATGATATTGAGAATGCACAAAAACAGCTATTTTCAGATAAAAATATCCGCGCATGAAAATATAGGCAAAAGAACTCAAGCGATCGGACGGAATGTGGGTCATATCCAGTACTTAAATACAGGTATTCAATAACATGTGGCCATACATATTCGATAACTGGACTGTCCGATAACTGGACTGTCCGATATCTCGAGTATTCGCTAACCTAGCTCAAACGAATTTTCAATCCCCTACGCTTGGGTCCTCTATAGACATACTGTCCGACTACCTGAACATTCGATAGTTTGAACAAATTTCGATGTTCCATAAAGAGTTTGAGTTAACGATTATCAACTGAAAAAGAGTGCTATGTTGCCAGTCTTTTCAACCTGTGATTTCAATTGCCATTGGCAAATGTTTGGTTGCAAGATATCTTAACTTACTTTTTCCTATTATTTTCTTCGTTATACCTATGTTATGACCCCTGGGTAGACATGATATATGCTCCTTCCTAGGGGTATCGTTTCTATAGTAGTGTAGTGTCAGGCGTATGTTTAGTCAATTAGTACTATACTTTTTTAATTTTTAATGGAGTATAAAAAAAACTGTACTTAATTCTCTCCTCGACACTACTTAATTCTGCTCTAAACCAAAGCAACCACCATTCAAAGAAGACAAACAAGTATGGATAAAAACCAAACAGAGTAAAAGAGGAGGAAATTACTTGCACTAGAAGACCAGCTTTCCAAATTGCCGACTACCGTTCATAGACAACAGATTGTTGATGTATTTGGGGATAACATCAGAGTGTTCTCATTGCTATTAATCACTGATATAATAGGATGTTCACCTATAGTTCGCCATTTTGTGAGTGACTATTTCGTAAGATCAACAGTCATCTTGCTATACAACGGAGTAGAAAAAGTTCGATCTTTTCTATAAACACATGGGCTGTTTAGCCTACTACGAAATTCAACTGCGTTACAGACGGACAATTGATACTTTGAAGGCCTAGACGAAATGAACCAAACTGCTCTAAACTGAGCTTTCTCTCCATTATCCTCCTTGGTTAGGAGTGCTGAAAACACTAACTTGAGGATTGATAGATGCAACAGGCAAAAATCAGAAGGCGAAGAAAGTTCTATTACGGACGGACATAGATCAAAACATTTCGTTATGGCCCCTGGTCCTGAAGCACATAACATACAAGACCCATGCTTCATCGATGTTCCTTTCCTGAAAAGTCACGGAACACGATTGAATACAAAACAAAAAAATGACTGAGACATGCATTCGGTGCAAATACTAAGGGTTGGAATGAAGCAAAAAGCTTACCACACACTCATGGTACACACCATTAAAAATGCCATCAACAATGCTGTGCTGATATAAAAATTCTGCGGGTGTCTAACTTGCACCACATGACACATATGAAGCTCACCAAAGGACGTACTGACCAGGCGGGCAAATCTGACGTGGACCGAGGACCCGGACGCTTAAAAGGGCCCGGCTGTGTTCTTAACAAAAAGAACATGCAACTCTGCTTTCTTAAGCGATAGTAATGAATTGCTGCTTTCTACGCTGGCTTTCAAAGTAGTTAGGCCTTGTATCAATACTGAAGTTCGCACGCTTAGCACCTGTCATGATCAGAAAGTAAGCTTTGAAACGCAAAATGCGACTCCATATATGTAAAGATCTTCAAGATAAAATTTCCTACTATTTGTATATTGAACATGCGTAAGTGCAACGTGGTGAAAATACATAATTCAAACAAAAATTAGAGAATCAAACAGACAGAAAGAACGACTGAGAGCTAGACAGAATAAAGGACAGTGAGAGAGTTGGACGAAATATCTCAAGCTGCTTTCTACACTATCGGGACGAAAGGGCTCATTTCCATCAATATCATCTGTAAGGCTACCTACCTGTTGCAGTTGTCAAGGGTCGAATGATTGCTGCAAAAGGTGGGTAATCTATTAGTGGTGCCATATGTTTTGCTGCCATATCATGATACCATGCAGATATATATAGAATCTAGATCGTCTCAAATTCAATGTTCACGACAAAGAGGCATAATGGAAAGTGTTATTAATTATGACAAGGGAGATTGCAAATCGAAGCTGAAAGATTTTCCCAAATCAAAATAAACAATTGCAAAGAAGTGCAACAAGGCTCGTTACTAGGAACATCCGACTTCAATTTCTGCATTTAATGGAAGCCACAGCTTTATAATGAATCACAGAACCAAACAGATGAGAAAACATAACTCTTTCTCTCATCGGTGTGGTTCTGCGATTTTATAGCATCTGCAAAAAATCACAGAACTGGTAGCCAAATAATGGAATGAGGAAGGAATTCTTTTTTCCTTCAAAAAACCATCTCCCTTCCTCTAACGAAATTTGGCTTACTAGAAGGTATTCTCAAATGGAATAGCATGACATACTTGAAACTAATGGGATGTGTGACCAAATACAAACCTTCTGCCGCAAATAGAACGAATTAGATCGAGAGCACAAACGAAGAGTGTCTGAATGAAAATAACTATTTGTCAAAATCTTAAATATATACTTATTCATGTAAACAAACAGAACACTATTCATTTCAAACAACAATCTAATAGTACCGGTTTTGGGATCATCGGAGAATCGATTAAAAGCAACCGCGAAACTAGCTGAATTTTAGACTAAATCTATACATTAATGAAAATAAGGAAATCATAAATTTCACAAAATGAATAATATCACAAGGACTATCCCTTAAACTCAAACGGTAAAATGACCTATCCTCAGTTTAGAAAGTTTGGGAACGGGTAGTTCGAATGTTTATCAGCAGCTGAGAGATATAAAGCTCTGCCAATGACTCATTTTGCTGTAAAAGCAGATGAGCAAAGCAGTTGATCAGACATGAAAGTTTGAGGTAACAGCTACATTCAACATACACAATTTCGTTGAGCAACATTTAAATGTCAAATGAGAAATCATTTGTGTCCTCTATCTCATTATAAACGGCTTAATCTATGAAACATGCAGTATTCCTTTATGTGAGAATTAAGATCAAGGTTCTCACACACACTGGATGACGACAACAATTAAAAGCTGCCGATGGCTTGGAATTGTATCGTAGGAATGTGTCAACGTACTCATGGTATACACGACATCTATATATTGATGACTTGATAAAAACCTACCAAAAATCTTGTCTGTACATCGCCCACTTAGCTTCGTGCATGAAGAAAAGTGGATCGATATATGGGGATCACCAGTTACATACATGCTACAACGCACATCTTGAATTCGTAATGAGACAGGATAATCGTGAACATCTGCAAAATTTCAAACTACAAAGGGTGTGGCTAAAACATACGAATATTCGCTGTAAACACGCTGAGATGAACTTTCAGTCGTAAGAATGATCAGAGAAGCTGTTAATATTATAGATTCTATTGCAGGGAAGGACAGCCTCCGGCCAGCAAGCTAAAGTGCAGCCTGAAATTTGAAGCATTTAACCTGAAATAGAACTGACAACATGAAGGAAAGTCAATTGTACATGGCGTCAATAGAATCACAAAATAATAGGGAACAGCATAGATTGCAGTGTTATACAGCAACTCCAAAAGACACCGAAAGACTACGAAAGGTGGAAGATGAAGGTTGAAGGAAGGAACAAGGAATATTTTGCCAGCGAATGTATATCACAGCAGAGTGTTTCATGCTACTCATTGCTAAAGGACTTACGGAGGAGACTAGTATAAAGTTAAAGCATTACGCGATTTGATGACTGTACATGGTTGGCATGCAGTTGCATATGGATGATCTAAAAGTGTATTTATTCCAAAGTCACCAGCAGCCTCTTCGTAACCTACATTTTTATATTGTTGGGTTTGAGAGAAACCTCATTGTAGACATTGCAAATAGTTGCTTTATTCACTTCAAATCATTTCAAGTGCAGTCGGGAGTGGGGACTGCTTAAGTTTGTGAATCCTAGCAAAGAACTTAGAAGCAAGTCTAAAGGAAGAGTTGCTGACTTCCACAGGCCAGAGCAGATATCTACCTTCCTCATGTCCATTTGGAGCATAGGTCTGTTGGCTATGCTGCCAATGGAGCTAGTGGATTTCCAATCACCCTTTTATTCGTCAGAAACATTTCGCACTGCTTGCTCAAATTTAAGCTTCTACTGTAAGCATTGAGCCACTTTTCAAGGCTTGTGCACGCCTGTGCAAAGAACTTCGTCACAATCCCCAGAAGCAAGTTAACTACCTCTGCTATGAAGCTCGGTAGAAAATGTTTAGATTCTACGAGAACGTATATGGAGGCCGAAGTTGGGTGACCTCATCAACAACCTGCATTTCACGCTTTTTTATAGGAAAGTGTTTTCGCCTATTACTAAAACTTTCTAAGCTATTTCATGATTTCAGTACTAAAACTTTTTTAAGACTCTCCAAGCGAGAATATTAGCATTTTTGTAACACTACAGTGTTACACAGACAGAAAGACATACAGAGATGTCATCTTGCATCGATTCAGCCCATTCCAGTCCCGCCAGTCTGATCAATAGTCAAGACATCAGAAATCTGGCCCATATGTTAAAAGGCTGCCCATTCCTGATCTATTGATAAACTTCATCCCCGAGAACGACCCACCAGCTGCATCTGCACGTTGAAAATGACGTTGAAAACAAACACGCTTCATGGGGCCCTATCTCTCGAAGTCTCTCAAAAACCAAACAATGGTTTCAATAGGAAATTGATACTTCTGGCGCAAATTTCATGAAAGCCAAATGAAGGCTACTAAAGTGAAGCTACAATTTTGGCGAAAAGCAAGGAGAGGTACTGGTATGCAGTTCGTGGTAGCTTTCTGAATGAATTCTCACACTGTCTAAATAGGCATAAACTATATTTTTAATGATTTTACTGTAAGATTTTTTACTTTTCATTTGACGTTAGGAACAGGACTCTAGTGACAACAGGTCATTTCGGCACTGATAGATTATCCTGTATAAAAAGTCGATTTATTATTATTATTATATTATTAATAAAATGAATCCAACTGTAATTGCCTACTACTCGTGTCCAATACTGAATCGTATCCAATACTGAATCGTGTCCAATACTGAATCGTATCCAATACTGAATCGTATCCAATACTGAATCGTATCCAATACTGAATCGTATCCAATACTGAATCGTATCCAATACTGAATCGTATCCAATACTGAATCGTATCCAATACTGAATCGTGTCCAATACTGAATCGTATCCAATACTGAATCGTGTCCAATACTGAATCGTATCCAATACTGAATCGTATCCAATACTGAATCGTATCCAATACTGAATCGTATCCAATACTGAATCGTGTCCAATACTGAATCGTGTCCAATACTGAATCGTATCCAATACTGAATCGTATCCAATACTGAATCGTATCCAATACTGAATCGTATCCAATACTGAATCGTATCCAATACTGAAAGATCCATATGGATCAGTGCTTTCTTGATTTCAAGCAAATGGATTCTAATACTCCAGAACAAAAGAAACCACAGCCTACCTCATATTCTGGCACTTTCAGTTTCACTAGCAAACAATCTTTATACCATACTTTCATTGCAAGAATAGGATCTGTCCATCACAACTGAACTAAACCAAGAAATATAGAAGAGGAGATCTATCTCCGAATGCAGGAATTTCACAAGTAACTTCGAAGTAATAAAAGGAGTAGTTGCACATTTTCTGGCATACATTCTTGGACACGAGAGTCCTCTTTAATCTCTATAGAACATAAGCACAATATATCATTTTTAGCTCATTCGCTATCCTAGCTCCAAGGCATAACTTAAAGTAATGATCTTAATATCTTGCCTCTAGCAAGTAGGATAAAGGATAAATGTGAGGATAAATGCCGTCTCTCCTTTCCAAAGTCTTTAAGTACACGTAATAGCGCTTAAAACTGTTTACGGCTATAAACTGTTCTCAATAACGAAAGCTAATTTAGAGCTAGTCAATCGAAACATATTCTACAAGCTGAAGTAAGTTATGGTTTGATATATGGGTTTAGGTTTACGTAAGGTCTTCTCTAAAGACTTGACAATATGTTAACTTCCCAAAAGAAGGTCCCCTGTAAAGCAGCAATAGGGTAAAGACGTGATAACACCCTAACTATTGGCCATGCACAGCAACTCCATTCTAGTTCATCTTATAAGGTGTGCCTCTGTAACCCCGGTAACAGTTAGTTTCTGCTCACGAGGTGACAAAGAAACAACGTTCAAGCCACTGAGGGTTTAGTATCAAGTTAAAACAGCTTGGTATTTGACGATCAGGTAAATGAACACTTTAAAGGTAGCCTAACCGAGCTAAAAGGGCTTTATGAAGCACATATACTCCAATATAGACCCCAAATATAGAACTTCAATACAAAACTCCTTGAAACACAATAGATTAAATGGCACTATACGGGCGTGGTATTATATGGGCGTGGCATTATAGAGCTCTGTGGAACACAGTAGTATGTCAGTACTTCAAAGTATGTCAGTCATATATACCATTTTGTCCTCCCTCGGCGCATAACCGAAAAACTATCCGGAGGTATTTTGTGCGTTATTTATACATAGAACACAAGTAATTTAGCAGACAACACTTAAACACTGAAATAGCTCTTGAAGTTGATTCTAGGGTATCTTTAACGACACTATTTCAACAGTCTGTTAGCACCTGCAACTCCCCATGTCCATATCTCTAGTAAGTTAAAAGTAGACGAAATGAAATACTTGCACTGACTGACATATCGGGAATTGTACGGGTACGACACCCACAAGATGTCTAAACCATTTTAATAACTTGTAGTCTCATTCCTTAAATTTTCTTAGATTTTGTAAAACGAGTGTCTCGTTCCAGAGCATTTATTAGTGTACACCAAGATCTTCTAATTGCGAAATTGAATGTCTACTATAGACGTAACCTGGATCCACTTCAACTCAAAAGAAGTAATCTCTTCAAGATACATCAGAGAGTGAAGGTGAACAGTACTTTCAGTGATGGGCAAGAAATTAAATCTGAAGTACCTCAGGGGTCAGTTCTCGGGCGTTTACTATTGAATGTATTTATAAATAATATTTTCTTGTTTGTTAGATGCACTAACATCTGCAACTATACTGCTGATACAACTATCTTTGCATGCCATCTAGCTCTTGAAACTATTGCTAGGCAATTAGAGACAGACGATGCTTCGGTTGCACAATGGTTTTCTGACAATTATTTGAAACTAAATGATGACAAGTGTCACCTTATGATATTGGATGATAAATGCTCCAAAGCAACAGTTTTCGACAATCGATGAAAGTGAATATGAAAAACTGCTAGGGATAAACTTTGATAAGAAACTAAGCTTCAGAAAGCATGTTGAAGATTTGTGCAAAAAGGCCAGCCAAAAGCTCCACGCACTTGCTCCCTTGTCCGCCTATATCGATCCTATTAAACTGGAAATTTTAATGAATTCTTTCATTAATTCACAGTTTAACTATTGTCCCCTTGTATGGATGTTCCATGATAGGATGTTAAATTCGAAGCTAAATGTCATCCGAGAAAGAGCATTGCGACAGGCATGCAAAGGCGGTGAAACAGAATTTGAAAAGCTGATGAAAATAACTCTAGCCACTCATTAGCATAATCCGCAGTTGCTAATGATTGAAATATACAAAACGAAGGATAGTTTGAATCCAACTCTTATGAGGGATGTTTTTACAGAAAAAAATAATCAGTACAACTTGAGAAGTGAAAATCATTTGCAACTGCCAATGGGAAGACAATATCATACGGAATTGAAAATATTCAACACAGAGGTTGCCTTTTGTGGCTCACATTACTAAAAGAAATCATAGATTCCAACACTCTATCTGAATTCAAACGGAAAATAAAACTATGGAGTGGAAATTCTTGTGTCTGTAGGCTATGTAAAATTTCTGTCAAAAATTTAGGGTTTTTATAGCTATCTTTTATTCATTATCTTTCAAAACTGTAAATTAGGTTAGGTTTTGTTGGCATTAATTACCTCTCAGTTATACTTGTATGCTGCCAGCTGTAAACGAACTGCTAATACTAATAATAATAATAATAATAATGATTATAATAATAGCATTCTTCATTTCACAAATTCTTCCATTCGGCAAGACACAACATTGGCTATACATGCAAAAACATTGGCCTAAATGCCCCATTGCACACATGTACAAACATACCAATTACCTCACTGCACAGCTCGTATAGTTTTACTGTCTGATGAGTTGTGGCTATACACACTTTTGTTAAAGGAACCTAGCTCAATGCCTAGTTCCAAAAGGTCCTTATTTTTGGACCTCTAATGATCAAATTGTAGTACTAAAGTTCCTTAACAGTTCCTTAATTCCCAGCGCACAATTAGTGCCATAAAAATGGTACAGACACAAGGAAATCATTGAAATCTTGAATTTTGCCTTTAGTTTTGGCTGTAACGTAAGATCAATGAAAAACGAAGGATTTAGCACAAGCATAGCAAACAATCTACGAAGGTTTTGGCCGGAAATGGATGGAACCAGCTTCCTACTTCTTGATTTTTGGTGTCAAAAAATGTCCAAGTTGAAAAGTTTCTTAGGGAATTTTCCTTTAGTAGTATACGTTCTGTAAATATCACGGTATTATACATATAGGTTCCTTATGAAGTGGTTCCTTATAAAAAAAGCGGTACCGAAACAGCCGTTGACCATCTTCAAGTTGCAAAGGCATAACGTGTCATTTCACTTAAACCACTCATTTCACTGTAATCTAATCAATATCTATAAAATATTCTAAATGAAACAATATTTAAACAAAAATTGATATAGAGTTAGCAGCAAGAAATTAAAGAAAAATACGCGATATGTCATAGTGTATTAGCGAGTGGGTTTGAGGTATTAAGTGGCTGTCAGCTTTTTGATTCAATATGACGGAAACGTAAAAGTCTTAATGTTTTGAAGCAAAATATGACAGATAGATTGCTATAAAAGGTAGGAATGTAATATAAATGAGTAATTATCAAAAGAGTGCTAAACCTACAAGAAGAGAAAGGGGAAAATATTCTTATACGTTTATGCTATAAGGGACGACAGAAAATCGCCTTATTGCTTGGAAGTCGAACATTTCTGGATGGATATAAATGCTGATCGTCATTAAAAAGCCCAAGCAGATCAAAATAAAATATTTCCCAAATAAAATCGAACAAATTAGGACGTACAACAACAGTTGACAACAGAGTTCACCATCTACACGTATTTTTTTTATAAGAAACCTAGTACTAGACATCCAAAAATCTAAGAAGCTTGTAGAACTTACTTCAGGAACGTTTAAGAAACCGTTAGAACTAAAATGTGACCAAAAATTAAAAATTTTACTACTAGGCCATCAACCGAGTTTCTTATAAAAACGTGTATATAGTCCGAGCTTCTTAATTTTTCTTGAGCACAGTATTAGAGTTTCTTAATACGTTGACCAGCCTACTACTAGTTTCTTAAAAGCCAGTTTCCTATATAAAAAATGTGCACGAGACCAACAATGGAAATATTGTACTCAAGCTACCCTTGAATGGGGACTACCATTTGTGATCCCTATGCCATGTTCCTTTTTTCCAATGGTCTAAATAAAAACCGATATTGCGATCATACCAAACAATTGGTGAAGCAGGCAATTTAATCGTACCAAAGGCTTTTTCATTTTTCAGCCGAGCTCTGAATTGACTGCAAGCACCAACATCGGCACGGTGAGAACTAGGGAGACATGCCCCCCAACTCTATCCAGGATTCATTGTCAGAGTCGTCCAAGTTCGGCGAGAAAGCTGTGCTGCAAGAAGGTGTGAGAGATTCATTTCCCTGTTAATATAGGCCATTGCCCTATATCACAATTTCGTTGCTCACAGTCGCCCATTCCTTATTTTTTGGAACACATTATAGTACTAAAAGTTCAATGAGTCGAACTGGCTTCCTACTTATCAAATGTTGCAGTAATAAAAAGTTCATAATCTAGCAAGGCTCCTTAGAAAGACATGTATAGCACAATTTTGTGTAATAAACATCAGGCTAAACTGTTATTGACAAAAAACTTCAATCCAATCATGGTTGTACTGAGTCAATTGAAAAAATGTGAAAAGGATGATAGTCTCGGACAACAATGGTCTACCAAACAAAGCCATCTATAGGAAGAAAAGCCTGTTGTAATGAGATACCTCTTATGCTCATAATGCCCATATACCCCATCATCAGGGCTGTATTTAATTTCCCAAATTGGATTCAGGCATGTGACAGTCGGTTGCACATATATGCAACACTGAATCAAAACAAAAGGCGTCTTAGTTTCTTCATAAGTAATCGACGTGCATTTTAAACAAAAAATAGATCGTTGTGCTGAACGATAAAAAGTCACCATGTAGTACAGTAAGTGAACACTGTTGGTGTCTCCTTATAAAAATCAATTACATGTGGTAATAATGTGGACCATGGGATCCAGAGATACCGGAGAAATGGAAAAGCAAGGGACCCAACAGGAATTTAAGGACACTGAAAACCACAAGTGAGGGAAGCCAGCTGAACAATTAGGGATCTCAGTTTAATCAATTTACTCCTTAGAAGGTTTTGTGTTTTCATCCGTTACAAAGATAAATGTACCATAACTATTTTTGTCCAAAAGGGCACTTCTGATCCTTTGCTTCATAGGGAAAAGTAGTTAGGTCGCTTCCTTCCCCGCCCCAAAAAGTGCGGTCCTCACCTTAGAATCAATTGGATTGGATTATTCATGACGCCTGCTTTGAAATCAACCAAATAATCGCTTTTTCCTTGCCCGAGTAGAGCTTCAGATTTCGAAAATGTCCCCAATAGACATTACAAAAAATCTTGGCAGTACAAGTTCAAGCTCATTTTACCACAAAATATCGAAATTTGAGCAGGATATTTAGGATCCAATTGTAAGCTAAACAGGAAGAAAAATAATAGGCCTTCTTAGCGAGCGCGCACTAAGACGCTGAGTTATTGTAAAGGCAATTGGCAAATCTCATGAAATCGACGCGTAGCGTACCGAACGAATGCTTTGCATGTCAGGATATCATCGGTGTCAAGGTCCATATTACAAATGTCTAACAGTTGCATAAGGCCTACCGAGAAGGCGATCATTGATTGAACCTCCTCCATACATATGTAATGTGTAAGATGATGTTAATACGTATCTCGTGTACGAATAACCTTGACATAAGCTTATAGGCACAATCAACAGTTGCGACTGATTCATAACCCTCAAAGCACACTCTAAACAAAATGCCGCTCTTTTCGAGGCAAAAGGAGAGCGCGTGTAAGTAAAGTAAGGCTGCTCGAGATAAACAATGCGAATAGTTGAATAAACAGTTTGTTTACCTGACTAATGCATGCACAACCCGGTCAGTTTTGAAACATCAGTAGACAGCCATTGTCAGGATCTCCCCTTCGCAATTTCTATATTCTATTCAATGTTTATGGTTGTATGGTTGATTGACGACAAAAACATGCATTTGTATGACCAATTAACACCGTCGACTTCTTCGGCCGGAAGATAATCCTCTCATTCCCACAATAACTAGCCTGTTTGTTTCGATCAGATCGCAAGTGTCGTCAAATAATATTCCCAATTGCACACTTGGTGTCCACTGGGACTGGGACGCGTAGAAAAGCATGGCTCACAGTCAGATGACCCCGGGAGAACTGAGAAATACCAATGTCGTTTGTTTTTGTTGGCCATTTCTCGATATTTTTTTCAATGTTGGATCGTCGATAATCCACGACCTTATCTTTCGTAAAGGAAATCCAAGGTAAAACAGAATTGCTTTCTGTGACGGCAAGCACTGTTTGTTGAGATCAAACCATTTGTCACATGCATTCGATATTGATATACAACTCCCACCCGGGGTTGATTGGACAAGAAGTTACAAAACTTTTACTGGAAAAGGTGCAGGCAGAAGCCGTCAAATTTGTTAATTAAGAGGAACGGGAAAATTGGGAAATTTCTAAGGGAGATGTGGTAGGGGTGGAATGGAGGGTTTTCCCCAGGGATTCTGCATAAGAAAGAGGCCCGTATTTATTGTGGTCATCTTTCGTTTTTCTGTCAACTATCAAATAATAAGACAAGTAACCAATGAAGTTGGAAGGGGGGAGAACAGGGAGCCCTAAAGAAAATAAACACATGCCGAGTTCGGGATGCGATCGAAAGCCAAGCATCCCTAGCCACTTCCGCTTCTGAAATTGGAAAAACAGGCAAATTTAAAAAATCGCAGGAAATTGTTACTACAGTACTGTGTTCTTTAGGGTTCAATTTGTGAGTTTATGTACTTATGGGACCTTACATTTATGACGTCTGCACATAGTATTGAAAATATGACCCCCTTCCCCACCATCGAAAAAATGTCAACTTATGTCCAATTGCAGGAGCTCCCCTTTTGTGAATGTCCAATTGTAAAACAATAAGATTTTTACAGTGTAGTAACTATACAGAATAACAAAAATAAACAAGTTCCTTGTAACGAAAGATGTCTCGAATCCTACTCAATAATAACTGTCTTTCACTGACGATATATTACAGCAACTTCCACCAGTGGCGTAGCGTGACCCTTTTTGTTGGGGGGGTGTAAAATCACAATTTACCGACAGAAACCGTCGTGATTTAGTCGACGACAAAACATTCTTGATTTATCAATGCTGGCAATAAACACCGTTGCCAGTAGCAATATCGACTAAAATAAGCATAAAACTGAACAAATTTTTATATCAAATATTATGAAGTGAAAATAAACAATAAACAATAATGAGCAGGTTGAGAAGTCCCAAAGTGCTCATAAATCGAGAACGAAGCTCAATATCTACAAATCCTTGTCAAAATGTCTCAAAAATGTTGAAGTTAGAAATGCTAAACATGAATATAGATCATAACTGCCTACAATTGATTATGAATCTGGTAATTCAAGTACTGTATGAACTAGGCCTTACTAATGATCGGACCTGCCGTTTCCTTTGGCTCATCTGTTAAGAGAGTGTTGACAATGTTCTTTTCATATGTTGTAATTCATCGGCGACAGTCGCAGACCCAGGTCTGCGACCATCGCCGATGAATTACAACATATGAAAACCAGCCTTAAAGCCTGGTATCCATATAGTCGTTGAGGGTCGTTGACGGTCTTTCCTAAAGCTTAAAAGCCTGGTATCCATATAGTCGTTGAGGGTCGTTGACGGTCTTTCCTAAAGCTTAAAGACTGTCAGCGACCCACAACGACTATATGGAAACAACCCAATAGTCATTTTAATCACATAAACGACTGAGTCGTCGAGGGTCGCTGAGATAGAACTAACTTCTATCTCAGCGACCCGCAACGACTGACAAAACCTGTCATCGACCCAAAAAAAGCTCAATATCACCCGTGATGGCGGACAAGCAACATCATACCAAGTTAGGGAACTTTAACATGTGTGATTTTATGCCCGAGATTCACGTATTATTACCTATATAGTGAATTAAGCAAACATTTTTTTCAATCCTGCAGACGTAGCAAAGAATTTTTCAGTCTTTGTGTTCTTATCTTTCTCGTCTGAATGAATTTAATGTCACAAATGAATAGACCAGCAACAAAAAGTCCTTGCCTGTTTCTGTCATGCTTGACAATTTTCTTTGTGGTGCCAGTTGCTTGACAGGCCTAGAGCGCGCTGCAACTCTGACATACTTTGAACGACCCACAACGACCCTCGACGACCCTCAACGACCCTCAAAGACTCTCAAAGACTATATGGAAATGCACCTATGTCAGCGACCCACAATGACTGAAAAAGACTGTCAACGACCCTCAACGACTATATGGATACCAGGCTTAACGCATCCGACAGTGTCGCATGTGTTGATGCTATAAAGGGCAATTTCAACACACTTGAATACAGCTTGGCTAAGCACATCAGCCATGTACCGACGAAACTCAACGGAGTTGAATTTACCGACGAAAATGCCGAAAGTTGGGGGGGTGTCACACCCCCCCACACCCCCCCGCTAGCTACGCCCCTGACTTCCACTGACAGTGACTATAATGCAACAAACTCAGTAACGCTAACGGCAAACAACAAATTCCAAAACGGTAATACTCTAAACACGAACGACGACTTTGACTCACGACAACTGTTAACGACGACTTCACATAACGACTGACTACACAGAACATTAAATGCTTTATTTATATTAACACACATTACGTAACAACATAATTATAACATATGACGGACTAAGGGGGGGGGGCAATACAATGGCATGGTAACACAACACAACAAACGACAGTATACTAAGATTAGACAATACGTCACAGACAAGTAAAGCAACATGATGACAGTAACAGTGGGAGATGATGATGATGCAACACTTGGAAGTATGATGACGGGGCAACAAAAACGGAACACATAGGAACAGAGAACCAACGTTACTTAACATGACGAAATCAAAGATAATAATAAAACTAGTATTATAACACAATTCTTTTTATTGACGAGCCCCCAACTGGCCATAAATTCAAATGGTGTAGAAACAAAGTTGCTTTACAGTTGCACGGGCGAGTGGCCAAGTGGTTAGAGCGCTTGACTGCCGTGCGAAACATCGATGGTTCGAGCCGACCCCTCGGATCATAGTTGGGATGCTCGCTCGCTGTTCACCCAGCAGCAAATGGGTACCCGGTGGCAACACTGGGGAAGTTAAAGGCGGCGAGGAAAGGAACTGGCCACCCTACCTCACTATGCCGGCGGCTCAGGATAAGTGTCCCTCTAACGGGCACTCCCCCAACGTACGAAATCGTACACGGGACTCACCTTTACCTTTCTTTACAGTTGCAGAAAATCTTGCCGCATTTGAGCATCATTTCCAATATATTTATATATTCATCTGAGTCCAAATTTCCAATTTCACAACAAATCTTTAATTTAAGTTACTCTACGATCGACAACCATCCACAATTTACAGTCATTTTTATTGACCACCTGTCCCTCCCATGTGAACGTCATAGATGCATGGCCCGTAAAATATATTGCTCTCCTTCACCCTGTTACAACATATTTTATGATCATGCTATTCAGTCATAGCCCAGCATTTACATAAAAGTTTAGAAAATAGGAAGGGTTGATAGTTTTTTATCATCGTAAATATTAGTTAGTCAATTCTATCGTTGCACAGAAAACAAATTGTGCTGAGGAGAAATTTGGCTTATTGGCCTCCATGACCAAAGGCTCAAATCTTTGCTCAAATCCAATCTTTCCCTTGAATGCATTAGGAGGGCACTTTTTGAAATTCGATTGAGAAAGACCAAACCTACCAGCAATTAACATTCACAGACATAGCAGTAACAAGGAAGGTCCAGTTTACCATTTCAAACGACAAATACTTGCGTGTCCTAACTGGGTGTCCTATTTTTGATTTTGAGGGTGACGAGGATAGGAACTGCATTTTCTAAGCAGCCCGTAGTAAGCCAGCTGTCGTTCTGTGTCTATACTATCTCTGTCAACTACTTTATATTCTTTGGACCACATTGTTGGTATTCCTGGTTGTACCGACAGGTTGCCCTTTCATGTCTGAAATCTGGATATAGCACAGTTACAGGTGAAAACGCTATAATTGCCTTGGTAGAGCAAATGCATGAAAATATGACAAGAAATCTAAGGAAATCTATGGAATTTAATAGAAGCTGAGTTTAGAGTTGCAAAAGTGGAGGAGGGGCTCAGCTCTTTAAGTTGGTTTAGATTATACATGACATTTCAAACCTTACACAAGAGTTGCTTAGCTATTCAGTCCATATATAATCTCCATCCATACCCAGAATCCGTTTCAGTTGTAACATTGATCAAATAATAACTAAATTTTGATGAAAATCTCTAAATTTGAAGTTTTCAATTGTAAATCAAAACATTTACAAGGAACTCTTAAAAGCCAAATGACTGTAACAAAAAATTCAAATATACTTATTGCAAATGCAAGATAAAACTGTCGCGCGAAATTACTAACAGTTTTTTAAAGTGCATACTAACTTAAATGCAGTGACAACTGATTGCAGCTATTGAGCCCTGTTGCATAGTTGACAAAATTTAGTAAAAATGTAAATATGCTCATAATACCTTAACGATGCTGAGAAGCTGTAGGGGGACGGTCACTTGGAGGACAAGTAAAAAGTGGTTTTGTTGAATATGCGCCTCTAAGATATTTATATGATGAAGAAACCAGACAGAATTGTAGTTGACAAGAAAGAGCACAAGGGATTAATAATTGATATTCCTGTACCAGCTGATGTAAATGTACGAGAGAAAGAAAAGGAAAAAGTAGGAAAATACCTGAAGAGAGAGATCGGAAAATTGTGGAAACTCAGACATGTAGAAGAGCATTTGGAAGTATCACCAAAAATTTGACAGGTGCATTGAAAAATAATGAATAACATCCAATATTGGAGCTATACAATAGACTGCTTTTTTGGGAGCTGCCAGGATACTGATGGAAGTGTTGGAAATGTAGGAGGGAGCTCACTTTGGGAATGCCTTTGGCTCCCACTGCACAGAGATCGCATGGAAGCAAGCATTAGAAAGCAAGTAGACAGTGACAACTTGACAGGAGTTCTCTACATTGATTTATTTATGGCTTTTGATACCATTGGTCATTCTTTGTCATTGAACAAACTCCCAAGTGTGGCATACCTGACGGAGAGCTAGGTTGGTTTGTGGGCCACCTCTTTTTATGAAAGCAATATGTCGACTTTAATGGGACGATTTCAAATTCTTACCCAGTATATACAGCAGATCTTCAAGGATCAATACTGGGTCCTTTACTGTTCCTACTTCATATGAACGATGTAGGGTGAATGCTTAAAACACTCCTTAATCATCACCTATGCAGATGATACTGTTCTCATCCCATCATCTATGTGTGTACGTGATATAGATGAAGTGTTGAATAAAGACATAAACAGTGCCCACAAATGGATGAGAGTGAACTGCTTTTGAATTTATATAAGGGCAAAACGGAATCAATGTTGTTTGTGACTGAAAAGAGGTTAAGATTTCTTGGTGGGAAGCAGCTGGAAATTCATGTAGATGGAAAGCTCATCAATTCAACAAGAAATTATAAATATTTGGGAGTTCATTAAGATCCTAAGTTTTAAAACCATTTGTAAACTACCTAATTATAGGGAAGTTTACATTTGTATGCTCACTGTTTTAATAAAGTAAACAGTTTCAAAATAAATTAGTATTATTATTATTCTATGATATCTGATCTCTCTCCTTCCTTTTCAGATATTGAATTTATCAATATCTCGATGAGTGCTCTGGGAGTTTTGGGTCAATCACTTGACTCCCTCTAATCATTGCTGGAAGATCTCAAATTTGACAAATCCTCATCAAGATACATTGTTAATAAAAGTATGAACACAGCGATGAGATGCAGCTAATATGTTTTCTGCCTTAGAAGCAAGCCATGGATCGGCCCCCGCATTATTAGAATTTTGATCACTGTTGTTTCCTTTTTTATATGCCACTGTGTAAAAGAAATAGCAGTAGTAGTGGCAGTAGAAGTAGAAGTAGTAGTAGTTGTTGCTCTTACTTGTGTTTTTATTTTGTTAACGTAGAAATGACAAATAGCCAATTAAACACTACCTATTAGGGAGGCGTATGATTGCATAGTAAGATATATTCAATTACATGATGTTCCAAAAAACTTTTATTATGAGCCATTGATCATTTGCTATGAACTCTCACTTATTAGAAGAGCTGACTGCATTAACAACAGCCTGAACACATTGTGTAATATAGAAACTATGTTTAATACAAATGTCTATTCAGGTATGGCACATCAGAAAATATATTTTCTGCTATCAACGTGCTGCCTGATAAATGTTGAAAGTGTAAAATTAGTTCGTTCTCTGTACACCACTCAGATATTCGTTTCATGTTTGCTTATAGTCGAGGTTCTACAATCATAATACCTTTTCCAGGAAGAAAGATCACTGTATCATTTGCATAGATAATTGCTTCAAAGTGCTTTAGACAAGATGGAAAGTCATTGTAGAATGAAGTGAAAAGAAGAGAGCGTATAGTCTACTCTTAAGGTGCTCCTGAATGAACCTTCCTTGCATCGGAGAGTGACGTACTCATTTGTACGTATTGGGTCCTATCAAATAGGTAATCTTTAAACCATTCCAGCTCTTTGTTTAAGACTCTGTAGGATCGAATCTTTGATATCAGTTTTGCATGGCTTAGTGCATCGAATGCTTTTGTTAGGCCAAGGAAGATAGATCCTACGAGCTTCCCATCGTTCACATTCTTTTTAATTTTGTCTGTGAATAAAGCGGTTGCAAGTTCCAATGCATGATGTTTGCGAGAACCAAAGTGGCAGTCACTTACTAGGCTATTGTTTTCTAGGTACACTGATAGCTAACTGTGAATTACTCTTTCAACAATTTTAGAGACTGCTGGAATTACGTGTTCGACGATGAGCGGAGTTTATGACCGTAGTACGTAGTAAGCAAGTTTCCCTTGTAATGGGGTAAACTCTGAGCATACCCTGCTAAGTGCTTCGGTTTTACGTAAAACAGTCTTATGATAAACCAAGTCAAATAACAAAGTTTCCGTGGCTAGAAGCGAGCAGTTTCAGTATATTTTGAGCATTACCATTGAAACTAAGTTCCCTTGAAAGGGTTGTTACCACAGGGGTCAAAACAACTTATTAAGCTTCTAATTAGTACCTCCAGATGTGTCACAAGATGGATTTTTAAGGGGAATTTGTGATTTGCCCATTGGACGTACTTTAAAGCCCTTCCTCATGATGTTGGGACTTTCTACATTCGATCCATGTCCCGCTGGTGGAACATTCACGGGATTCAAATTTTAGTCATGCATTGATATCAATGATGATGTCAAATCACAGACAGTGACTTCAGAATACAATATAACTCCCAAGAAAAGTTTCTAAGAAAAGTAACTGCTCGAACAATCGAGCATTGCAGCCTTATTAGCTATTTTCGTATAAGACACATATATGAAAGAATGGCTTCCATTTTGGGGATATCATGTAGCAGGTGCCATCTTTAATTAACCGTTTGTGAATTATAAAAAAGCATTCATAGCATATTTGACACTAATAAATATATTCAAAGCAGTAGCAAATGCTACTTCATAAAATTAAACTAATTTTATTAGCAACAGAGAAAAACAGCTAATGAAATAGTAACAGAGCAGGCTTTCTTTGCAAAAATTCCCAACACAAACGCCATATTAGGGAATATTATGTGAATATCTGACTTTTGCAGGGCATAGAATCAGTCGGTAGTATTACAAACATCAGTAGAAGGCATGCGGCTCTCCTTGGATAAATAAGCTAAAATCAAGATCGATTGATTAATTAAGGATCTTGCGAACAAACATCGGGAGACTTGCAACAAATGACTTGTCACCTATTCAATGTTGAATGTTTCCATTGGTTACTTAGCAACCATGACAGCAAGAACGTCCTCGTCAGATCCTCACGATAACCCCTTAGAAGCTCAGTCGTTAAAGCCCGTCCCCTTCCCTAAGACCCCAGGACCTATACACAGACAGGCAGATAATGAAGGGGAGCCAGCCGCCAGCCAAATTGTAAGCCAGCCTCGTTCAGCTTCGTACAACCAGTCACAGTTGAGCTGTATCCTAGTGAATCAATGTTTACAATAGAACGGTCACGTGATAATGCATGCATGTTAACGAGGGCAAAACCGGAATCAAATACAGACTTGTTGCTGTGTAGCCTCAGAGTGTTCGGTTGGGGCATTGCAAGGAAGGGATGAACTGACCAACTATTCCCTACCCACCTGTTGTTCTATTATATGTTGAAGAATAAAAGTGTTCATCATGGTGTTCTTCTTCACTGTATCTAGGAAGGAAGATGTTGGAAATTTCTACATAACTGGCAGGGAGATCGGACGGTATGTAATGCCAAAACGCTTAAAACTCACCAGAATCGTTTTTCGTAACTATTTGCAATTGATTAGTTTTGAAAGGCTGCAGATTTCATTACTGCGGACGTGCCCATGATGGCATTATTTGTTGATTTTACGATTTAATGCGTCATTGTTAAGTTGTGGTGAGATTCTGTCGTAGCCAACATGATGCTTTTCTTCGTTAAATCCTTCTGAAATGGGATGAACGCATCGTAATGCAGCTTTGTATTGTTTACAATCAATAGGAGCTGCGTTGTTGTTTCGTTGCAATTTTGGCATAATGTTGCTAACAAGTCATTTCGAGAAGGCGATTATCAGATCTCACTGGCACGGAAAGCACCGTGTAATATGAACTCGAGTGATTATTTAATATGGCATCTGACCTGACCTAGTTAGTTGTGGAGTGGGCAATTGTAGACTGCATTGCATCTGAGATATTTATAATTCAGCTAGAGAATATGCATACTTCACTTTTCCTAGCTCAGATTTAAACACATATCTAGTACGTTGTCAAACTGGCTAGTATTGATAGCAACAGTCCCCATGAGACAAATCTTTTGACACTTTTCATGCCCTTCGTCAATTCTTCAATTTCCAAAGTCCCATTGACGTCTTTGCATTGTAATTTGGATAGCACACATTCTTTAAATGTACTGTCATAGTTGGTTGAGGGTTGCAGTAACAGTAGCCAACAAATTGGAAAAACTCAATCGAAAGGCCATACAGAGCAAAATGTGTACATGAAACGCAATTAGTACACATGGCAGAGGGATCATATTTTGGATATTGAGTGGGATTGTTGTACAAGTTCATGTCAAAGAATTTTCTTCTTGCATAATTTCAACTCTAGTGGCTGGACTGCCTGTATTTTTTATTTGTCTCATTTAGAGGAAAACAATTTTTATAACTAGCAGTTTGTGAATGACCTGATTCCTTTGTTGTGCAGCCTGGATTGCTTTATATTTGTAAATACAGTTTCTCTAATTTTTTTAGTTGTTGTCTTTCTTTTCTGTTGGTGTTTGTGCTACAGCTTTATTACATATGGTTCCTCCTTCAAATTATCTCATTTTTTGAAGACCACCCAAAACATTACATAGATTATGTCTTAAGGATTTCAAATCCACTATTGCATGCATGGATTCGCTCAGGATTTAGCCATGGAAAATTACATCATTAGCTTGACTGTTTCATAGTCAACCAAAGTAAAATGACAGTTAAAGGTTTTAGTCGTGTATGCATATATTTAGATTTTATTCTATAGTGTAAGGATAGTAGCCTTTGAACAGTTCAGCAGATTTTGCCCCTACAGTTTTGGCATACACATTGAAATGTAGTTATTGGATAAACAGATTTGAATTTTGAATTCATCAAAAGTATGGCAGTGCCCTCTAGATTCTTTAACTTGCTGTAGTTGTGCAATTTTGAATAATTTTTTCTATGATTATAGTTACTATAATTTAGGCAATCAAAGCTCTGAGGCTGGGCTCATGAGCACCAGACCCGATCAAACAACTAGTCTGCAATTGACATTCTTAATTCCCATTTTGATTATGGTGTTATTGTCATTATATATCATAATATTTGGTTAGACTTTATGCTGCAGAAAAATAAATGAGCTAAATTTTAAAGTTTATAGTCTCACCTCATGGTCAGTTCACAATAAGCTCAGTTGCATTTGTCACATGAATTGAGCATCAATTGCACAATGTGTTAAAATGCATAGGTTTTTGGTAGGAAGATGAAGCACATACGCTTCATTTGATTTATCATCGACATGCTTCCATGTCTTTTTTGTACTTTTATTTGTGATACCAAGACAAATGTGATTTTGTTGCAGCAAATTTTTGAACTGTATGCATCAGTTTATCAGGTCAGTGCTTTATGGAGATGCAATTTTCTTTGTAGTGGTGCAACTTCAGTTGTGAAAGAAGTCACTCAAAAGGGCACAAAGCAGAACTTTGCTATGAAAGTAATTCAAAAAAATGTAAGTTGTTTGAAGTTGTTTAATACTGTCTTGAATATGTAATGTGTTTGTTTTGACTGTAGCACCTGCTCTTGTTGTAGGAAAAATGTTAAATTTTTGATGTTTATGTTTAGTCAGAAACATCTGTTTAAATACCCATTTGAATATAATCTTGTTAATGTTATGATAATGAACATTTGCAAATATGTGGAAGTCTACATTTTATGTACTACTGTGTCTCCACATTTTTGAAGACTAGGGTTTGACTACTTATTGTCTCCCCCATTTTTGAATAAAATTACAGTCATGAGTTTTTGTCATTGGAAAATTCAGCCACACTGGCAAATTGGTAACCTCAAGCATAGTCAGGGCTACAGTGTTGAGTGTGTTGGTTTTGTTTAATTGCAAGATTTATGCCTCAATTGTTCTGGTCTAAAAAATGCTGCATTTATATAAGTCATGTGACCAACTGTGAAGTAAAAGTGTGTGTGAGTTTTATTTCTGGGGTCTCGTATGTCTCCAGCTGATTGAGGCCAAATGCAAACGGATAGTTTTGAGATGATTTACACAGTAACTGCGTTTGTTGCATCTCAGCCTAGTTTACTGCGTCGAAGGCGGGTAGAACGTAGGAATAGGACACCCATGCTAATACATATTGTACAAGTATTGCTCTAAACCGTAATGTTCTCCTTCGTATTTAGCTGCTACATCTAATAGTCAATTCTGAAAATACGCTGGCGACAACAGTATAATATCTCTTTGTTCAAAACTGCATTAGAATTTTGCTAAGAATGCTAGCCTTTTCAAATGACTTTAGTCTTTGATGGTTCCAAGCTTTGTTATTTTAAGTTGCAGAGCTAGACTTTCACTGCGGCCTTCGACCGCGGGCCGCGTAACCGGTCCTAGGAAGCCTGCAGCCTCAAAGGATCAAGTAATCACATTCTATTCTGTGCTTCAGTTAACGCGCGACGAATACGATAGGAAATACGTTTTTTTTATAGGGAAGTGGTGCTCTTGACCGCTGGAAACGTTAAGAAAATTTGGTTCTGGGTTTCGAGACATGCGAAAGTCGATATGACAAATAGCTGCTAAAACACACATGCACCAACATTCTAATACTGGTGCAGAAGTGTCATCTTTTTTATTAGTTTGAGTACATCTCTTGTGCTAGTCTGTGTATCTAGCTGAAACTTTTAGTATTGAAATAATGGAAAAGCTAAGAAAGTGTCAGTACCAGGGCAAAGGAAACTTTTTTATTAAATGAAATTTGTACTCAGATTCTCACGACAAGTACGATAGTGTTTGTCGTCTCTCTGACCTCCCCATCCGTTACTTGTTGCCCCCCAGTTTGACTGGTAGAGGAACAGAAGGAGTGTTGTCTAAGAGACCGGGCTTTTTCAGCCTAAATATGGTGTAGCATAGATTAGCCAATGTAAAACTTCGTCGAATGTTCATTTGTGGAGATTAATATAGAAATAAGGATACAATCTTTGACATCAACATTTAGGATATACATTTTATTCATCATTTCAAGACGCACAGGCAGCTATCTGCTACCAAGATTAAGGAAAGAAAAGGTGGAAGTTTTGTTTCAAAATTTGAATAAAATAAGATATTAATACATTTAAATTTGACAATTTTCATATTACGTTAATCTATTGTCTGTTTACGCCGTCACATTTACAAATTTGCAGAGTGCATTTTTTACGGAAGCATATATTTCCCCGTCTGCTAGAGTATGCACGACCAATCTTGAAGTTTGAAATTTCTCTATGGCAGATATTGGTGTGCAATAAAAGGGGAAATCAGTAGGCGCCCTCAGGTTTTGTCTTGAAATGATCATTTATATTCTGTCAAATTTACTCATTGTTGGTTTTCCCGTCGTATGAATACAAGATGTTGATTCAAGAAAGTTTTTCATAGTATTTTATCTCGGTTCTAAACGGAGAATTTCTATGTGCTATGTACACCAGATATTTATAATATTTGTTACAGTGAATCCCCACAACCTGACATGATTCTGCTAATTTTAGCATTATGTTTATTCAGAACGACGCTCTTAGCAATATTCCCATATTCGTAGGTCGAGAATTTTTATCTAGGAGCTGATATATGCTACGAAATTGAGGCTAAGCCAGACATCACTTCATATTAAAACACCAATCTGATTGCACTCAAGACGAGACTGGACAATTTGTCACCTTGCAATCAAACGTGAATGCAGTTTCGCTTTTTGGGAATAGCTATCTCATTAAATCCAAAACATGATGCTTTTTGTGGTATAATCTTTTCAGGTACTGGCATGATTGGGCAGAAAATTTAACGAATGTCTATTGAAACTCGTCTCATGTTAGGAGGATCACCTGTAAATAAATCTTGTTTGATTAGTCCATTGTGGTTTCTTCACGTGTTTGAATTTGATTTTGACAGGATAGCTTTTGCAATTCTAGACAGCACATGTTGTATGAAAATAGCCTGAGAATGGTTATGTTCGTATAGGAGGCCTAGGTTTGTTGGGAGAGATACTGAAATAATGTTTTTGGTGTTTGGGCATTTAGGAACTATGCATAAAGTGATGCATTTTAATGAAGACAGGGAAGTGTGTTTGAAATTTATATATTTGTGTGATCATATATATATTGATGTGTTAGGTCTAAAGCATGTTTTGAAAATATTCCAGCCAGTTTGTAAAATCTGTAAACCAAACGGGCTTCTCATCATGAAGTTTCAAAATAAGCTTTGCTTAAGTGAATCTGCTACCCCTCCAACTTGTGTGGATTAATTACATGGAATCTTTTTGTGCTGAAGATACCAAAATGGACTGGAGTGGGAAAGCATGCTTGTTCGATTCGATGCTCCTGTTCAGCGGTGGATGCTTATGGTACAGAAATTTCACCCCTGGTTTGGAATGCTTTCTGATTTTAAGATGCATCTTATCTACGGGCTGAACGTCTGCTACCCAGATGAATTTTCCTAATAGCTGTGTCGTTTTCGGTGAGATCTGATTTCCCAAAGTTATCGGATGAGACTTTCATCCAGAAATCTTTTAGTTTTGCTGTATTTGTGTCCCTTAGTTTTGATTTGGTCTCTGTATCCATGGAGATGAATATATCTAATATTAATGATTTTCATTCCAGAGTTTCCTCAAAGTACTATAAAAACATGCTTGATTATTTCGAATTCGGAAAATTCAAGCTCTTTAGCTGTCTGCTTAGGTGTATTACAAGTTGGAGTTTAAATGTAGCAAGTCGCTCGGATTGCAACTGCAAATTGTAGAAATTCCTTGTAAAAACCCCCTAGTTGATTTCCACACCTGCTTCTCAAGGGAAAATGAACAGTGAGAGTGAGCTTTATGAATTTTACATGAGGAGTAGGCAATGAAAAGCCAAAGCAAGGAAATAACCATTAATACAGGCCGCAGTTTACGTATGAGACATTGTGTTTTGAACTACATGCCCCAATCTCTTGCAAGCCACAGGATAAGATCGGTTGAAGAAGAAGTTCTGAAATAATTGCTCTTTTGTGAATGAAGCGTGTTGATTAAACGCTCCGAGGCTAGACTCTGAATCATCTCTCTATGAATCTATCAGCAGTATTTATTCGGTTTTACTAATTCAGACAGCTAGAATCCATTTAAGCTGCCAAAGTAATCGATCGTAAGACGAACCATGGGGTCATTGTATTTTGTTTTAGCCTCAGTGCATTTTCGTTGAGATTTTATTTTCAAGTGAGACTGGCTCTAAAATATGTGTGGATTTAACTCAAATTGTGGAGTCTTAACTCAAAACCGTGGGTATGTAATTGGCGAAAATTTGTTTCTCATGAGATACGACTGCTATCGTTCTATTTTCTACAAAATTACGATGCCATCCTAAGGGACCGGCCATTAATTCTTCCAGGGGAGTGGGTGGAAGACATCTTGGAGGGGACTGAAAGGGAGGGGAATGGAAAATAAAAGAGCATTTCAAGAGAAAGAGTGGATTTTCTTCTGAAGCCCTGGAGTATGGACCAAATTTTTACATAAATTTGAGAAGGAGGACGAAAATTCTATCAAATATATGAGAATGTCTTCCACCCCCTCCCCACAAGTAAGTGATTACCCGTCCCTACAGGCTACACGTTTTTTATAAGAAACCTGGCTCAAAGCCTAGTAGTAAAAGTTTCTTCATTTTGGACCACATTTTAGTTCTAAAAGTTTCTTACAAGTTTCTTCATTTAATGAACATAACTGCAGCGTGAAAACATCTTGAATTCGCGGAGGAAAGGTGGGGGGGGGGGGGGGGGGACTTCCCAAGCTGTGAAAGAAGGTGCAGAAAGTTCTAAAGTTTCTTAAATCTTCCCTTGCAGATTTAAAGTTTCTTCAATTGTAGGTGTCTAGTACTAGCTTTTTTATACGTCATCTTTTCAGCCATGCACACGTTTCATTGCTATTAGTACAGTCCTTTACTAGATAGTACACAAGAAGAGAGAAATTGTAAGTCTTGAGAATTTTGTATGGTGATATAGTCTTCTTACGGTTGGCAACTTGTGAAGTAGTAATAGCAGGGAATCAGTTACGGCAGTCATCCTTGCCTCAGGTGTGAGGTTGATGCACGAAATGGGAGTTTTCGTAAGGCTTGTTTGCCAGTGTTTTCTTATGTCATTATTTTAAATGTGCAGCCTCGTCACGTTCTCACTGTAGGGCCGCATATTTTCATTCTTTCAATACGTAAATTGTTAAAATGTCATGAAAATTAATCATTTAATATCAAAGTAATCTGCTATTTAGTAATAACTTTGGTTGATGTTTGGAAATGCCTTGTTATTTGTCACATAACTATTTGCTCTGAATATCACCTAAATTTTCTTTAATTGTGCTTTCTAGATAGACAAAAAAATCATCCGCACTGAAATTGGAATCTTGCTACGACTCAATCATCCAAATGTGGTACTTATCTTTTGATTCCCTAGAGAGATAGCTTGATTTTTGAAGTTAATTGTAAGATTAATTAAGATTGGTCTAGGAAATTGGCGACAGAGGATTCGTGAAATATGATGCTGTTATCATGGCATCTATTTTCACTAGGCGAATCTATATGGTTTAGGTATTGTTCTTCGAAGATATTGAAGTGTTGTGATGTGGAGCGACTTAGAACTTTTGCTGGATTTCTTTTCATTCATAAAGAACAGTGAGCCGGTTAGATTCCAGTTGACGTTCCTTTGATACGAGCGCCTTAGGATGAGACTTAATGACTGAATTTAGAAGTGAAGGATTTGACTCTATAATTTGCTTCGAGTTCCAACAATGATGCTTCAACACTTCATCATGTCAATGTTTCGTATATCAAAATTGTCGTGTAGTTTGCTTGTTTAGTAGCACTGCTATCGGAGTATAAGGTCATTTTTGATGATTTGCCAATTTTGCTCTAGGTAGCTTCAGAATTTGTTCATTCCTGGAACGTGTCAGCATAACTTAATGTCTTCTGCATCTTATTGTAACGAAACATTGGGAAATTCAATGTTCTGGACTTATATTCGTATTTTATAGAGTATATTCATTTCAAATCCAGTTATTGTGACATTGTAAATAAGAGTAAGCTGCTTTGTTGCATTGATTGGCCTTTTGCATACGCCAGCAGATACTGTTATAATTTAATCCGCTGGAGGTTTTAGGTCCGAGTTCTTGGCCAGGTTTTGCCGGTTATTTCCTACCGATATTAATATTCTGTATACCTATAATGTCCTGTGGATTGTATGTAAGGAATTTTCGGTACTGTTGTACAGGAATTGGCCTGAAAGAATTTTACCTTTTTTGCTTCAATTGCAGATTAAACTGAAGGAAATTTTTGAATCAGAAACTCAACTTTACCTTATCCTAGAACTGGTTACTGGTGGAGAATTGTTTGACAGGTAAGTGGGTCTTAGCCCAAACTTCACTAGGGTTTCTTTACTTTTAAAGTTAATATTTATCTGCTTGTACCCGTGACGTAGCCGTTAAAAATGTGGAAGCCATGTTGGGTGTAGTTTATAGCTGACAGTCTTAGTCTAATTAAATTTTTTGATTGGAATCGGGTATAGAGTCTCCTCATCCGAATAGGAGTTTCTTGTTTAGTAAAATTGTCCATCTATGTTCTCGTTGTTTGTGCATATCTTTTTTAATGCAAAACTGCTCTATTTTTGTGTGAAAAGTTTTTCCAATGAATATTTTGAAGGCTCAAGCAAATATTGAGTCATAGACCCGTATTATTTGATGTCATCCTAAGTCCATTTCCATCTTGAAAAGCCGCGGGCTACTTCTATCATGCAAACATGAATGCAATTGTCGGCGGGATTGCGTTTACAAGTTCCCTTAAAATGCCATTCTTCATGTAGACAAGAATTTGTCATTTTGCAATAAAAATCTTGCAACCAGTCTTGAGGCTGTTTTCTTGCGCTTTGTGTAAACAGTGTTAATTATGACATTTTATTAGGATTATTAAATATTACTTAATATTTTTTCTCGTTATTCATGTCAATTCTTCTCGACCGTTATGATTATTGTTTAACTGCTATCTATATATGTTTGTCTGAGAAATATAACTCAGGTGTATTTGTCATCGAGAACTTCTGGTGTTGCTGCTATGAACCGTTGTTTCCTTATATAATAAATATTATACTCTTTGCCAACAGCAGAATCCCCAGTTGTATAACGTGTTTAGCCTTATATACTTTTGCATTTCTTTCGTTGTAATCTTGGTTAGCATGGGAAGCTTGACTGTTACATAAAATTTCATATTTCACAAGTGTTGATATACGTAATGCCCTGGTGCATACCAAATGAAACTTCATATAGCTGTCACCAAAAAATGTTGCTTTCTCTGTTTCATTTACCAACCGACATTTATAGTTTCAATGAACTTTGGTTTAGTGCCAATATTTGGTTATTCTTAACTGTTATGTTGTTGTTGCAGAATTGTTGAAAGGCAATACTACAATGAAAAAGATGCCGCTGACGCTGTAAGGCAAATATGTGAGGCAGTTGCGGTAATTATCTTAATTTATTCAAATATATTTGGATACGCTCGAGCGATAGAAATATAACAGAAATGTGAAAGAAATGTGTTTTGTGTCTTCATAAGTTTCAAAGTCAATTTTTCTCTAACAATTTTCCTCTGTGAAAGAAAGAAAAATTATTTTGAAATTTAGCAGCAAATTTTTTATTGTTAGCCAGTATTTGGTTCAAGCTAAATAATTGATTGTGTGATAGAAGCACTATCTTCATGTTTGGCGCTGTTTTGGCCATTGCAGCTCATAAATGACATGTGTTCAATGATTTGCTGAAATGCAGTGCGCAAGAATTTTGTCAATATGCTAAGTAAATTTTTCCTGAAGATCATTAAATGTAAGGTTGTAGGATTCCTTCTTGAAACATCTGCCTTTGTTATTGATTCACAGCTGATGTCATTTAAATCAAGTCATACAGCTTTCGTAGATCTGTCTATCATCGAAGTCTTTCTGTTTAGACCATATTCGTTTTAATTCTAGTATCTTCATGACAACGAGATCGTTCATAGAGACCTGAAGGTAGCGGAACTTTGTCAGATTAATTCTTCTTCCTTGTAGTATTTAGAGAAGACCGATTTTGACATTCTTTTGTCTGCATCCTTCAGGAACATGTGAAATAATTTTAATTTGGAGGCCTGCTTTGATATCACATGCTCAACCAACTTCTCTCCCCAAAACCTGTCTCTTGTGTAGATTTACGGTTCTTGAATAACAACTGGATTTCCACATTCCTTACTTAGATGCAGTACCAAATTTTCTTGCAGCCATTCTTGTCATTCTCGTATCTCACTGGTTTGTTTTGAGCAGCGACTCAATTGCAAATGTTTTTTGTCTGTAATTCTGCAGCTTTCTCATGATTTACGCGGTGCTTGTGCCCAGATTCAATTTCCTGTCAAATGATGAGAATTACATACACGTTTTTTTTATAAAAAGACGTTTATGAGAAAATGAGGCTCAAATGGCCAAAACCTTAAGAAAATCCTATGAAAATCACAAGGCTCAGGTTCAAGAAAATGCTAAGGAAATCACAGTTCATCTTCTTTACATGCCAGAAATTGATATAGGCTCATTTTTGCAAACTCTCGTACAAAGATCGAGGCTTTTCTTTAATAGTCATGGGCACAGAAATATAAACATTTCATGATAAAATGATAGAAGAACCATGCAACACACTGTAGATGTTAAAAGTCAGTTTCTTTCAAATAAGATAAAGTTAAAGAGACTCAGAAAACAAGTTTTTGTCCCTATTGCTCATCGAGGAAATCGATCACTGGTGTCGTGCATATGATGGCCCTACAAAATACAGAGTAGCCTGTTTCAGCCAGATTATTCCTGCATAAGTTAAGAAAATCTTAAAAAAATCTCAGCCTCAAATTTGTGAAAAGTTAAGAAAATTGAGCCTCAGGAAAAAAAGTATTTTTCTTATAAAAAAGCGTACAATGAGAATTACGCAGATTTAACTTTTACCATTGTCCATCCTTAAATCCGCACGCAAACTAGCCATATGCCTGCAAATCAACGCATTTATCATGTTTAAATTAGTTAGGTAACATTTCCATATTCTAGATTTCATTCCATGCTTTTCATATATTTGAAATTGTTATCTCTAAGGTTGCAAGATTATCCTTCAGATATTATAAGATATTTCTGTTGTTGTATGAATGCTTATTATGTTTTTTCAGCCTGAGAATCTACTTTACAAAAGTCCCGCCGAGGATGCTCCTTTAAAAATAGCAGATTTTGGCCTGTCGAAAATACTATCCAATAATGCAACTATGCAGACGGTGTGTGGAACACCAGGGTACTGTGGTAAGTTAGTGGTCGGTTCTGTTTAATTTGTAGTAGGCACAGCCTTTCATAAATTCTCCTTGGATAGGTTTATTAATTTGTGTGTTGGTTTTGCCCGGCATCATCAATCTTCAACATGATAGTATATGATGACATTCGAATGCTGTGTTGAAGAGATTTAAATGTTGGGAGCTGCATGTGAAGACCTTGACACCTGCTTTTAGAATGCAATGGTTTAAATTGTTGATTCGGTGGGCTCCTAAGTATTGCATCTCGGCACATTGGAAATTACAGTGTAAGTGCAGCTTAATAGTAAATTTGATGGCCACAAATTTGATGCCCTGGCTGTTGCAGCTAATATTTGTTACACGTTGTTTTAAAAGAAACCGGTTTTTAACAAAGTAGTGCTCGACTGGTCAACAAATTAAGAAAGTTCAGTTCTGGATTTCTGAGACCTAAGAAAGTTGATAAATCATATACCCTTGAAATTCCAGTATTCATGCCAGACGATCGTTGCTCTTGCTTAATTTGAATATGTTTCTTGTGGTATCATCTGTAGTAGAGTGCGGAGTGTTTGTGTAGTTCTCTTCTGTCTGTGTAACCTTGTAGTGTTTCGCATACCCGTCTATTCGTGCTAAGAAAGTCTTAAGAAAGTTTCAGTACTGAAATAATGAAGAACTAAGAAAGTTTGAGTACTGGGCGAAAAAATTTTCTTATATAAAAAGCGTGTGTTTCACTGCATCGAATTATATCATGTCATTGTACATACATTTTTGAAGGAGCAACTTTGTAAGGAACTTTTGGCAAACACTCCAGACAGCAATAGACTGTAAAGAGTTGAAGAATGAAACAGATTTGTCTAGAATAGACTATCTACTACAGCACAAGATGAAAAGATGCCTAACATTTTCAGTTTGGCATAACTAGTCCTTTACCACCAATGACCTCTAAAGAAAGAAAGTAAAGGTTGCCATTTTGGTACAGTAATTTGTATTCATTATGCGTATTATTATTTATCAACTGAATCTCTCCAGCGTAGAAGCCGTTTTAGAATTTTTATGATAACTAGCATGATATGGAACTCTGAGCCTGAATCCACTTATCCCAATGGGACCAGCTTATGCTCCTCGGCACACCTGTGCACAAATGTTATCCAGCTTATGCTCCTCGGCACATCTGTACGGAAATGTTATTGAGCAGTACAGTTCAGTTCTTTCAACTTTAGAAATCGTTCTTATTTTTTTTGAATTTCTATTTGATTGTTCCATATTTGCGATCATAATCAATAACCTTTTTTGCAGCACCGGAAGTTTTGAGAGGTGAAGAATACGAACCGGCAATCGACATGTGGGCAGTTGGTGTTATTACGTATATTTTGTAAGTGTGACTTCTGTAGGACCCCAATTTATTACCATATTTACCTCAATTTTTATTTTGTTTTCAAAATAGCCAAGGAACTAGCAGTATTACAAATTAGAAAAGGCCCAGATGATATTTTCATTGACTTGAAAAAGTGTACTTAAAATAACTATTGTAGATACAAAACAGAGGTGGTAAAGGTATTGGAACCTGGGAGTCTAGTTTCCAGAAATTCTTTGGTGAAAAATATTTGCAGAATGTTTCACAGAAATATCTTGAACTGTATAGATAAGTATGAAATTAAGGACATAATTCAAGTTAGCTTTGGAGACAAAATCTCTACCTCTCTTTTGACTTGAAATTATTTTATACACTAGTCAAAATACAGTCAATCTATAGATCAAGAGAAAAAACGATAAGCAATATTTAATCTCCCTTAGAAATTTTGCAGAAATTTTGAGCTTAATAGTTAGGTTCCCAGAGAGAAAAACATTTTTTTCACCTCTGGATCTAAATTGGGTCTAGTTATTTCTTTTGTGAATCAAGTACTATCAGAGCAGCTGCGTTCATTTCTAGTTCCCTCCTTGATCTGAGGATAGGAAAAATGTTTTTAATTGCTAATTTTTCATGGGCCATGCTGGTTTATGAACACTGCGTTCTTTTTTTATAGGCTATGTGGTTTTGAGCCATTTTATGACGAGAGAGGTGACCAGGCCATGTTTCAGAGAATCTTGAAATGCGATTACGAGTTCATGTCACCATGGTGGGATGAAGTGTCTGTAAATGCTAAGGTAGTTCAGATTGCATCATTGGTTTTCTTTTTATTATGTTATCTAAGCTTTTGTGTTCTCGATAAGCTTACGAATGTACTCGATTATAATTGGAAATGGTGATTGAGTTGGTTTTGTTTTGTTGCCAAGTTTCTTTGCATCATGTTCTCTTTAGAGCGGGTGTTGAGAGTAACAATTTGGAGAGATAGAGCTTGACAGTCTCTTGAATTTCTGGACATTTTTATCCGAAAACTCAATGGTGATGCTTTGATGAGACATGCGTTAATATTCATGTAAATAAATATCTCTCTCTCTCTTAGTTGTCTGTCTTCTGACAGGTTCTACGCCACACATGCCATCCGTCCCGATCTTCAGCCCTGCGCTTGATCTCTCCATATGTTTCTGTCCTGCAATTATCTTTCCTTCTCCAGTGATCAAAAAGAGTTTTCCTTTTCCTTCATCTGCCTTTCTTGCCGATCAGCCTGCGTTCAATGACATCCCTAAGTAATCCCTGGTGTCTCATAACATGTAAATAAGTATATATAAATAAATAAATAAATATATATATTTATATATACAGTCAACCTTGCATAATTCGGATCGGGTTTATCCGGATTTTTGCATATTCCGGACAGAATTGCTAAGTCCAATTAGTGTCCTATTAAAGTGCAACACTGAAAAAGTTTTACGTAATCCGGATTTTCTGTAATCCGGACAAAATCAGCCAGTCCCGTGTGATCCGAATTATGCGAGGTTGACTGTATATTTATTTATATACATTTATATATGATATGATGGTATGATATGAATTCCTTCAATAAATTTATATATATCTTAATATATGTGTATATTTATGCATATATATATATATATATATATATATATATATATATATATATATATATATATATATATATATATATATATATATATATATATATATATATATATATATATATATATATATATATATATATAAGAAGTCAAGTTATTGACATCTTTTTATCCAGTTATATTCTGAATTTTTATTTTTTCTCAAGGATCTTGTCAGTAAATTGATTGTGAAAGACCCGAAGAAAAGACTGACTGCAAAGCAAGCATTACAGCATCCATGGGTTCAAGTAAGATCTATTTAGTTTTCCTTTAGTTTCTATTTTGACAAGGATGTTATAGATTAATGGCAAATATATAGATGAAGTCCTAATTCTTATTTATATTTGTTGTACGTTATGCCATTTCTTCATGACTCGAAAAATTCAATCTTTACCAACGTATGGTGATGCCTATTTTTATTGGCATTATGAAAAGTGTTGACACTGTAGAATTGCCATTTTATTGGAAATCATAAAACATTTTTATAGTCGGCAATCTATAAATGATTTTTAGACTTATTATACATGACATTTTAGTTTATTTGTAGATGAGGTGTTAGATGTAGTTCTGTTGTGGCTGTTGATTGTTTGCTATTTAGAAATCAACAGCCGACCCTTCCCGTGAATTACGAACTCAAAGGTGAAAGTCCGACTTTAAGATTGAAAAGGAATTCAAGGGATTGTACATAGCAATATTGCTGTTGTTATTATCGATTATTTTACTGAGAAGTGCATTATTTTTGGAAATTCAACATATGCACTTTTGCATTTGAACAAAGAAACTTTTTAAAGCTAGATATTGAGTACAGAGTTCTGTTAAAGCGAAAGCGAAATGTTTAAGATATGTTGTTTGTTAGTGATTATATATATATATATATATATATATATATATATATATATATATATATATATATATATATATATATATATATATATAAATGAAGATATATGCATAAATGAATCATTGATTTTACTGTGACTTGTTATTTTTACTGCTTTAATTTTCTCTGTTTATTACGTGTGCTGACAACTGTCACGTTGCCAAATTTATTGAAACTATTGTTGAGGTTTAAATAGGATCATTTTAGTCATTATTATTTCGATCATTGTTTTTGTTTTGTGCAGGGTAAAGGTGCCAATTTCAAACATATGGAACAGACACATGAGAAATTGAAGGAATTCAATGCAAAGAGGAAGCTCAAAGCTGGTATGCTCGGAGTGCTGGCCGTAAATGAATTAACAAGAATCAAAAGCAAATAGGTGTGTTTCTCCAGGAGACCAGGACAGTTTTCATTTCATGATCACCCATCCTTGAGTCTAAGTTCATGAACATTAGCAATATTTAAACGATTTAGATGTATATTTCCATTTATGTTGTCGAATGGGTGATATATAACTTCTTCATTTGCTTTTACCATTTAATATGCTGTTTCACTAATTCTTTTGTTTGTTTTAGTCTATTATTTTAATGTTTTCCGGGCAAGTTGTTTTAGTAGTTTAAAGCAGTTTCGCTAACTATGCATCAATATGGATCTTATACCATCATGCTGTTATTGTATGTAACGTTTCTTATTTTTACTATCTGATTTACTTTCTCGCTTGAAAAATATTGTATTTCCATGAGGTTCATGCTGAAATTATGTTTCTTCACTATGCACTATTTTCAATATTACAGAATCTCTGATAATTTACGGAGTTTTAAGGTTAACGGATAAAAGTTCAAAAGTAAAAGATGAAGTATTAAGGGTACAGACTCGACTATTATGGTTAATAGGTTGAATTTTGAGGGTGTCAGGTCAGGTCATCTCAGTTGTAGGACCTCGTATTGCATTTTTCAACTCTTAGTATATTTGCATACTTTTCTTTGATTTCAAACACTACCTTATTAGGTATAAACTTTCTCCGCTATGGGCCCCATGGGCCTTTCGAAGTAGAGGGCGTGGGTGGGTGTCGCACCCCTAAGTCTGCAGAAGCCGTCAGTAATCTTTTGGTTCTTTGGTAACAGTTGCCATAGTGATCATAGCTTGTCGGGAATTATGGTGCTTTGTGGGTAATTATTGTTCCTTGTGGGTAATCATGGTGCCTGGTGGGTAATTGTGATGCTTTGTGGGTAATTGTGATGCTTTGTGGATAATTGTGATCCCTTGTCCAAACTTATGAATAATTTTCCTTTGCTACACCCCTCGTTCAAATGTCCTTCGGTATGCCACTGGTTTGGTAAGATCATCTGCTTTGTGAGGTAGTAAGGCCAGTTCCTTTCTCACCAATCTTATCTCCACGATGTTTTCAACAGACAACTATTTGTTGCTAGTTGCAGTGAAAGAGCATCTAATTCATGGCTTGAAGTGTCACTTGACCTCGTAATCTTCAAAATATATGAAATATTAGGAATGTAGTATCGAAGTCTTCTTTCGTTTTACGATATGCAAAACTAATCGTTGTGACGAAAGAAATCTACTAAACACAGCTTTGCTTTATTGAACTTGAACATTAAAGTGTTTTGTCGGTGTAGGAGAGCAGTTTTATCATTTATCCATTCACAACTCGGTGCATGTATCATTTTTAGGTACATTTAAATTCTCAACAATACTCCTCCTTTGAAGCGGATTCGAAACGTGAAATGTGAAGATCTAGAGATGTAGTCAGCCCTTGCAGAGGCTTGAACTGTAGAATTCAGTGAAATCGGCGTCAGCCCAATTTCTTCCTGTGAGAAGCCTGACGACATTACGTAACGGCTTTTTCCTTATATTGACATTTTAACGATGTAGCACTCCAGTTCTACAGTCAACAATGTCCTTATTGTTTTTCAGTATACACCAAGGACATCTTTCGAATTCCTTGAATTGAATAAGAATTGTTTGGTGCAAGTTACTTATTTGCAAGATGTCTGCTTGGGACTTACTTCAGGCATCTGTTTGTATAGGTGCCATTCTAGTGTGGAATATGCCATTTTGCGTGTAGAGTAGTCCCTGAGTAGGCTGTGCTAGGCGGTGACTTGAGACGTTTGTTTGAGAGGACACCGCCACAGCCATGAGAGTCACTGTCTGAAAATTAGGACATTCAGACGGGCCATCGATGTTTGCAGAAAAGGTAATGTACATTCCTTAGCAATTGAAGTTTACAATAGCTTTGAAGATATGCTATCGATTTGTTGGTATCATGCACTGTATGAAGCATACTTTCGTCGCCTTATGCCCAGGCCCGTAGCCAGCTTGAATTCGCAAGGGGGGCACAGCCAATATATATAATACATATATATACACACACACACACACATATATATATATATATATATATATATATATAAATATATATATATATATATATATATATATATATATATATATATATATATATATATATATATATATATATATATATATATATATATATATATATGTATATGTATATATAAAATTCATTTCTGTAGGGGGGGCACAGAGGTAAATTTCTGAAGTCCAGGGGGGCCTTGCCCCCCAGACCCCCCTTGGCTACGGGCCTGCCTTATGCATGCTACATATAGAATAGTTAATATTTCCACAATTAATATTTAATTAATAATTCAATTTTGATTAATATTTATTTAATAATAAATATTTGGTGCTTTCAAGGCAAATGCTGAGCATTATTTTTGAATACCCTTTCGTTATAAATGAGCATAGAGAAGTTTCGTTAATATTTAAGACCAGAATTCTGAAGAGTATTGGCCAGTCACTGTTTATTACAAATGAAATGCATATTTATGTTCTCTCTTTCTTCTTTCCTAAAGAACTTTGGGGAGTGGGGAGGAAGTTCACATTAGCCCATAGAGCCAGTAGACAGAAACAGATACTTCTTCTTTTGCTCGCCAGTGTCTCAAAAGTTCATCATAAAATTGTACAATATGCACCAAGTAATAAAATGCCCAAACTTAATCATATATATACATGCATACATACGTAAATAAATATATATATATATATATATATATATATATATATATATATATATATATATATATATATATATATATATATAGAATAAACCACAAATATACTATCCTTTAAGTAAACGTTTCGATCAGAATCTTCATCAGTACTCTGTTGAAGATTCTGATCGAAACGTTTACTTAAAGGATAGTATATTTGTGGTTTATTCTATTTATGTAATTTACATACGTTGTGGATGCGGCTTAGGTTTAGTTTATATATATATATATATATATATATATATATATATATATATATATATATATATATATATATATATATATATATATATATATATATATATATGTATATCTATGGAGAGTGAGAGAACGTTTTCAAAATATTTCGTTTTGTGTTGTACATGTTTCGTTCATTATCCTCATCAGTACTAACCTGAAATTTGATTGTAAGGTTAGTAATGATAACGATTGTGATCGAAATGTTTACAACGCATGACAAAATATTTTTTGAATTCTTCTACATCTACTTAGTGAGTGTGATTGTGACTTAGTATATATATATGAATATATATATATGAATATATATATATATATATATATATATATATATATATATATATATATATATATATATATATATGAATATATATATATGAATATATATATATATATATATATATACATATATATATATATATAAATCACAAATAGATTCCACTTTTCAGTTTCAGATGTATCGATATCAATCTTCATCTGTGCTATATATAGATATTTATATATTTATACACCTGCGGCATTCCCAACAGAAGAATGTACTTGCAAAGATCAAAACATGAAAGATTTTTGAAAAGTACTAAAGCTAAAGCTTTCAAATCTGCATACAAGGAAATTGCTTCCCAGGGAGTTAACAATTCTTTGCAGTTTTTCTACTTTTGAGAATTGGTAAAGAGTAGGTATCGATACTATAGAATAGCCTGCAAACCATGTTGAAAGAACTACAAGGATAGGTTCATATTGCCCTTGTGAAGGCACGAGACAAGGAAGTTTGATCAAGCTAATAGAAATCGCCAATTGTATTGAAAGATTTCGCCTTTCACTGTATCCTAACTTGATGTTGTACTAGAGTCTGCTGTTTTGATGTGGAGGAGGGCTTTATACTAAAAGATAGAATACTAGTGAAGGGCGTAAATTGCTTCAGTGTTGAAAAAGTAGTAGAGTTATATTTGTGGGGATAGGCCAGATGCAAAAGACACTTGTTAGCGAGCTGAGCAGGGACGAAACTACTAGGCGGGTATGTTAGTGTAGTGCCCCAAATTATCAAAAAGGGGGATTTTGTGGGGTAAACTTTTGGCTGCTGTGTTATGCTGGTTTGGAAATTCTAGAGAATTTTGTTTGTGTCATTCTTCCTTTGCGGAATTACGTGTATCGTAAGTTTTACTCCCATCTTTTTGATTGAGTTACGGTTTATTGGGCTTGACATGCAACTTTATCAAACAGGCCACGCCCTTTCGTCAGGCATCTAAACTTTACGTTGCCCTAATGAAGACCATCAAGTTTCACCCCTGTAAACGAGACAACCTCGTAAAAGGGAGCTATCTCAGATCAGAGTCCATCTGAGGGCGTAGTCATACTAGGTTTAAACTAGTCTGCAATTGTTGAGATTGTATTAAAAATGACACTCGCCATATATTTTCCACAATTATCCCATTTTTGAATGCTTCTGGGGTCATCTGTTTGAGTTGTGACGATTTGCATCCAGCAACTGCACTATCATATGTTCTAGATCCAGTTTCCATTCCGTTCCCTTGCTTGTTGTTTGCGATGCTGAATGGCGTCCCATTTGGCGATTGTTCCCACAACATGCTGGTTTGTCTTGACAATGTGACGGCCGTGGAAGTGAGTAATTATCAGAAATGAGATACCAGTGAACACAATTGCTAGCATGACAAATCCACCAATCTGAATGATGAGAAGTGATCACGTGTTAAATAAGAAGTGATCAAGTAATGCAAGAAGTTTTCTCATAGCTTTAAGAATTTGGCTGCTATTTGCAATAAAGTCATTTGAACTTCAAAATGATGGAAAACTAAGGAAGGCTAAACAATCTCCCATCAAACCTTGAGAATGAAAGCACTTATAACTAAGTAATATTTCACTTCTTTATTGAATCAACGAATTCCCTTCAATAAATAGAATTAGGGCCTTATAGTATTCCTTTTGCAATCATTTTGTCGCAGGTATTTATAGGAGATCACTGCTAACAGGATTTTCTGTTCCTTCGAAGTGGAGGACGAATATATTTCAGGAGCTTTCCTTGCAAAACAGAACATGGGATTGAATTATTGATAGAAAGAATGCAGATAAGTTATTCTTATTCAAGCACATAGGCCTTAGATTCGTTTATTCAAAGAGATCATCGCAATTCAAGACTAAATACGATTCATCACATGTCTCGACTTACCGTTGAATAGAACTGGTACATATTGTGAATGTACGTGTGGCAAATAGCTGGTGATTCATCTCCATGGCAACCAGTGCTAACCTTTTTATCTGATGAATTGAATTTACCATCAGGTATTCCCGTCGTATTTAGGACAAACGTCCATTTACTGCTGTCATTTAATGTCCTATAGGTCTTATTAAGTTTCACTTTGATTTCCGAGAAAGAATTCTTTCTCTGTAAAGTGTCATTCTTATGTTCTTGCTCGAGGGCCTCTCGACCCATCCTGGTTCGAAGGCGATTTGCTGCAGACATCGAAATAAACACTGCTAGAAAGCCAGCAAGAACGCTCCTCCACAACAGCACCTGCTTCATGGCAATTTTGGCTTTTTTCCCACTATAATATCTGATGTATAAACGACATATACAAAAATGCTTTAAGGTTTATAGCAAACGTTTTCTGATTTCAGGTTTTAGTGATATCAATCACAAATATTAGGTGAAGTATTGCAGACCTACGCCATTGACTTCATTTGACAACAGAGAGAGCCATTCTTCGCCGTGCAGTCTGCTTGTGCATAACACTCCTTGCTGATAGAGTGAAACTGAAGGGGGTTAATGGGGAACACGTGTATTCTGTTGTTTGAAAAATATCCAAGGTTGATGCCAGAAACAACAAACATATGAAAGGATTTCCGAAACTATCTACCAATATCAATATAAGTTCGTGATAGACCTAACTCGAATAAATATGCCAAATTATTGTAATGGTATCGAAAGTGCCTTCGACTTCTGCAACGTCAGGAGGTTGTTTGATTTCAATGGAAAATTTGACTCTTGTCTGGCATCCTCCTGCATTCTTTGTGGTCCCAACGATCTTCTTACAAGCGAGGCTTAAAAATTTAGCTATTTCCTGTGCTTTGTTGTACCTTCGTTGAATTGGATTATCTTCTTGAACCACGAATGATTTCTTAGAATTACACACTCACAGGCGACGTAGTTTCTTCCGGTCAAATTACATCGAACAATCAGCAAACTGCGTGTTTTATAGTAAAATTTCATATATCCTTGAAAAAAAATAAGACATCCTCATTCGGTTAAGAAATCAAATCATATATTTTATTATCAAATATTTACGATCTCTTATTTCCATAACTAAATTTCAATAAGTCAACCGAAACACTAAGGCAAACAGATCAATAGCAAATCATTTTGATAGCAGCTGACTTGCTGATGCAATTGCACGATGAACATGTTTAATTTATGAAGTCCAGAGAACACCATGTCATGCTTCAGAACGTCTTCAAAGAGCATATTTACTTACCTTACCTTATCTTGAAGACATCACTAAAAGCATATAAATCACAACTTTGCTGTAAAACATTTGACTGAAGCTTCTACAATGACTCATGCTATCAGCATGATCTTGTCATGTGCAATGTATTTTTTGGCTAGCACTGTAGAATGATCTCTGCTATATGTCATATTCATAGATTGCTACTTACAATGTTTCTTGATCTTCACATTGATCTTTGGAAGTGTACTTCATCACATAAACCTCCTATTGAACTTGCTTAGTATGTTCCAAGCAGATAACTGGCTATCTAGTGTTGTTTACAATTGAATTGTCCCTACATCTGCAGCTGATTCATCATCAATTCAGCCAATTTGTAACCGAACAAGTATCGGTAACTTCTTTCAAATATGTAAAACTAACCTTTAAAGTGAAAGAGGAATACAAACATTCAATGCAAAACAAACAAACAAGATTGTATGCATACACTGTATCAGCGTATTTGACTCTTATGGCAATTTTGTGTTGTTAGACAGTTGTCTGTAGTAAAATTTTTCTTATTTCATCCAAAGTAAACCAGCAGGTTATAGTATAAATAATGATGCATTTGGGAAAACAACTGGCTAGCATTGACCAAGGGACTATAGTTTAGTCGAGAATTAAATAATGGGATGCTTCATGTTTGGCAAAGCAGGACTTTAATCGTAAGATGTATAAATATTGTGCTTACCAATTTACCAACTCAGCTCTTCAAGTATACTTGTTAAGCAAGTTTGAACATCTAGCTCTTCATCTTGCTCAGAACAAATCGATACACTCCTTTCAATTCTTGGCTGGTATGGAAAATAAATTCTCGTAACTTTTAATTTACATTATACGTTGATGATCTCGTTGCTTACAAAACTAGGCGGATCTTTTGATATGATTCATTATACTATCTGCTCGTGAAATGTATTACTTGAATAGCCAAAATATGCTGGCCATTGATGCAAAACAATAAATTTATAGTCTACCTGCAGAAACTGGTGAATGAGTATTCTGTACAAAAACCATAAAGATTCCTCGTAATCCTATCAACATTAATCAGGTAAGCTTCAAAGCTTGAAACTCTCAACGGATTAACATCTCCAAATAAAACAATATGTTTGACTCTGGACTTATAGTCCTCCCAATGGCTATAAGCAATCGTTCATCTTCTTTTCCTGATTCTATGCAAAATATGCCCCAAATTTATAGTTATACAATTGCAGGTGGCTATCCCACTCAGAAATCTTATCTTTATCTTCCGCACTCAGATCAATAGTACTTTAAATTGATTATAGCGACTCAGCGTAAATTGTTTGGAGATTTTTTAATGTGAGCCGACCGAGGCTTGACAATAGGGCACTCTTCTGGCAAAGTAATATTTGCGACTCTTATTGAGAACAACTCATTTAGTATACGTCGATGATTTGCCCGAATTCAGCTGTTGCTGTGAAATTGCCAGAAGTTTGAGAGCACTACAACTGTGCTCTCAGTTTTTCATGTTTCCTCTGTCCGCGTTAGATGACGTATGAATGTTTTGCTCAAGAAGATAAGAGCAAATTGCCATCAGATTAACCGAGAAATTGCTTTGGTGAGAGAATTTAAATTTCTGTTCTTAAAAGGGTGAATGAAATAGGGGTGAATAAATTAGGGATGGATAAAATAGATGTCAATAAATAGGGATGGATAAAATAGGAATGGATAAAATAAAGGGCGAATGAAATAGGGTTGGATAAAATAGGGGTAGTATGATACTGATGAAAGATAACAACCATTTAAAATATTATTTTAAATGGAGACAATGAAGGTAAATGATTGGTAATAGTTAATGGCAAGATATGGTCATTCCATCCCGTGTTTAGTGTTTTAGTGTTTCATGGCCCTGGGGTAGTCATAGTTATTGTTCCCTGGGGTATCGTTCTTGTCATGTATGTAATGTAGCTTATAAGTAATAGTAGTAGTAATCTTGTCTTGTAGATTTTTAATGGTGTAAAAAAAACTGACTGATTAGTAGCTGCTGGTATTTCTGGCTTTGTCTGCGTTTGTCGCCACTTAAGTAAGTTGATTTAAAATTGCATATTGGATAGTTAATTATGTTTGGGAACTAAATAGATCAATTAATGCCTACACAATAAAGAAAAAAATATTAAATTCCTAAAGATGGAAAACTCGAAGACAATGTCATTATTCGAATCAAGTGAAGACAATGTTTGATTTGATTCAATGGAACATGGCTGCTATTAAAGTGTCAGCGATGAGGATCAGCAATTTCAAAATATTCAAATGAAATATATTAAAGTAACAATGTGGAAGAATCCTAATAATCCAGTTATCGGTTAACGACATCAATAATAAATGGAAAGAAGTCAAGACTTGCAAATGTTCCGACGTTCAGACACAGCGCGATTTTGCTTCCTCCACAGAGCTTTTCTACACTTGACAACAGAACTCATTACATTGAGTGTACTGTGTCAATTAGTGGAACGAACCTATTCATACGAACCTATTCATTCAATTCAATGTTCCATGTCAGGATGTCCTTTGCAAAGTCGTCTTGATGTAATTAGCATACTGAGCTTATGGAACTTTTTGGTATTATTATAAGCCTGAAATCATTCAGTACAGGGACTATCTGAGCTTATTGATATTAATATATTTTGATCCCAAAGCATTTAATTTCTAGCAGGAGCCGACTAATAGATTTATTGGCAGCCCACGATCCATAAGCTGGACAAGTCCCCTCCATTATGTCAAAGTAGGTGACACAAGGAGAGAATGAAATAGGGACTCATATAATTTGTCATCGTTTTTAGAAGCTTATTTCTTAGGTTTTCATAAGTGTTTCTTGTAAGGAGCAAAGCCAGGGCCCTTTAAGCGTTCGAAGCCTCCGTCCATGTCCAATGTTACCAATGGGTTAGTCCAGTTCAAGCTGCCACTACTATTTTGAGTTCCTTATGCAGCGATAACAGCATTCTTTGCTTGCATTTTTCATTAAATTACTTCGACACGTAATCTCACAGTTGTGTGCAGGTCTGTCGCGAAAGGGGGGAGCGTCACGCCCCTTTGAAAGTTCTTCGTCGGCAAAAACTGCATTTTTGTCGCACATTGCAATTGTTGTCGGCAATAGTAAAAGTGCATAGAAGAGTGTCGGCTGTGCTATCGAAAGCCATGCCCAATTTCACGCCCATTTCATAAGTAAATGTCAATGTCACGCCCCCCACCCAGATAAGCCATCTTCGCGACGGCTTTGGTTATGTGATCAAGAAGTGTGTGAAGATTTTGAGATGCAGCGAACTTCGCAAAACTTGAACAGCTTATAGCGATATCAAACTAATCAAATGATACACCGGCATTTACGAAACTGAATAGAATTTGTTAGTAAGGGAGCAACAAATGTATGAGACCGATATGAAGCGTTGCTTTGGGCATATTATTTCAATAACAGCAGGCCCGTAGCCAAGGGGGCTTGGGGAGCAAGGCCCCCCTGGACTCGTGAGATTTGACTCTGTACCTCCCCTAAAGACATGAATTATATAGATATATGTATTATACAATATACTGGCTGTGCTCCCCCCCCCTTGTGAATTCAAGCTGGCTACGGGCCTGAATGACAGTGTTGATCAGAAACATGCATTTGAGTTGGATCTCTTTCTATAATAAAACTGACAGAACAGAAAAGCAACAAGCTATTTGGTTTTGGTTTTACTTGCCATTCATTTGTCGTAGTTAGATAATTGAAGCTGCTTGAAAGACCCTCAATTGATACTGACGTGCCCTTTAAGGAGGACACGAGCTTCTTGTCCCCAATACTACTTAATACTGTGTCTAAACCAGAATCCCATGCCAGAAATGTGTATATGCGAATCCAGATAACCTGCCATTAGCATATAATTATATTGTTTTCGTATGAAAATCAGGCATAGTTTCAGATGCCTATTAATTTGTGTAGAAATTTAATCAAAAGAGCACGACAATCTTAGCAAGGTCGTGTACCTATATTCTAGAGTAAAATGCGCTATCTTATGATAGCATTAGTTTTAAACTAAAATAATTAAGTTACCTGACAAAAACATGAGCTACATCTGAGATAGAAATTTCGTATTCATCGAAACACTTTTGCTGCATCTAATGAGCGTTTAAAGTTTTGTCTTAAAACCAAAGTATGCTCCTATTGCGATACATTTTAGTCTGGTAATTCCCAATATGATTATCTGTTCTGATCGTCTTAATATTAGTAAAATTCTTTTATATGTAGGTTATTCATCCGTACTAATGCAAGCAAAATCTGGATTCCATCAGAATCACTGCTTAAGACGCCCTAAAGAAGAGTGAGCTCAGGTTTTGTGTACTATTAGCCGCATGTTTTGCTCATGCTAAGGGGATGTTGTGTTTTCATGTTTACTATAAACATTTTGAAAAGGAAACTATTTCTTCCCTGTGTAGACAAACATTATGCTTTTCAAAGAAACTTACAGGGAAGTGGAAAGGCCTCTTAAAAGAGAGTTATCTGCTTCTTTGATGGCCCATTGCCTACATAGCCAGCCATGGAGACCATTGAGCCCATTGGGATAGATGTTTACTTCTATGGTTCTAAATATTCGCTACAATTAAAAAAAAATAACTGCCATTGCCTATTCCCCTAATCATATCACAAGGTATGGCTAGTACAAGGTATGGCTAGTACAAGGTATGGCTAGTACAAGGTATGGCAATTTATCACAGAGATGTAGTTACGGAAGTTTATAGGAGGGACAGGACATGAAGATTTTGCAGCAAAAATCTTAAGTATATTTGCTTTTATGAAAGCCTTTCCTTTCAAAATTTAAAACTATATTAGAAGAAAAAAGTTTATGTATCATTCTTTTGAAAAAATATAAGAAATTCTTCAAAAATAATGAAAATCTAGCTCTACAGGAGGATTTTTGACTCCCTGACCCCCCAATCTACGTCACTAAAATCTACTACCAGACTGAGTATTAACTGCAGCATGTTTATTTAGTCAATCTTTAGAGAGCAGGACGAAAAGTGAAATTCGAAGACACAATGTTGAATATGTACACAAACGAGTCAAAATGTCTTATAATGAAAAATTATTGATTGGTGACTATATTACCGTGAGGAGAGTAATAATCGAATTTATATTCGGGAGCATTTCATCATTAAGGGATGTGCATTCAGTCGTCATAGGTTTTGTTTTCATCGGCATATGATTTTAGCAAAAGAACTGAAGACTAGATCTTGATAATTCCCATTAGCCGCTGAAACAGAAGTTTTGTGATTACAGAATTTTTAAGCACGAACATTCTTACGACAATTACCACATTAAACTTTAATTCTTCCCAGTGCTATTGAGGTCCCTTCATTTGTGCAGCTGAATGGTTCTGTTTGTTTGATTGCAGATTAAAAAATGCTAAGGTCTTGGAAGCTTACTAGTAATGTCTGTGCTTTGACCTTAGGGAGTAATAAGGCAAGAAATTAGTAAAATATTGAAAGAAAGATGAGTTGAAGAAGAGACAGAAGACAGTGATAGAATAAGGACAATAAATGTTAAAGGCCATGACTGAAAGCAAATAGACGAAAGAAGAGTGCATTTTTTAGATTTGTTACAATGTTAGATCACAAACGGGAACTTAACTATAGAATGTTGGTACGGATTTCGTTACTTTGCTTTCATGAAATGCCAGAAAATAAGATAGCCATTGACTGAAAATAATGAGACAAGGGAAGTAAAGAAATAATTTGACTAACGAGCAATATTGGAAGACAATTTAAAATTAATTTTAAAAAAGGGGACTTGCTAGTGGGGAATCATGGGGCCGACTAGTGGGAAAGGTTAAGAGTCTGGTAAGGAATTTCCCCGCTGGTTTGTAAATTAAAAGACCCCCAGGCTGATGCATCACTGATAATAACTTCTAACTGCTGGTGCGCATTATACGTGCTTATAAAAGAATCAGCTTTATTGTTTTGGGTGATAGGGGTGGTGGTTTTCAATTGCGTTTTTTTCTCTTGGGCAAATATAACTAATTAGCATTTCAACTTCATCATCATGGGCCTATTTGATACCATTAGCTGTTGAAGACAACCAGTAGATTTGTAGACATCTCTCAGACTTATGCTAAGTACATAACCAGATAGAGTAGGCCTGGGTTGTTCAGTGTTTCTCGAAATGGCTTACAAGAAGTCTAACAGAGGGTTACAATTCTTTCCTCACGTGTAAGTTCTGTCATTGCCAAATCACAGACTATCCAGTAAACCAAGAGCGGGTGATTATTATTTCCATGGGGGGCCACATGAGATGCAAAAAAATATTATGCAGGGTCCGATCAAAACGTTGAACTCACTTCTACAAAGTAGTAAGTGTATTTTTATGTACCTGAATAGAAAAAAACTTCTAAATAACGAAGAATTACTCCATACACAGGATACAACTACATGATTATTCTTCAATCTCTGTCTAACCTTCCAATGGCCCATAAGAGTCGACCAACGGGCCGTTTGTGGCCCACGGGCCATACAATGCCGAGGTCTGCATTAAATTCTACTTGAGAAGATATGGTGTATTGGTTCAGACAGAATCATTATATACTGCCAATATTAGATCTAATGTTTGTTTAATGGTAATGATAATTAGCTCACTTTGTTTATATACATACACACATACCTACATGCATCCTTTCTATGCTAAGTACTATCTTCAAATATGAAATTCCATTGGAAGTCGTCAAACTTTGGATTCCGGTATTTCTGCAGATTGCTCAGCACTTTTTTTGAAAGACTGTACTAGTTTTAATATTTTATGCTTTTCTATATAAGGTCATTATTTACTATCTCTTCGATGTAGTGTTTGATTTGTGACGCCGTTGACACACAGAGCAGGTGAATCATTATATATTTATATATTTATGTATTAATGTATAGATAAATATTTGAACTTTAAAGACAACTTGTGTCACACAACAGTGTGAACTGCTCCTAACACCTGGCATAGCAAGAAATATATAGACTCGTGGATATTGAGTCCTTCGTATGTTAAAGTTGACAATGATTGAAATTTTCACAAGACAATAATTTTAACACTCTCGTTCTATAGAAACAATTTACGGAAAAACAGATACTTTAGTACCATCGACGCTTGATTTGCCAAGAAAGTAAGACCAATCTAAGCATTAGTTATACAACTATACGTTTTTTTAAAAGAAACAAGTTTATAAGAAAATGAGGCGCAAAATGCCAAAATCTCAAGAAAATATTCAGAAAATTACGAGGCTAAATTTCGAAAGTTCACCCTTTTTACTCGTCAGAAATCAATATTAGTTCATTCATTGCAAGCTCCTTTTTTTATACACCTGTACTTAATACAAATACAAGACAATATGCAATACCAAACATTTACAAACAAAAAAACGATGCCATTGGGAGTATGATAGGCATAACTACCCAAAGGCCATTATACAAAAAGTAATACAGATAATACAGATAATACAAATGCCAAGGACTACACCAAAATCCTAGTAGCCCCTCATTAGAGAGGATTAGCTTAAGCTCTTTTACACAGATCGAAGCTATTCTTTGATAGTCTTGGTTAACAATGATTAAACTGTTTATAAAAAGCAATGGCAAGCTATTTTAGTCAGTTTACTCCAATAAAGGTAAGAAAATCTCAGGCTCAATTTCGGGAAAGGTTAAGAAAATTGAGACTTAGATAAAAAGTAGTTTTCTTATTAAAAAACGTGTATAAGGAAATGATGGACTTTTCAAAACAGTTTGCTTGGTATTTGAAGCGCTTCATAGAATTTAATTTAGGAAATTAGTTGTAAAATAAGGGGTACATAACTCTCAAATTATTTAAAAGTAAAGTGAGAACACTGAGTCTCTGCGAAAACCATCAGGTTCTTGAAAGAATGCATACGAAATAAAACTTAGAGTTTATACGAAATAAAAACTGCACAAAGATATAAAAAGAGCAGAAGTGAATAGCAAGGAATTAGGAAATTGCATGCAAAATGATGTATTTGATGATATGTGATAATCATATCAAAGAAAATAATTAAAGGTATGGGGATGAAATTACCGCGTAAATCAACAAAATTAATTTTGATATTCCTAATTGCTTTGTTTCATCTTGTCTGCTTGATATAAAACCTCTTCATAACCACTAAATTTAACTTGTGTAGTGCACATGGTGGTCTGCATGAGTTACATCCAACAGTTTCATTTGTAACAGGATTAATTACATAAATTTTTGCAATGAAATAGATGATGTAAAAGCTAGGTAAATAAAAAATAAACAGGGAATGAATCATCTATGTATGCAATGTGCAAAAACTTTTACATAAATTATTTGATATTCGACGAGGCATTGAACATGTTACCCATTCTTAAAACACCTCAGCTTGTTTTCCAATTGACTCTTTCTCTCAACATGTATAGGGTATTTATGAAGCAATATCTATTCTTAGATATACAGGTTTCTTGCCACCAGCTGAAATAATAATTGTTGTTTGTAACTAAATTTTGTAAATGTCTTACGTTTTGTTGCTATTTCACTTATGAGCAACCAAATTAGTCCATCGGAGTATAACAATCACTTCATTTTGTGCCTAGCACAACCTATCCAGTTGCAAGATCGAGAAACTATTATAACATGACATAGCTCATCTCAGTTTCTGAAATTTTATCAAATTTTATCAAATAACCAAATCATCTAGTGCGCCTGCTGCATCTACTTTTGCAACCAATCCGACAATTTATCTTGTTAATTTTTAAAATGCGGTTATCATTCTCATTGCCAACACTTTCTAGATAGTATCTCGTAAGTATGGTGCTTTCACAATCTGTGTTCCATAAGCCATTGAAAAAGCCCTTAATAAACTCGATATTAGCTGGCCAAACACAAATATCCCAGGAGAATGAAAAACCTCCAAAACCTGCAAAGGCCTGCAAAAGCCTTGCATATGTTACGAAAACGAGGCGTTTTGATTGACTATTTGAAAAGGGTTATGGGATGCAATTTGTAACTACTGCAATCATTCTTATTCGAAAACGTAACATTGGTTCAAATGACTTGCACCATCTTTTCACAGGAAAAACTGTATTGGAAAATTGATTGATATCTCATTCAGTTAAATTCTATTCAGTTAATTTTCCAATGATTAAGTGTCAACATAAAAGATATAATTGCAGAAGAAGAGGAAAGTTTTATGAGAAGCAGAAGCATACCCCATATATAATTATTGGTGAGCTAAACTGGGGACATTAGAAGAAGTAAAGGTTAATCAAGTTGATACTCCATTTATGCCAGTAGACTGACGTTACATAGCTGAATGTCGTAAGCTCCATATTAACTATAAGGCTGTTTACCGTTGTAGTATTTATATATCAAGGAATCACAGTTTATCTCCTTCTTAGAGGATAGAGTTAACATTGGAGCTTGCAGACCGATATGTTGACACTTTAGCGCTCTTGTTTCGGAGCATAACGTTTAGGATGACGTTCTAATGTGACTGCTTTTCATACTCTTTATTATGCTTAATAAGTTCAGGATCACTCTGAATCTTTAATATGTTGCAACGTAACTTACATAATCTCTTTATACATGGCCTATTTTGTCTATCGATAATGCGCAAAAACTAGCTAAGATTATTGCAAGAGCAGAAGGGTTTTCTGAGACGAATAAAGAGAAAACTTTTCCTATTGTCTTTTTATTATGTGCATTCATCTGATGTTCAAAAACAGTAGTGATTAAAAGTATTATAGAATTAGCTAATGCTTTGCTATTCAATGTCATTGATCTTCTCTGCAAATAATTGTTGCTTGTTAAAGAGGATGGCTTCACGTGGTAGCTCATTGTTTAAGGGGATTCATAGTTATGACATTCTGATCACTAAAATGTAAATCTTTTCAAGATGAAGTCATAGAATTAAATCAAGGAATTGTCGAGAAGGATTGAATATATACTAATGGGCGTGCAACGAGAGCTTTGACAAAAGATTAGGGCAAGTTCCTTTGAAAATAAAAGGCGGCTAGACCAATTGGTGTGGCTTCATGATTTCCCCAAGCCATTATTGCTCTGGGTAGCATTTCTAGCTATAACTTCAAGCTAATAGTTGCTTTTCAAGTGCCCTTCAGGACACTGAACATCATCTGAATAAAAGCACTAATGCAAACATCACCACCAGAGAGACATAATATCATATATTGATATGGGTAACTCCTCGGAAGCAGAATTCGAACTTTTGAAAATACGCCACTTAAATTGCTAAAACGTATGTAGAACATTGATTTGAAAACGAATTCACCTCTAATCCTAGCAGTACAGAGTTTCGCTATCTCATGGAAAAGTGGAAAGATTTTGTAGCATGCATACTTTTTGTAAGAAGATAGTACATAAGAATATCAAGGCTCAAAAGCGCTGGATTTAGGAAAAATATAAGAAAAACGCAAGGCTCAAGGTTCATCAAAGCTTAGATTTTTGCTTATTTGAGTTTTCTTTACAAAATAAAACAAGTGTAAGCTTTATTTATCGGGTCTCTGAATCATTACACTATAATGCGGCTAAGCAACTCTTTGGCGTGTGTCAGTTGCATACTTTTTTTTTTTTTTTTTTTTTGCTCTATTCATTTAAAAACACAATTACTAACGACAATCAGTTAATTTACTACGTGCCATCCATAGCGGGAAAGGACTAGTAGTCAGCGAGTTCCCACTATGTATGGCACTTACCATTAAGTATAAAGTATTCTAATGATTGCTGCAGGAGAGAAACACCCCAGTGGCAAACACCTAGCCATCATGTTAGGCGATTGAGGTTTAGGTTTGACGAGCAAGGAGCATACTGAGAGCTCCATGCTCGAGCAGAATCGATCGACATTGGAGGTTATAATGCCTCCAGGCCATTTTCCCCCTGCATACTTTTCATGATAAGAATATAGTCTACACGAGCACAGTCGCCAAATTTTTGAGAACCCTGTTAAGTCTATTTCCTCCCAACCTAACTGACCAATCATTATGCAAAATGGGCCTAGTCTTAGCATGTGTGGTCAGAATCTTGTATGATGATTGGTCAATTAGGTTGGGAGAAAATAGACCTGATCAGAGCTCTCAAACATTTGGCGGTTATGCTTGCTATACGGGTATTAATGCTCAAAATCATTAACATTTAAGAATGATTTAAGACTATTCTTATGTTTAAAATAAACATTTGGCGGTTATGCTTGCTATACGAGTATTAATGCTCAAAATCATTAACATTTAAGAATGATTTAAGACTATTCTTATGTTTAAAATAAAAAAGGTTAATGATAGCGAGGTTCAGCGCAAAATTAGGTATCCTTATTGAAAAGTGTGTGCTGAAATTACTTTTCGTCTGACACTCATCAGAGTAAAAACCATAGAAGGACAAAATGAGTTCATTATACCTGCATAGAAAAGGGTACTTAGGTTTTCAAATAAGCAAATTCCAAAGAACTTAAATGGAATGAGGCTCTCACTTGTCTTAAGCTTTTCAAATCAGATGTGGCCATGAGGATTAGATCTAGCAAGCTCCAACTTTCAACTAAAATTGAAAGAAAGCTGAAACTCTTGTATGTATAAGGTGGCTGTTTTTCGTCTCATCGAGGCCTTTTCTTATGTTCATAGGAAAATGCTGTTATGCAGTAACAACCCGCATAAAAGAACCTCCCTTTTATGCACCTAGGCTAAAAAGGTTCTCATAGCAGTCATATGAATAGATAATTTTGATTAGCAATTCATAATTAAAACTTTGTTCTGCCAATTGCATTGTATGCATTGAAATATGATCTTCTTCTTTTGCAAGAAAGCTCCCAGTTTCCTTGCTGAACCAGTCAAGGTCAAAAGTTCGTATCTTCTTCATAGGGAACCTGAAGAACTTTAGGGTACAGGTACTTAAACGCTGTGGTCCTTCATGCGGATTTTTACTGTAATCCGTCTGATAATCTCTGAGTAGCACTGCAACGTACTGAGCACAAATCGGTAAGATGAAAACTCATATATTGCAGACCACAAAAAACGCTACCATATCGGATGATCTGTGTCTACTACAGTATATGTGAGTTTGATGCACATCTTGCAATATGTTCCCGTTCCTATTGAATCGGAATGTATTGCAAGATGTTGCCCTAAAGATGTCGAATAGGGCTGAAATTCTTTTTTAAAGAGCCAGATAATTTATGCCAAAGCTCGATGCTCTTAATTTCATGATACTTTTAGACTCAAAAGTTCTTAATTTTCCTTAATTCAAAAATGAAATTTTGCAAATATTTTTGAAACAATGTGTAGCATGCAATTTCTAAGATATTCGACTGTTGAGAATTCGACTTTTGAGAATAAAACAACGAATTTTGATGTGTATTAGCATAACTTGTCTGCAAAGAATATGGGTAGCTGGGTTTGTGAAGATCTCTTTTAATTTCTCATCTGAACATGTTGCTGAGCAGCTGAGCATGTTCTGGCAGTGTTGTTATTTTTTGGCAAACCGAGCCTCAGTGCTCTACGTTCATTCATATATAAAAGCGTACTTGATCATTTAGCTATATTGAAATTGATCCTGCGTCAGATAGCAATAAGTTTTGATCAGAAACTGCTTTTTCTCAAACAAGCTAGGAATACAACAACAGGCAATTTTAGGAATAAGTTTTAAAGTAGGCTTCAAACTGAACAGCGCTGTCAATATGAGCTGAATTCAATTCCTTGGATGTTTTGCCAATGCCAATCGACCCAATAGTGTGCATGTGACAGTTCCATGCCTACGCCACGTGGATGAAGAAGTATCACATACGTAAAACGCTGTTGAAAGTAATGTTCTTTTTGATTCAAGAACCTCTACATTGGTTAAGGTGGTAAGGGGATTAAGGTACAAAGAACTAGCTTCTAGGACAACATGTATGTGAATATACTTGATGAATGAATCGTTGAGGATAAAAATGCCAGCTGCAACGAAAATGATGAAAGTTGCGTTGTTTCATTGTCTTTTTTGTAAAATTATTTGTACGAGCCAACGAGCTGTAAACAAATACATTAGCAAGATCGTCTTAAACTTCATACATTGGAAAGTATAGAATTCTACCTTTTTAAAAGAAGAGAACTAATCAATATGTTATGAATAGTGCAATATAGGAAGGAAACTGAATAAAGTAAAATGTTATTATGGAATTTAGGAAAAAATATAAGGTTCTGCCCTTCAAAATTCTAGGAATTTCGTTTACGTCTTTTGTGCTATTTGCATTAGTTGAACTTCCATGCTTTACTAGCAACGTGCCCAGCAAGTATAGTAAAAAGTTGTGTTTCTGTAACTACTTACATTGTAACTGTGGATTTTAAAGAGAAGCTTGATAACCATATAGGATATTGCCAGGTTGGTGGTAAATCTCTGGCATCCACAATGTCTTTGAGATAAAGAACTGAAAATCACAACATTGCCTGGACACTTAAATCAGAATAGGGTTATTGTGTAAATGTTGTCATGGGAAACTTGTGTGTGAAAGTTATTTCCTTTCAAGCAAGCCATATAGAAACATAATATTAACTTTGACACACAAAGCATGTCTCGTTATATTGATCGATAAAGAGTAAATATTTACAGAGAATAAGCTAAATACTTTGGTAGTAGTGAACCCGTCTGCTTCCAAGTAACCCGAGCTTCGATGAAATTGCACATAGCTCATTTTTGTTGATTGAAAAAAAATCTTCAGACATTACAGTTAAGTAGAATTGCTACGATTTTTTGTTTCAAGAATACAAAGTTAAAATATTAACATAGTCAAAGAGACCATATATAATCCTAGATTTTTATCTTGATTACTGTGCAGCAAAATGAGTGGTAATCTTTGGTTAAACTATAGCATCGATCCTCAAAATCCTAACTACTGAATCTGGGATCCTACGATTTTATGTCCTAAATCCTGCCTGAATGATTAAAAGGATGTTGCGGACATATGATACAATATCCAAATTCTTAGAATAAGTAAAACTTATTCAAGTATATCAATGAAATTAGGAGACCAAATCCAACGATGTGGGAAGGTGGCTGGAAGAGTTCATTGCGAAGATTTTGATGTAGCTTCAGATAGTCCTTACTTATCTAAACTGAGAAGTTACGTTTCATTGATGATGATCAGATCCATCTGAATCGGTTGATAAACTACTTTTGACTTGTACTCTAGCTATACCTCAAAGGAATATACATTGGTTGTCAGACAATTCTAGCATTTGAATAAATTCTAGGCATGAATTTGTTGTCTTTTAGAAAAATAACAGCTAACTGCTTTATTACTTCTTAGTTTTCACGATAATGATGTCATATATATTTGGGAAAATTAAAAAAATGTACAAGCTTAGATCAAAGCAAGATTATTTCTACTAAGTGCACATTTGCACCTACTTTTCATTTCTTGCTATTTTATCTCCTTGTTTCAAAAGGTTTGTTCCTCAAGAAAGAATTTTGAAACCTGGAAGGCATGGGCCAAGTAGAGTATTACATGACAACAGGAAACATGTCAATAAGTGTTTTCTTCCGTATTTCTTGATACATTCATTTGACTCACTTAGTGTATAGCAGTCGTATTTTAACTAATGCTAACTGGTCGTGTAAGTCTATTAACTTTTTGCAGATTTTAAGAACTATCCTAACGGATTGTGAAAACTTGTATCAATCTTAAATATTGTAAATTAGAATATCTACCTGCTGGAGCACAGGCCTGCTGAAGTAGACTTACCCACTGCATTAGCCAGCTTTGATTCAATTAAAAGCTGCGAGAAATATTTCCTATCTTCTTGTCTTAGGAGCTATCATAACAGTTCTTCTGGTCTGGATCGCAGTCAAAAATGACCATTTGCACCGATTATTTTGTCTTGTCGTGAAGTATATAAACGATTGCTGGTGGCGAATCTAATCATTTGCAAATATAGATATCTGAGTAGCACATGCCACTTGTGTCGTCTCTCAATCGATCTCTCTTTGAATAATTTAGATGAAAAGCGCTCGAGCAACATCTGCTCTGAATAAGACCATCCAAGGAAACTATTGATAAACGTGGCTGTATAAATACTTGAAGTCGTGGGCTTCGTGATCATCAAAGTATGACTCTGTTTGCTTTCTACAGGAAAAAACGTTGTCAAAAGTTGGGTGCTACCAACGCTAGGACCAAGAAGATGGATTCTCGAATACAAATTTCTAGCAGAAAATTCTCTAGTTGGCTCTATTAGGTTTTTATCTTTACTCCTAATGTTTTATTATTGCTAATTCGTGTTAAACTTCAAGTTATTGAAGGGGCAATTTGTATCTGAATGATCTCAAGTGAAAAGTGAACTGAAATCCAGATAATTCACTGTCTTATAATAAAGTAATTTGAATTTGATACAAGCTCTTTATATCAATTTGAGTATTGCAGATATATACTGTACTTATACACATCACAAACTTGCGAAATTGTCTGTTTGTAGAAAGCATGCTACTTATATAAAGGGATGGCATTATAAAACTACCGTCACGAAAAGTACCCGGACAATTTCGAATTTAGTTGTGAATTCTCTGTGAGAAAACTTTCTTTGCAAATTTCAAAAGCAATTTTCATAAATACTCTCTTACCAATTATCTCTACATTTTACTTAAATCATCTTCAGCTTTTTGACTTACTTACTAGTAAAAATTTTGTGAAAAGTCTGGTGGTACTACAGAACTGCACTATAGCACGAAAAGCGGCACCATGTCTTAGACATACTGAAAAGCATTTTTCGACCGACACTCATCAGAGTGTGAATCGTCGGATAACGACTGGAAGGTGAACCGAAATATGTGCACGTTTTTTAATAAGAAACAAGTTTGTAAGAAAATGAGATTCAAAATGCCAAAATCTTCAGAAAATGTTAAGGAAATCACGAGGCTCAAATTCGAGAGTTCACCTTTTTACTTGCCAGAAATCGATATTGACATTCATTGCAAGCTCCTTTACTCAGATCGAAGCTTTTCTTTGATAATGATGGTTAACAAAGATTTAATTTTTATATAACAAACAATAGTAACCACTTTTAGTCAGTTTAGTCCAATAAAGTTAGGAAATCCTAAGAAAATCTCAGCCTCAACTTCGGGAAAAGTTAAGAAAATTGAGGCTCAGGCAAAAAAGTTGTTTTCTTATAAAAAAACAACGTGTAGCTCATTACATCTACAAGTCCAAGGCCAAAAAAATGTTTGCTATAACCGGCCCCAAATGGTTGCCCATTGCCATTCCATCTACTTGCTTATATATCTGGTTGTTAAAACTAAATTCCAAGAAAAATTTGGACTTTATCACCATTTAAGCAAACGCTATAAAGACTTTTTATCAAGATGGTAATGACCAAAACGAAAGAGCTGATTTACGAACAGAAGTTAGAAATAGTGTTTTATCATAATAGAGGAAAAAAGCATTGTTGCTTACATGTTGATAAATTCAAAATTTTTTACTAATAAATAAGTCGATAGGCTGAAGATGCTTCGTATAAAGTTTTAAAAAAGTTTTAAGTTTACGACGAAACCTGGTTGAGTTGGAAGCTTTGCCCTGATGAGAGTTGGAAGGCCTTCCCTGGCTGCGGTACGGCAGATTTTGATAGCAACGACTCCATCTTGAATTATTTATTATTCTTGTATCCTTGTGGTATAGCTTGAATTATGTGGATACTAATGGCGGATTCTGGTCAAACAAAGAGACTGCCAATTATTCAAAGAGAGATCGATAAACTTAAATTGAAGGTGAATTGTTTTCTTGCTGAGTGTTAAGTTACTATGTAGCATATGTTAATTATGTGTGTTTGCATAGGGACTGCGTTCACGTCAATGCAATACCCTGTGCCTGAACCGTAGCCTTGAATTCCAGGACGGAGTTAGGGCCTGATGTCCTTATGGTCCCGGTTTTAAGGCAGCTAATGAATCCAACTTGGCATATCTACATCAACACCTACGAATATACGGGTTTCCTTCCAAATAGAAGCTTATTATTTTTCTTTGGACAAGGGCAGGAGGGGCAGCTGCCCCCCTGCCCCCCAGCGTAGGCGTCCATGCCTATAAGTGACGTTATAAGCTATAATGAAATAAATTTTACTTTTTCACTTCTTCATTTTTCAATGTTGAAGGGAATCCAAGCATGTAAAAGCTAACAATCAACTAATTGAAGCAATCATTGATTATCGATTATTGAAACAATCTACGTAGAACCGGCTTGAACTAATTATGGACACTTAAAAAGCTAGTATTTTGTGTAGTTTCCGTGTTGAATTGCTTGCAAGTATACATATATTTTTGGCACTATTGAGAGTTCGATGGGGGGTTAGTGAACACCTTGGTTTATTAAATAAATATTGTATGTGCAGCTTGGCAAGCCCCATGATGAGATGAGGTGTGCATTTCATCTCACACCTCATTCTTGACAGTTAGCCAGATCTTGCATCTTGACAATAAATGGTGAACATGAGTCTCATGCTTCAATGTGAAATTTCACCATGAGTCATGCATCTGCTAAATTCTTTATGGAGATACCTGGTACTGTAGTCTTATTAGCTAACTCTCTTATTAAGGTATTCATTTATTCAACAGGTTGATGAATTATGTGACACAGACATCCCCCAGATGGGGGTGGCTTCCCCAGACAGAAGAGGGGTATATGAGAAGTGAGTGTTGTTTGGCCGTCCATAGTTATTTGTGCAAATTGAACTGAAGGGCCAGTTTATTAATATTTGAATTGGATTTGTCTACATGTGATGTGCAATTTCATGTCTAATGTGCATCTTTTAATGATGTGAAACTGTAATATTTAACTCATGAATAAATGTTAGATTGATATGATATATATCATGTATTATATATATATATATATATATATATATATATATATATATATATATATATATATATATATATATATATATATGTATATAAATATATTTATATATTTATATACACACATCTTTAAAGAAAAGGAAGTGCTTCTATTTTCTGTTTTGCCAGTCTTGCATTAAATTTGTGTATATGTTTAAGTTATATTGTTTTGTTGTAGATGCAATGAACTAACAGCAGCTGTATATAATTTAACCAGTCAGTTAGGGCAATTGTCAATAGTAAGTTTCAATGAAATCAAATCTTATCCATCGAATTTAGCCACTTACTTTGATTGCTAGTCATAGATAAATGTCTCTGTTCAGATTGGCATTCTTTAAATATAGACATGCCTGATATGCAAAACACCTGCAAATGGAAAGTTGTATGATCTGTTTCAGCTGTTATGCAACATCAAATTGAATTAGTCTCTTAGTTGTTCCTTCTTTGTCAATCTAACTGTGTACATTATCTATCAAGAGCTTATTTGTATGGTCATATTCTCCCAGCTGAAAGTATCTTAAGAGCATGAAGGACTTCTGTTGCTTGACACTGCTGTCACTTTAACAGTGTAGAACCAGATGTTCCTTTTGGTGTCATTTCTAATTTTTACATGGCAGGAGTCAGTGTGTATCCTTGTCACTGTTAGTGAGATATGATGTCACCTTTTTTGTATGCAATATACTGCATTAGTAATTTAATTGGTGTTCAACAGATGGTAGGGCTGTTTTGATCTGTGGAGTCTTGGAAATATCCCATATGTATTAAACCATAGCCATAGATATATAAGGAGTAAATCAGATCTGTAGACTTATTTTGAATTCAATATTCAATGTTTGCACTCTGTCATCTGCAGAAAAATGAAAAATTACCAACTGCAGATTTTGATGCAAAGAAAGTACAAGAAAGTAGGAGACTAGCAAAATTGAAGGTAACAAATCTTAATTCAATTTTCATTGGTGAAAATGTGACATTGTATTCTATGAGTCCATAGTTTGTATTGATGAACTAGTGATAAAAATATTGTGTTTTTGCCAGTCAATCAGTTTGCAAGTATTGTGTAAAACAGGTAGGGAAATATCCAAATGTATGTAGAGATGAAGGCACAATAACTGATCTGTGACATGCAAGTAAGATATATCTGTAAGGATCTTGTGTGGCAGTACAAAGTGTAATTTGGATTTTCCTGGCAGCCTAGTATGGTGAATTACAAGGAAGTTGAGCCCACCAGACATGGAACTAGTCATTTTATCTATCCCAATATCTGAGGCCTTAATTTTCTCTCACTGAGTCAGTTTATATGATAGGTTTTCACATGATTTGCCTGAACTACTGAATAATCTTGAGAAAATTCCCATATGAACAGAACTGTGAAACTGTTAAAGCAGACTGAATGACATTAGCTATCTCAACGCATGAGAAAATTTATGAACTCTGCTAACCAAGTAAACAACATTCGGATTTACTGTCATGACAGTTTTCTTTTTTGTCTATGTTTGATTTATACAATCAGAAAGTAAGATATGAAAACAGCAGCTGGTTTTTTTCCTTTTGAGATGTTGTTGTTGCTATTTCCCTTAAAGATATATTTTGCTTAAGCTCCAGTCCTCCTAGACTGGAAAATGCCAACTTGCCTGTATATGTGGTTTCTTCTAGGAAATGAAAATGTTGTAGTTATGAATGATCCAAAGTGCAAACATTTGATTTCAGCTCATTTTGAAACTAGGAATGCTTTGGATACCTTGCATGACTGTTGTTACATCTTCTCAACAATTCTTGTGGGGAAAATTTTTGCCAGTGTTTATTGGACAAAGAGTAACTTCCTCCTGTCGAGCATTCAATGGATCCTGGAAATATGAGCTTCCAATTTCTAGTGCTTTCATTGAAGTTGAATCCTATAGATACTGGTTAGATCTAGAAGCAGATTTTTGTAAAAATGTGCATAAGTAGGAATACGTAGTATAGCATAACGAAGCTAAAGACAAAAAAATTATGAATTTCAGTACAAGAATCGCGACAACAAATAAAGACATTTTATTGTCTTTATAGATGTATTTTAATTTCATAGATGTATTTAATCATCAAGCTGCGTTTTCCAACAACGAAAAAAATTATGACTAAAACATTATAGACAACGAATTATAGACAGCGAAATTATAGATAGAAGTCTATTTTCCTGCAAGCATGCTTTTTGAAGATAGTATTAAAAGACCTATTTATCTGGAATGATTTTCATGTTCCCGAGTTAATAAATTATGTACTGCTTCTATGCTGTCTGATCTCCTTATTCACAACAGTGCTAACTCTCTACATCACCAGAGCAATGTATATTTAAGAAAACTTGAATTTTTGAAAATAATCTTGAATCTTTGTTAATTCTCATGGACTCTAGTTTTTATACAGAAAGCGATTGTTTTACCACAGTGAAAGAAATTGAAGGGAGCAGTAGATTATGTAAAGCCTTTATGTATGCTAAGGTACTTTGGCAGTGTTGCTACCAGAGCAACAAAGAAGTAATGTTGGAGTTTATTGGATTAAACTACTATAGCAGTATTATTGTAAATATTGCGAGAGATTTCTTATATATGGTGAGGATAGCTGAAGATGAATAGTTATTAAGTATGGCAAGAAAAGCAACGATGTTCTCGTGATAATCTATTTGTGAAATGCCTTTATGAAGTAAAGCAATTTTGCTATTATATTATTTGTAGGTGAGGCATACATTATATCCCAAAGGAATCAAAGTACTATTTGTATAACAGCCTCATTTGCACGATGGCCCCACATGCCCTACTTGTATTATAATCCCATCTTTACAACTACGGCATTTGTGTTACCACCTTATTTTTTATAGCAACACCGTTCTATAATCATTGTGTTGACATCAGCTTTTGTCTTAGGAAAAACTTGACCAAATAACCAGCCAGTTGGAGCCTGATGAAATGGAAGAGGATTACTTAAGGTAATTTATAATTATATATATATATATATATATATGTATATATATATATATATATATATATATATACATATATATTTATATATATATAAATTTGTATTTATTTATGTATGTATATTTATATATTTATATAAGCACTCAAAGGCTACAGTCTTTGAGAAATTTCTAAAAAGTTTGTATAAAGTGTTAGGAAAAAACTTCAACATGTACTTCAGAATAAGTACTAGGAGGCACCGATGTGAGTGTCGTAACAGTAACATTGTATGAAGATCTTTTGGTGAATTTCCCCGTTATGGACCACCAAACTGAAAGAAGATATTTAAACGACGAATGGTACAAGAGCAAGTCAGTTGAACACATAAGTCTATTTAATTATTCTCGGCCCCACATGAGTTAGAAGTAGAAAGCAGTATTCAATGTCGATCTCAAGCTGTAACGGGAGCGCAGAGTGTTTGAAGATGACCCTTGGAATTTTGAATATAATATAGATATTACTTTCAAGATTGGATTTTTTCTTGTAATTAATCATTGCTCAATTATGAGTGAAGGTATTGATCAGATAATGCTAAGTATTCTTTTGCGAAATTAGCGTGGCATAAAATTGTTTTCCTGAATATTGTAGCCTTATATTCACAAACTATGAAAGGTTTTATACTTGAAAGTTTCGACCATAATTCATCAGCATGGAGCATCATTAAGACGAGGGATTTTCTAGGGCAATTCGAGCTAGGCTCATTATAAACACGCAGATTAGAGCTTTTCATATTATTTTTATGATCGTTGCGGCAAACCAATACATCTTTTGTATATCATGAAGATTTTTCCTTCTATCACCTGCCCTAAAGACTTTCTATCATGTTTACAACCGCTCGTATTTTATCACATTGGTTGATGAATTCAGTAGATTGTTATTATTTTGTATAATTTTGATGAAACTTATTCCTCGGCTGATATTTTGTATATAGGGTATCTTGTTGTGCGTTTTATGCATAAGAGCTAATTCTCTCTTAGAGTGATGTCATAGGAACCATTTTTAATTTGGATTTATTTTTTTCCATGTTTATTCCAAACAGGAACATTTCAAGAGAACATTTTAAGTATTAGATATAGAGACGACCACTGCCACCCATGTTGACATTACTGTTGTATCGTTTACTTTGAAAGCCTTGCCATCTCTATCAGTAATTCTGTATTACTGTTGTTCAAAAAGTGTAAGACATCATTGCTTACGAAGATGTTGACGAAAATATCTTCTCAAATATGAGGGAATATTAGGCATACTTTTCAAACTTCCTCGTCAGTCTTTCTTGCAACAGACAGCTTACAGTGGTGGTAATTTCATGCTCCGAATTGTGTTTATCACAAAGTTAGTATTATGATATCAATTTTTAGTAATATATTTATATTACGAGCACGTAATATGAATTATACAAGTAGTGAAATATCGCAAACAACTTACTGATATGTTTTGTTATTAATCTTATTTCTAAAAGAGTATATGATTAAAGAATATATTATTAAAGTACACCAAAAATTGTAATAAAAAGACAGGTCTTGCAAGATCTTCTGGTGTTTTGTATGGTAAATCTATAAATATTTATTTTGTTTTTTTTCCAAACTCATTAATGTTTACTGTGGTAGGATTAGATATATTGCTATCTGTTGTAGTCTTCATCCAATTAAAAATAACAAAATAATAATCATCATCATATTAATAACATAAGCCTGAATAATCACCAGTAACACTCACCATCAATCATCAGCAATCATTATAGATCATCTTCAATCATCATCATCAATCATGATAGAGAGTCGCAGGAATCATTATTGTAAATGTAAGCTCACAGTCTTGCTGCATATTTGGAGGGATCTATGCACATTAAATTAAATATAAAAAATTGGTTTTACATTCGTAACATGTAATATTTTAATACCTATCTTTGAAATTGATAAATCTCATTTTAGGAATTTCAAAAGTAAGGTGGATAGTAAATTTGTTGCAGATAATAAGTAAGTTGTGTGGGTTAGAAAGACTGTGTAGGATACAAAAGCACTTGCTTCATATATAGAAGCAACTGCATCATATATAGAAAGCAACATATATATAAATATATATATGTATATACTTATATGTGCAGATAATCCACATCATACACGCAGATGCACACACACGTACATATACACATACACGACACGTACACTCACGCACACACACACAAATTTATATTTACGCGTATACCCATATAAACTATGTATATTTGTGGTATGTTTATAATATATTTATATGTATATATATATATATATATATATATATATATAGAAAGAATAAACTACAAATATACCATCCTTTCAGTAAACGTTTCGATTAGAATCTTCATCAGTACTCTCATGAGTACTGATGAAGATTCTAATCGAAACGTTTACTGACAGAAAAGTATATTTGTGTTTTATTCTATGTATATAATTTATATACGTTGTGGATGCGGCTTAGGATCAGTTTATATATATATATATATATTGTTAAACAGTTATATGTGTTAGCGGAATATTGCTCGTTTTATTCTCCTGATGAGTGAACAATACCGTTCATGAAACAGGCTTGTCGAGAGCACATAGTAGTTTTAATTTATATATATATATATATATATATATATATATATATATATATATATATATATATATATATATATATATATATATATATATATATATATATATATATATATATATATATATATATATATATATATATATATATATATATATATATATATATATATATATATATATATATATATATGTATTAGAGCTGCTTGATAAAGGCGAAAGCCGAAAGTGACCATAAGGTGCTAAAAACCAGGGGAGTTAAAACAAGCCACTGTGGTCTAGTGGTTACGACGCTTGCTACTGATTGTATATATATATATATATATATATATATATATATATATATATATATATATATATATATATATATATATATATATATATATATATATATATATATATATATATATATATATATATATATATATATATATATATATATATATATATATATATATATATATATATATATATATATATATATATATATATATATATACCTGTATTAGTTAGAGTCATAAATCATAATTAATGCTTGGAATAATCTTCATGGCCTAAAACTAATATAACACATAAAGTATTAAGCACGCTACCCAATTTATAGCTTACTGCTAGAAATCAGATTTACAGGACCACGTTGTCAAGCTACTTTGTCTTTATAATCTCTTCTTTATGTATATCGTCTCGTAGCTAAAACAGGTAAATGTTTTGATATAATTGCGCTTGATTGACATTGGCATATCTCTTTTATCCAGATGCGCCTCCGCATGAAGTGTAAGTAAATAGAAACATTTGAGATAGCTAGTTCGTAGAGGCTCGACATTTGCTCTGTTTCTAAATTGCTTACACTAGCAATCTCTCCTTGACATCTCTACCCCTTATTGCCACAGCAAATTCATGGATGGACACGCCCCTTCAGTAAGTGACGCAAACTCCGTCGATGGAGGTGAAGATGGGTAAGTAGGCTGAGTTAGTGATATTCTGTCTTTAATGGTTTTGTTTAATATTGCCATGTCAGCATAGAAGACCTCATTCAGTAGCTGTCTTATCTTAACACAAATGTTGTCAGGTTTTCTTTTGCGGTTCAGAAAGAATGCGCACGGGATTTCGTGACTATCTGCTCATATTGTGGTTTTCTGTCTTTGATATGATTTTTATTTTGAGAAAGCGTTGCACTTGAAACACCATGGGATAGACAACATTTGTAACTGTCTTTTGCCAGCCTAACATAGTTTTGATCTCGAAACGTGCTGTTGTTTTCAAGTATTCTACTTTTTTTTGGGATTTGTTCTGATTTATGATATTCAATTTGGTTTACATCGATAAGATGGTTTGTAGTTCTAATGGATATTGCATGCTATGGAAACAGAATGAGGTCAACTCAGCAGTTCACCAAAACCTTTCTAGATTCGGAATAAAAATATTAATTTTTCGGTGTTAGAGGTGTCTCCTTTCCTTCTTCAATTACATGATTTTGCTCCCAATGTATTCTCAGTTATTTGTGGCAAAAAACTGGAAAATAACAAATATCAGACCGTTTCAGTAGAATCACGCATTTATTTGTAGTGAAATGAAACAGTTTAAATTTTGCTGTATTCATCCTAATCTCAGTATCGTTTTCAGCATAAAGTAAAAGTTTCTCTTGCTATAATATTGTTCTGTGTATATCTTTGAAAACGATGCGTTGCAAATCATAAAGTAGTTCCTTCATTTTTGAATGTTAGCAAGATACGTATTTAGCTGATATTTTTGAGATAGAAATGGCTAGCACTAAGACTAAAATTATAGACATCAGAGTTTTGTAAGTACATAAAAGGGACTTGTCTGACGTTAAGTCTTTGCGACCCCAAAACCTTGGGGCTTGGAAAATTATCCCGAAAAACTCTGAGATTTAAGTCCAAAACTGTGAGGTTCATAGCGTGCTTTGAGGTTGCCACTTTCCATGATGTGTGCCAAAATCAGTGATTGCTTTCCATAGAGCATATCTGTAAATGGAGCATATAGAGCATGTCTGTTTATTGATGCAGCAAGACCTGTTGGCCATGGTGGGGGGAGGGAGGCAGTGAACACATCACTTTCACGTGGGGGCGCGTATGTCCATTCTTTATACATGAGCGTTGGCTTTCTTGAAGAACATTCAAATAGAGGGCACAGAACAGAGAGATCTTCATGAGATCTTCATACTCAAGTACTGCACAAACAATATCAACGCCCCCCCCTCCCAGAAAAAACATGTATTTCATTAAGAATGTCGCTAATTGAGGAAAACCGTGAGATTTTAAGGCTAGGGCGTGAGATCGTGAGATGGAATCTGAAATCAGGAACCTCACAGGCAAGTCCTGAGAGTTAGAAGCTCTGGTGGCGTACTTGTGTTAAACAGAATTCACTTGGTTTGATTTTGATATGATGTCTAGACTTTGAAAACGTGGTCTTTCATCATTGTTTCTTGTTTCGATATATGCAAAATGTTTAGATCGTAGATTCGTTCTTTCTCTTATCTAATACCTCGTAGACAGCAAGGCAGTGATAGCGTGGGGGGCCAAAGGGCAAATGCCCCCTTTATTAGAATGGTTGGGATATTGGCATATAATAGGAACTAAAACCATGGATAATTGTCAACCTATTTTACAAAAGTCAATAAACTTACAACCAATGGCCCTCCTTACCTAAGTTTTGCAGACGAATTCTACCACTGCAGATTAAGCAATAGTTTTTAATTCAGGTTGTAGTTCAGCAGGCTGGCATACTTTTGTGCTTAGTACTTGGAGAATTTGCTGATGAATTGTTTTGTTCACATAGATATTTTGAAAGTAGATTTTTAATGGTCCACAAAATATATGCTTTTGAATGCATTACCAAAATTGCAATAAAAGTCTGTTTGGTGGACCTCTACAGTCTACGGGTTATGAAATGATAGCCGCCGGTCAAGACACTCAAAGGCATGCGGAAGTAAGGGGTGGGGACAATGTTAAACCCCCACTTTTCGCAGCAGAACGATTGGCAAATCCATTGGCTCGTTGGTAAAAGTTGCCAATCGTGGCTTATCAGTAACTACAGTGCATTATCGGCAATTAACGTACCATGCTCAAACTTATTGGTAAATTTCTCTTGTTATGCTCCCTACTCAAGAATCCTTTGGCACGCCACTGAAGGCAATGTGTAAAATATATATGCCATAAGGCGATATTTTTTCGTATAGGTTTATGTTTCAGTGTATTGTTACAAATGACATTCTAGATGTAAATAATTTTTCATGCTTTTCCCAAAGACATGCTGATGATGGCGAAGAGTCTGGGGAGGAGTATGAAGAGGTACAGTGTTATATTTATCAAATCAATAACATTGAATCATTCTATATTCTACATTGTTGTTCATATTTCAGTCAATTTCCGATGTTTCATACTATGATGAGTTTCAAATTCACGCAGTTTGTACTGTCTATATAACATTGGAAACCTTTTCACAGCACACATCGTATTTGAAACTTTCATACATTGCTCCATATATGGGCGAGTGGCCGAGTGTTGAGAGCGCTTGAATGCACAACGGAACAGTGATGGTTCGAACCGGACCCTCGGGTCATAATTAGGATGCTCGCTCACTTTCCGCTTAGCAGCAAATGGGTACCTGGTGGCAGCACTGGTGAAGTTAGGCGGCGAGGAAAGGAACTGGTCACCCTATCTTATTATGCCGACGGCTCAGGACACGTGTCCTCTCTATCAGGCACTCCCCAACGTATGCGATCGTATATGGGAGTAGATTTTGCTGTTTTACATTGCTGTATAATCATGTAGCTTATAGCTGGTTGATTTGTTAGCGTAAAGGAAGATCTAGTCTCAGAAATAGTGTGCCAATGCTACATCAGTAGAAGACGAAAATATCGAGATTATTAGGGAGCATCTTTTAGGATCAATGAGTTTGGGTTTGTGCGTAGTTTGTTCGTTATTCAAATGAAATGATGCATTCTTCGTGCAGTTTTTTTTATAATGACTTGATGCTGGTCCTTAGTGTCGGGTGTCAAGTCTTTACGTGACTTGATGGAAATGGTTTAAGCGATATTTTAAATATCCGAACAGAACTCATGGAAAGATACGAATATTTCAATAGGGGCGGGGTTTCTCTAGCAAGGTGGCACCATTTAGCAGCGTCACGATCACCATTCCACCATTCGTCGTAATGCTGGGCAAGAAACCAACGGTTTGTTCCATGAGGTAGAATACTAATCATCGTACGTTCTATTGTTGGATAACAAAAGTGGAGTTTAACGAATTGATAAATGATTGACTCAATGAGCAAGAAAAAAGTCACCGCTAGGACAATTGCTTTTATTGTGAAAAATTCTAGAGGCTTGAAGAAGAGGGACACTAGTTGAAACAACTTGTTCCCCTCTTCCTCAAGCCTCTAGATTTTTTTAGAATCCTCGAGAATCTTCTAGAATCCTCAAGCCATTCCTATTCAAACATTCGTATCTTTCCATGAGTGCTCTTGGGATATTTGAAATGTCGCTTGAACCATTGTTTCAACTTGCTCTTAAAACAATAAACTGTATTTAAGGTCTAAGCCAAGTATATGTATATGGAATGGTAATGATGACTGTCACAAGTTCATTAATTGGCATTAAAGCAAAATTAACGCAGCGTACAAGTGTACCATTACAACTGTCTAACATCTCTTTCGCTACCACTCCCAACGCTAGCATTTTGATGCTGTTTCTAAAACAACTAAACCCAACAGAGCATACAGAACAAACAGAGGGTAAAGCAAGCAACACAATATCCAACTGAGAATGATATAATGTGATATAATATAATATAATATAACACATAATGTAATATAACATGATACAATAATGCATGATAATGATAAGTATTATAGTCACTAATGATAAAATCAAAATCATTAATCATGATTTCCAATCATAATCACTAATCATTGCTATCATCAACCATTATCAGTGATCATTATCATGAATTAAAATAATACATCTTCTGTTTTGTGATCACCATGCTCATAAACCATTTTGCCACTTGCTGTTATCGGTATCATTTCTAGCATTTAATCGCTTCATGCCTTCCTTCATTTGTTGATTTTCTCAACTTTTACTTAATATTCAAATAAAATGCAGCTAGTGTAGAAATGCTTAATTTTACTTTTCTAATTTAATTTCTGTTTCATTTGTTTATGTTTCAATGCTTTATTTGTTCCTTTAGGTTTACCGTGTTGAGGCTTTAGGAGATTTTGCTGGAGAGCAATCCGAAGACCTCCCTTTCAAGAAGGGAGACATTTTGACAATCATAGAAACGAGGTATTGTTTTTCAAGTTATTAGCAAGTGTTGTTGATGTTGTATTGCGATTGACGGCGTCTTCAGTTGTCTTAACTCTTTCATGGTGATTTACTTTTGTAAATTCTGAATTGAATTGGGCTTGTTTTGTGAAATCATCTATTCGGGAGAAACTGTTTCTGGAGTAGAATTTCTATTTGATACCATCATAACCACGCTTTTACATTCTGAAATCGATTTCTCCCATATAAATTCTTTTTCTAAGTCACTGATTTCCTTGATATCAAACTACGTTACAGTAGCTCCAGTGCAAATCAAAATTGCTTTTGTCTCATGGTCACAGAGGTTACGAGGTTAGAGGTGATAGGCCCAGAGGCGAGGACCATAGCGGTGACAGGTCTGCAAATGCTTCGCTGTAATCCATCAAATGGATGCTATTTGAGATCGAGTGTATGGAATTGGGAATTATTTAAGTTAGGTTCCTGAAAGGTGCTTTGATTCACCTTCTCTGGGGCTGTTAGTTCTAAAAGTCCTGAGTAATTTCTAAGGCTTAGTTATGAGGAAATGCTCGCAAATATTCTCTGTACTTAGTATTTAACTTCATATTTAAATGCAAAAAATAATTTATACTGATATATATTTTACATAAATATAAATATATAGGTATATTTATATACATACATACATACATCAATGAAAGGTCACAGAAATGACTCTGAATCTTCAAGTGACAATCTTATTCGCTACTAGTGACAATATATATATATATATATAAATTTATATATTTTATATATATATATATATATATATATATATATATATATATATATATATATATATATATATATATATATATATATATATATATATAAAAAGGAGAAATCCTGGTTACTCGCTAGCTACTGATTGTATATATATATATATATATATATATATATATATATATATATATATATATATATATATATATATATATATATATATATGTATGTATGTATGTATGTATGTATGTAGTATATATATGCACCTGTCCGTCAGAGATTTAACTTAGACATTTCAAAGCTTTTATCATGTTCGGCTAGAAGACATCTTTCTGTTGGCTTGCCAATAAAAATTTGACGTCAAAATCGTAACATTGAACCGATTTCTACGTAATTCAAGCACCGTCGCCTAAATTTGATGTCCCTTTAAGACTTGTCTTTCAAACTGCATAATACGTACTGCAGTACATAGAAGATTCCAGGTTGGTACCAAAGATTTCCGTACGCAAAGTAAGGATGATAATTTGCGAATAGATTTGATGGAATGAGTTGGCTAAAATTCAGCTTGGAAGTGCGTACGTTTGATTGATGAGATGAGCTCTGAAGGTCATTACTGATTAATCTGATTTTATGTTCTTGTACTGTAGATCATTAATTCTTGTGATCTTTTGTTACATCTTGTTTTTTTAATAAAAGTATTCAAAATCATAAAATATTGTAGTTCTATTACCTTTTTAATAGAGATGATGGCTGGTGGATTGGTGAAGATAGAGATGGAAAGACTGGTCTTGTCCCTAATACATTACTAAAAGTAGGTGTTGCAGCAATAGCAGCCATTATTCAAGCGTTCCTGTTTCTAAAATATGCTGTGATTTATAGAGGTGTGATGTGCGAGACGGGAATTAGACCTTATTTAAAAGAAAACGTCCTATCCTTAGAATCTCTGAAGCAGATTTGTTAGACAAGAAATCCCCCATGGTGTCCATCGGCCATAATATTGTTGAAATCAGCCTATTGCAGATATTGGACACTGTTTGGGTGATAACTCTTTTGATTTCTAATTTTTGTTTTAGGTCTTGGAAGAAGATGAAGAAGATGAAGAAGATGAGCCTCTAGAAACAAAGGAAGAATCAAAGAAAATAAGTAAGAAGCTGGATTTGTCTTCCCGTTTGATATTTGTATGATAAGTATTACTTTTGCAAGTACCGTCTGTCATAGATGTTTTTGGCTAACGAGCTCCTCTTTCAGTGATATTGTTATTAGGTCTATGGACTTCATCCTAGCAGCTAGCTAGGATAGTACTCGTTTTCATTTGATGAATATTGTTGTAATGATAGGGTCTGAGTATAAGAATTTCCACCAAGGAAACACGTCGTTATAATTTTCCATAATTATATACAAAATATCATTGATTGATTACATTGTTTAAATCATGCCTGTACACTCCCTATGTCTCAACTCAACTGCCTAACTACGTATACGGAAATGTCTAAATACTAGGAGTCTGGGCAATAGAGCTCCTTCACAACAAATATTTTATGCCGGCGTTGCTAATTTACTTTTCGTTGTTCATCAATGTCATGACGTAGGGTTTTTGAATTACATGATATTTGACCTTATAATACTGTTTTGAATTTTCTGTTTGTAGTAAGTGAAAAGCCTCCGCTTCAGAAGAAAAGAAGGTAAAATATGAAATAAATATATATCAACGAAAATCCAAAGTAGCTGTAACTAAAATAGTTTGTTTGTCTTAGGATAGATTGATCTTTTTATAAGTTAATTATTGTAAAGAATAGGCGATGGATACATACATGTGTATATCAAAATTGACCTTTCTTAAGTGATAGAAATTCATTTAAGCTCTTTAAGGTCTTGAAAATTGTATCGATTTTATTTGAGAAACTGATATCACGTATAGGTAGTTGAATTTACATACAAAACTAAATGTGGATTGTAAATATAAACTGATAGAGAAACGTCGACATTTTTTGCAGCCCGTCTGTTGCATAACGTTTGATGTACACCAGCGTAGGGATAACACACGTCCATAGGGATAAGTACAAGTTACTGTATGTCATCCGTTTTTATAGAAAAAGGAAAGTAGCCCCTGGTTTATAGACTTTCTGCAGAACACACTCGCTCAACTTACTCTATCAACACGCTTTCTCAGCCCAATATATCAGCACACTTTCTCAGCACACTACTTTATCAGCACACTACTTTATCAGCACACTACTTTATCAGCACACCTTATCATCATATCATATACCTCAGCACATTTCGTCAGCACACTTCTTCAGCACACTTCTTCTGCACACTTCTTCAGCACACTTCTTCAGCACACTTCTTCAGCACACTTCTTCAGCACACTTCTTCAGCACACTTTATCAGCACACTTTCTTCACGGTTCGCAATAGACGATACAGTTCCTTGCCAGTGATGTAATACTTAAGGTGTCCTGTCCATAAGGTATACCATCTACTAGGATCGTAAAATGGTCTACGGATTATATATATGTTAATACAACACAGTACTGTTTTTGCGCGGTCTTCTGTTTCTATGGAGATAGTTTCTTAGCAGCTAATTATTTTCTTTTACTAGTTGCCATAGTTGCAAAGTTATTAGTATCAATTAGGAAACTGCATATCGCATAAATCCTCCCCGTCTTTGTGTTTTTTTATTTATGAGTTGCAGTTAGAATCGCAGGTGTTTTTAGAGCACTATTTCCTAACCAGAAAAATGAAATTTCTACCGGTAGACGAGCGATTTCTTGAAGGTTTTGGCTGCTTTTCAGGAAATTTTTTGAGTATGTCATTATTTCTTTAGGTAGTTTTTGTAATCTTATTTCTATTATTACCATCAATATACTAATCATTAATTTCATGCTAAGTGTTCATAACCTTTTTGATAGTTGCCAAGGACTTTCGCACCTTTGTTGGGCTTAGTAAGGCCACAATTAGAGGAATTATTCTCGCTATGTTGCTAGGATTTATGGATAAATCATTTTTTCGTAAGTTGTATGAGCTGTAGATTGTCGTTTTAGGTAGATAGAGCTCTTGTTTGTCATTCGCTTGGTGGAGAAATCACTAGACAATTTGGCACCAGTGTGCTTTTGCCTTTAAAGCATAACTTGTAGGGGACCTAAAGCTATATTTGTGAAGTGAAATCTGCATTTACTCCTAAAATTTTTGTTGTAATTCTTTTTAATTTCATTTAGTGGCAAGGATTTGTGGCAGTCTTTAAGAATGTCAAAATCAGAGGTATACCTGGTTTTTCTTCACTATATGTACGCTTTTTTAGTAGCAAGCTTAATCAAACAGTTTCCATCAAATCTCCAAAGAAAGTTTAGTATATAATTTGGTATCCCAACTGGCATATTAGATGAAAAAAGATTGTAATTGGAATGAATCAGGGGACCTGTATGCAGTCGATGGCATGATCAAATATTTGGAAGTCATATTGCTGTCAAAGTTGTTGCACATGCGGAAAATTTTGAAATCATTGTTAATCTTGTGCCTAGTTGTTAAAAGACTCTTTTCTTCGACACTAATGATACTTAGGTCGATGTCTTAGCATTTGGGAGAAATAGGAGAAATATAGGAGAAATCAAAGCATTTGGGGCAATTCAAAAACATTGAATGTGCAGCAGGTCTGCTGAAGCATGGAAAACACTTAAATATGGCCCTCTGGAAGAGTGTTCCATTTTTGTAATTCCTTTTCATTCTTTTTCATTCGTTTATATAGCTAAAACTGATTGTATGATGATGAAGGTGATGATAATGATTTCGAATGACCATGTATATTAGTAGCATTAATACAGAAGTAGTAAAATGAGCTGTTTACCTCCTTTTTGCTTTTTCATTCTGTCGATAGAAGCTAGTGTCGTTTCTAGTGTCTTCCTCCAGTAAAAGTTTTATCTAATGAAAGACATATCCAGGAGTTTTGTAAAAGCCAAGCCTCCGGAATTATTAGGTCGAAATCTTGAAAATAATCTTTTAATACAGAGGGCCAGTTGGTGATTCCCTGCTATTTCCAGCTTGACTCTAATATCTATGTTGTAGCGGAGGTATGGCAAGGTTAGCTGTTATTACACATATTTCAGTTGCAAATATTGATCAATCAACATTTACTGCTGAATGCAGTGATATTGTGCCCGACTCCGTAGCAAAATCAAATGATAGTATAGTATAAGGGTTATTAGTTCCTATTCATTCCTTGGGATGGATATGTGTGTTTTGTACACTCTGCATAGGTAGTCACTCCAATCCAATACATTTAGAGTCGATATTGATAAATAAGTCCTCAACAATTGCAGGTAGATATATGCAAATTATATCTGAAAGTGTTCTTTCTTTCAGCCATCTGTTACAGATGTACTAAAAGCCATGAAAGCTGTGCCATCAGGATTTCGTTCATCAACACTGGCTGCTTTGCTAAGGCAAGGTATGGATGCATTCTGTGTGGTATTCTGCTTGTGTTGCTTCTTTCTCTAGCAATCACAGATCCTTAAAGCGATGGTATACTGAACAAGGCATAATGAAGCTGTGAAAGCTGTGAAACAATATCAGTGTCGGATGCATCGTTTATAGAGAACAATTTATTCATGCATGTTCCATTGTTTTCCTCATATGTTGAGCCACTAAAACAATTTTGAAGGGTGCTACCGTTTACTTGATTAGAAGGGTCAATTGACTTTTCTTAAATTTCCCACTGATATGTTTCAATTCTGGTAGTGACTCTACCTCATGAAGATTTATGAGACTTACCTTAGGCCGTTTAATTTTTGTGTCAGCTGAATTTAGCGAAAAAGTAGCCCAGATTTAGCGCAAGTTTGATTTAGTGAATAGCAGGTTAGATTGATTAAGATTAATACGAAAGTAGGACAAAATTAATTTTAGCGCAATTTTAATTTAGCGATATCATACCCTTTCGCTAAAATCGCTAAAATAACATGACGCAAAAAGTAAACGGCCAAAGTTGTCTTTAACTTTACCTTCAAGGGTTTTGCTAGCATCTTGTATACTTAATGGTTATGCTTCCTAAGTGAGAAGATTGGCATATTCGTCAGGTGTCTGATGTCTGCAGGTCGCATGCCCCACATCTGAATGTCTGGCATATCAGATCTGCAAGTCAGATGCCCCACACTAGCAAATCAGATGTCCCATATCTGCAAGTCAGATGGACCACTTCTGCAGGTCAGATGCCCCATATCTGCTGAGCAGATAGTCCACATGTGCAGTTCAGATTCCCCATATCTGCAGGTCAGATGCCCCACATCTGCAGGCCTGATACCCAACATCTGCAGGTCAGATGCCTCATTTCTGCTGGTCAGGTGTTACACATCACAGATAGCTGTGCCGTTTTCTAGCTTGAAGTGTTTGATAGGTCATCGGTATTCGTGGAAAAAGAAACGACAAAGCAAACAGGCAGATAGGGGAGAAATGGACCATTTGCAATTGCTGTTGAGTCAAATATCAACAGTCATACAGAATAGAGGAGGAATAGAAATAATTGAGTAACGTTGTATTTTTCCCCAGATGCATTTGCCATTGGTCAATAAACTCTAATGATCTTTTTCAGAAAGCCACAAAACGAGCTTCTGGTTAACGCCAAAACTCAGTTCCTCCAATCTGGCTTTTAGGGATATATTCTGGGATCCCTTGAATAAAAAGGTATTCATAGCTGAACTTTTTCCCTCTTGTGTAGCTTTAAGTTTAGAATTGGCTGTACGTGAGGATTCATTCACGCAGTTGTTACGTATTGGACAATGCCTGATACTTTTGACATGAGATTAAAACAGATATTATTTTGTATGGAATTATAATGAGCATTTCGCCATCCAAGGAGGAACCGTATTTGGATATATTTTTCATATCAGATTCGTTACTCTTGCTTTCAAAAAACAGCTTAGGCATAATGTAGCACAATGGATGCATTTAGTAGCTTCTGTCATTTGATATTGCATCTTTTACCCGTTGATCTTATAATTTGTGTCCTTGTATCTTATGATTTGAGTTATCTGATATTATACAATATGCCCTTTGACCTTATATCTTGTGTCCTTTGATCTTATAACTTGTTTTCTTTGATCTTATACCTTGTGCCCTCTAATATTTTATCTTGTGTTATTTGATTGTCTTTGCTCTGGCCTCTATTCTTTATCTCATATTTTCATCATGCATCATTAGTTTTCTAGGTAGAGTAAGTTAGAAATTGTCATGCTTTTGCTTTATTTTAGCTACGACCACGAACTGTCAAACTCACTCGATCGTTTTCGCTACTCACCGCAAAGTTTATACCTCATCCTGGAGCAGGTATGCTTTAGTAGATTATACAGAGTTTCACAGAGCCTTTGTTTTTGCAGTAAATTTTGCTACCAGTCTGGTTAGTTATGTCTGCAGCTACGGGTGGCCTAGGAGAAGTTACATCTGCTATGTGCATAAGTTGCTTCTTAATGATGCTTAGAACGGCCATCATTTGGTATATTGTGCATCTGTTGTGATGAAATGCATACACCCAGCAATAATTATTATCGCTAAAATTTGATGATAATGGCATTGTAGTTTAATCAATCTTGGTCTTATTTTTGTTTTGTTAAAAGAGAGTAAGTCTATGGTATAGTAAATCTATCATCTCTGTACCTTCTACTCTACATTGTAGCACCTGATTTTCTGTCTGGTTATATAATTGTTAGAAAAGCAGTCTAACATGTAAGAGTTGGTTGCCAAGATTATTGATTGAAGTTTTAAGAAAAGATATTTATACAAAAATAGCTGTAGAATTCTGTGTTTGATTGTTGTTGATCTCTCTGGTATGAGGTTTTAATTGCTTACCAGGACTTGAAATCAAGAGCAGGCATGTTCGTATTGCATTTTGGGATGGAAAAAATGTGAGTAATTGACTTCCTAGTATGATACAAGTGTATTTTATCAAAAAAAGTAGATATCAGGCTACATCTGCCAGTTCTCAGAATATTTGGGAACGAGGTTTGTTGCTTTGTGCTGACCATATCAAGCTAGTATTCCGAGCCTATCATAATAACTACAGTCCTTCATAGATAGAAAGTGCACAATTTTACTTCAAAGATCATGCTCTTTGATACATAAAATTATGAATATAATATACTGATTTTTGTGATACCATGCTGATAATGAATGCCATCTTGATCAAAATCCACATTTGTATTTGTTTCCTGTTGAAATAACCCTTATTTGTCGCATCTCTCGATTCATGACATGTTTAACTTTCATGATCAATTTGAGATGTGATTTTTTGACATAGTCACTAAATGTGCAGGTTTTTCTGAGTGAACCTCCCTTCATCTTTAGATCTATGGAAATATACATGTGGTCCGAGCTATTGCTTCAGATCGAGATGAGCAGACGTGGAATTTTACTCCGAAGGTATTGAAATGCATTCAGTTATATGCAACATTGTGTAGTGTTTGTGTTGAAATCTGTTATGCAATGAAATTGAATGTTATGCAATGAAATGGAATGTTACGAAACGAAATCTGCAATGAGATCGAATGTTATGCAATTAAGTGGAATGTTATACTATGAAAACGAGTGTTATGAAACGAAATCTGTAATCAGATCGAATTTTATGCAATGAGATAGAATGTTATGCAATGAAATTGAATGTTATGCAACGAAATGGAATGTTATGCAATGAAGTGGGGAATATTATGCAATGAAGTGGAATATTATGAAATGAAATGGAATATTATGAGATGAAATAAAATGTTTCATAATAAAATGGAACGTTATGCAATGAACTGAAATGTTTTGCAATGCAATGGAATGTTACACAATGCACTTTAAATTTTTGCAGTGCATTGAAGCCACTGATCAGTGAGTGGAACTTATTGTTGTGAATTTGAGGAAATGTTATTCCAGAAGAATATCTCAATGATTGTGACCCCATTTTGACAATATCGTCATGCTTTTAAGTTCTCTAATTTTCTCTACCTCTCTTCAGTGATCTTCTTATTTTCTCTGATTCTCTTTTCCCGCCTTTCCCAGCACCTCCTGTAATTATTTTCACCACCCTCTATTAGTCACAAGTTCAGCGTAACAAAATTCTGTTTTTAGATATCTGCTTTTTTGCCAAGCCTTTACGACGGGGAGTGTATTGCAAGGATAAACTCTGCAACAGAAAATTTAGGTTTGTCGTTGAGTTATTTCCTATGTCTATTTGATGGTTCCTTCGTTCTTCACTTGTAACAGGACGTCTCAAATATAATATATTTTGTGGCTTCAGAAATGCTAGAAACAAACTCTGTTTGAAGTAGAGGCTACTCCATTTTTTGTATCAAGAGCAATCAGGACATTTCCAGAGTAATGACTGATCGAGTTGGATTCCCAGTATCTATATTTTGTATCATCAGCTGAGTTTCTTTATCAAGCCAATATCTAAAAAGATGAGAGATAATTCTGCAGTTAAAAAGATGCTGCGTTAGTCTACAGACAATTTTTGTGACCGTTTTACTTACTGTTAGTGACTCTAGAACATTTTGAAGTCTCGAACCAGAGTTTTATAGCGTAGCTGTCAAAGTTCATGGAAAATGTTTAAACATCGTATTTGCTTTGTCCTTAGCTTTATTGTTCGAACTGAGCTATGCATATGTACGCACGGTAGGTTGTTTTCCTGTTTTGATATCTTGTCCTCTGTCATTCTTGTTTTCAGTCTGAAGATGACTGTTACTTTGTTTGGTCATAATTAATTTCTAGTCTACTTGTGATAGGAAATGAAGGCAAACCCGAGTATTTGTGACAGGGCAAAAAGTCCTTATCATATACAACTCTTTCAGATTAAAGTCTTGTTTTTTCATATTTGATTCTGATGTTGCTATGGTACCATGGAATGCTATATCGATTGATTTTCATATTGTGTTGATAGACAACAGGGGACAAAGGTGAACTAAGTGCAGGCTGGTGTTCACTTCCGCTTTTTGAAAGTGAGGGATCCCCGATTGTTAACAAGTAAGTTTATCGCTTTCAATATTAATGTTTGACGGATCCTTGTTAAATCTTTGTAATTTTTATATTGTAGCATTTATGTTATACGTATGTAATTTTAATCTTTCTTTTTTGCGTAAGGCCATGGAGTAGTCAGTCTTTTGTTCCAGGTGGTATCATCTTCGTAGTATTGTAAGGGGATTGTAAGGTGATTGTAAGGGGATTGTAAGGCAGTTGTAGGCACTGTAATATGTATTTTGTATTGTATAGTTTTTTATTTAATCGTATATCAAAAAATTGTTGTCAATTCTTTCATAACTTTGAAAGTTACTTTTAATATTTCTCTTAGAAATTATGAGCTTTCTTTGCGTGGTGGAACGCCTTACGAGAAGGGAGTAGAAGTTGATGCATCTGTTGGATTCAAAAGTAAGCTATGTTTTAGATTCACTCTTCAGATTTTTAATGAGGCAATAACCTAAATAAACCGATCTGAGAGATTTCTCATTCTGAGTAGAGAAGGAAGAAGTAGTTAATACTTGGGGCAATAGCTTGAGTGAGTTACCTGTGCTCATTATGCTTTAGTGAATTTCAGAATGCACTGAAGGTGAGACGTTTTCTGTTAGTAGAGCTCTGCATTTTGTTTAAACTGCTGTTTGAGATTTCATTTAACCTTTTAACTGAGAACTCTGGCGTTTTTTGCTTCTTCAATCTTGTATTTCATTTAGTGTATCTTTGCCTGTTTTTGGAAGACTATTTCGTTATTTTTCAAGGCAGTCCTTCCCTGTTCCAATCGCTCATACGAACAAACAAGCAGCCGCGACTTATCGTAAAATTGGTGGCTCTAAACAGAGTTCAAAAAACACAGTTTGAGTAAGTCAGTAAGACGATTTCTGTCCATCTTTCCTTTTATACAATTATCGCAAGACAAGGGGATAGCTTTACTTGCAATCTCAGCAAATGGGTTTGCGAAGCAATTTCACTTGAATTGTAACTATAGATAATATTTTGAGGGATAAAAAGAAAAGATGAGGACATTTTGGAAACCACTATAGGAAGTATAATGATACAAAAGAAAGGTGGCCTTTCAAAGGAATTTACCTTTCATGTGTAGATTTTCACAAGTTGTATCTGGAGGGAAATTGAGTTATGTGCTGTAGCTATATCATTTATGTGGTGTTCAATATGACATGTGACAAGTCTTTTTGGAAAATACTGATGGCATCAATGTTTCTTGAAACCTTTGAAATTTGATCCCATTGTCATGTATAGTGACACTACTAGACCCGACCAGAGACTCTTTGGTAAATTTTACTAATGCAGTTTTCCATGTTGCTTTGAGTTATATTCTTATTGCTAGTATCCATTTTTATCTATTTTTTTGCTCTCTTAAGTTTATTGCCAGACTTGCTGATCACATGTGAACGTCATGTGCGCTTTATAGTGTATTACAGAGAGTTGTTTGCTAGCACATTCCTAAAAAATGATGAAATCAATGGTGGTATGCTGATTTTAGCTTTTCCTTCTAAACACTTTATCACTTATATATGTTACATTCTTAGCAATGACGTCATTGCGAAGTGCTTTTGAAAGCGAGACTTTGATAACCTTTGATTTTGACTTTGGTGCCATGGATCTTGCCAGAGAGGCCAAAGAGGGCTCCAATTTTTGTTAATGAGGAATTAAATTTCCCCTAACTCGAAGTGCTCTTCTGTTGCATCTAGAAAATAATGTATTTGCTTATTTTCATGAAGCTAAGGAATTAAAAGAACATAAATATCGACTCTAGCTTTCATCAATGCAATTTTTCTTTTGGATATGTTTGTCACTTTAACGTAATATAACACAACAACCATAAACCGTTTGAAACAGGAAAGTAGGCCTTTCTGTATTCATGTTTTGTTTATTTTGGACAGGCCCTTGATTGATAGCAGCACTTTGTTTCAAGCTTTAAACCTGTAGAAATATGAAATTACTATTATTTTTAAAGGATAGCTATCTTTTGCAACGCCATATTTCAATTAAAAAGTAAGAGCAAGTAATGTAAGAGGAAAAAAGCAAAATATCTTACCTTGAAAAGCTATTGTTGTAGCATAAATGTCACCTTTGAAAGAGTTTTCATGTAAATCACAAACGTGATATTGCTAGTTTCTGAAACCTTGAATTGTCTTGTTTCTCTTAATGTTTAGTTCAGTCCACGTAGTGGTCTCATTAAATTTGTAGAATTTATGTTTGATAAATGTGGCAATCAAGTGACACTGTCATGTGACATTGTCATATGACATAGCCATGTGACGTAGCAATGGCTCTAAATTACTGTTTCTTCATTCTAATCAGGCTATGTGTGTGACGTCGTTCTCACAAATTTCGCCAAAGCTTTTGATTACCCAGATATAATAGATGCTTTACAGGTCAGGTGCTTTCTAACTTGGTGTTTTATATATTACTTATTGATCGGACTTCTGTTCTTGTTTTAAGGATACATTGAAACCGATTCATTTTCGTACCATTATATCAGGTTTTACCATCTTTAATCTATTTTTAATGTCAATGCCATAGAATTTTGATGTGAGACTCATTTCACACCAATGCACGCCTTTCTTCATAAGGAAGAGGCTTTTTGCCTGTAGTCCGGATATTTATTAGTATTTTGTCAGGTCCAGCCATAAATGTTTCTTGAAGCTTCGTTATGTCTCCAACGACAATAGCAACGAGCTGAAGCAACTGCGAGATGAATCAGGAATTCAGTGTTTCAATTTATTGTTACAATGTGTATAAAGTGAATTATATTGAGTTCTTCAAACTTATACTTGAAGATCAGCTTACCTGTGTTTCATAAATGTTTCTTAATCTCTTCCTAATTTGAGGCTCATGTTTTTTATATACTTGTTTCTTGTAATGAGTACGTGCATACGCTGTTTCAAGTCAGCATCTTAAATTGGTATTTGCAGATGGCGTGGGATGACAAAAGCAAGGCCAATCTGTCCAGGTCATTGCGGGTAAGCATTCTGTATTGAGGGTCTGTCGAAGTTTTTCTCATTTCTTAGTAATGTCCTGTCATTCCCGTTCAGGAAATAGAAATGAAAACTGAACTTAGTATCGACTCTATTGCCATAGGTACTGATGGATCTTTGTAAGCGCATGACAAATATTGATGAATGTTTGTAAGTGTATGACAAATATTGATGAATGTTTGTAAGTGTATGACAAATATTGATGAATGTTTGTAAGCGTATGGCAAATATTGATGAATGTTTCTAAGCACAAAGTAAATTATGAATAGAAGACAGTAGAACACTTTCATATTTTATGTTTCACTTTCACTTTCATTTCACTTTTTTGTTTATTTTATATTTAATATTTAACTTACCTTAGAGAGATCCCGCACATATGATGCAGTTCTTCAAGCAATGCTTCATCCAAAGCGCGTATGCCATAATGCAGTGTGCCAATTTGCCTCCATACATTTGGGCAAATGAAGCAGCAGAACAGGTAATTTCCGGTTCACCCACACCTCTCTTTTGTTGGTTTGTTGGTTTGCGTGGTATGAAGATGTATGCATACCTTTTATGCTAGTAGCCTTAGTCATGTTGCTGAGTCATTTGAAATATATGTAAAACTTAGACAGATTTAAAAGGGACTCTAGCAGTTTTCATAATTAATAGGAAGTCTGTTGGTACTACAGAACTTCACTATATCATGAAAAAGCGGAAACATTCTTTTAGCATACTGAAAGCTTTTTTCGTCCGACACTCGTCAGAGTATGAAACGTCGGATAACGACCGAAAGGTCAACCGAAATATATAGCCAGATGCGGGTGCACGTGATATGATGAATAATGCGTCTATTTGGCCCTATGATTGGCCAATTAGCACCTATTCACCATTGTTTACTTGAAGAGTCCAAGTGAAAAAACGAACTCTATTTGTTTACACAAGACTGGGTTTTGAGTCTTGATGTAAACCGATTCCAAAACACCTAAATGAAAGGACGATCTTGCTTGCCCAATGATTCAAAAATTATCGTCTGTATATGTTTTGGCGCATTCTGGATTTGTTAGAAGATGTTGTCCTATGGCCGAATCACTTTTCATTTTAGAATTAGAGTTTTTGAATGAATGCTAAAAGAATGTTTCCGCTTTTTCGTGCTATAATTAATAGGAAGTATTTGTCTATGTAGATCTCGGATATACAAAATGTTTTGTTTTTGTAGTTATTTTTAGTCTATGAGGGCATCATCAGGCACTTGAGACTAATCTTCAAGAAATAAATCTAGTTTATAACGTAACCAGAAATCATGTTTCATTGAAAGTCAGATTTACCAGAAATATTCTGCTTAGAGACACCTGTGCCATGCATTTTGGATTTATTTTGTCTGCTTTTGTTGGGGCTGCCACATTTTTGACAAGTTTTACTCCAGTCGCAATGAGTTGAATAGTGACAGCACCCTCTGTGGAGAAAAACCAAATGTGTAGAGGAGGTTTATAAAACCTTAAAAAGTTTTATTCAGCTGGATTACAATAGGCTCCTATAGCTTCCAAAGGTAAAATCTTTGTCAATGACAATCATGATTTTTATATCTACTCTTCTTAAATGTTGATTCGATACACAATATTAACTTCAAACCAATTTGTTCTTAGGAACGGGTCAAATTCATCACTTCATATCTGGCGGAGAAGAACTCGCTGGCAAGCTTATTTTCACCGAATTCTGTTTTTAGGCCGTTTAATATCCGTAAATCGGCATTCGACGTTTTGTCGAGTAAATGTTTATTGGCCTCTGACAATGGGTAATATACGATCTTTTAGTTTAGAAATATGTTAATATGTTAATACCAGGCTGGTTAATACTGTGATCAGCTCATACAATTCTATTTTCATGGTCAAAGACAAGTTCATATTTTTAATATGATAAGGTTTTTGTAGATTTTGCTACTCACTGTTTCAATATCTTTCGAAAAAAGAACAACGACGATGAGAGTTATCATATAATATTCTGTACATACCTTTGCTGCAACAGTGTGAATCAAGTGTTAGCCAGCTGTTCCTACCCAATGGTTATGGAAGGTAATTCCACAGCTTCCCTGATTCTTGGGATCACCTCTTTATTTTACAGAGAAAATGCCTTTCAGAGTATTCTAAAACATGTGATAAATATAAGAAAATCAAATATCTACCTTTTCTGTACCTTCTATTTTGAACAATATCGAGGGTGACTATAATTCGTTTCCGTTTGGCCGTTTTCTTACGTCTGAGAGAACAAATAGAACAATGGACGAATTAGAGTTTCTTATTGGTAAAAATGTAAAAGAAACAGACGACTTTGGTAGATGTTTGACTCTCTACAGATTTAGTTAAAATCGCAAGCTAACTAATCCAAAGATAGATTGTCCAATTGACTTTAACTCAAAGTTGACATCAAAAGTTTCCATTTTTTGATTTTATTGTTTCCGTGCAGAAGGAGTGCCTCCGTTTCAATGTGAAGAGAAAACCACTGGCAGCCCAACTGCCTTGAATATTCTATGTTGGAGATACCTCCAGGGAAAAATTGGGCAGTCTTTCAAATCGGGTTACTAACAAACTACAACTTGAAGAAAAATTTTGTAGAACGTTTTAAAGTTTTGCAAGCAAACAACTGCAGTAAAGATAAACAAGTTTGTTTTCCTTACAGATTTCTTCATCCCCAGTGTTGTATTTATTTCTTTTGATTCATAACTAAGGGTATTTTCTTCTTAAAATGTAAGTTTTATCATTCAAGCTCCCTTAGATATAAGATGGGATTTATTTTAATTGTGACAACTGTTAGCCAAAATATTTAGTATCAATGTTATTTATAAATGAAATATAGTGATAAGAAGAGGAATATTAAAGTAGTTTTGTATCTAGCAAAGTATATATCGTAAAAGTGACCGGTCCGATATATTCATTTGTAAAGGCTTTTGACAGGAATACGTCTATATTCACAATATATTTGAATTTTGAAATGAAAAACTAAGAATTTGCAAGCAATAAGTAGCTATTATATCTAACCCAGAGACGAATTACTTCCATAGCATGGGGAATATTTCCTTAGATGAAAAGTGCCTAATATGGAAACTTGGATTATGAACTGAAAAAGATCAAGAGTTCCTTAAGAGAATTATGAGATGATTTGGAAGTTAAGATGACAGAGGAACGGATTGGACTTCGAAATGTACGCATGTGTTTCTATAAGATGCTTTTAGTCACATAGCAAAGAGAATTAGGGTCCTTCCTTTCTACTTGGCCTTTGCTAGAAGAAAACGTAGCCGTAGAACTTCAATTTAGAAAACATTATCATTATTTAGTTGATACAAAATATTAGGAAAATTTGAAAAGAAATTGTATAGGATTAGCTTTCACAAATCGGGCCTTTCACAGCTAGAAATTATCTATGAATTTTAATTTAAATGCAAAACAAATAAAGAAATGATAGAATGGAATAACTGTTTCTTGTGAGATACAATGATAACTGTTTAAGGGTATTAGCTCATTCTATCTTTCTAATTGTGAAGCAGCATACAAGAGTTTACATGAACGGATTTCACATTAATTACTTGAACTCCAATCTGGTCAAGAGCCTTTAGGTTCAAACATATATTCGCATTTTGTCTATATTGTTATAGCGTGACTTGATTATGGACAGATTAGACCACTACCGAGGACCCTGGAGAATCTTTTGGTTTTTCCGCTTTTATTGCATTGTATAATTAACAATGTGCACAAATTGGGCGTTGTCATTATTGTTCTAGATTAAAGGAATGCCAGGACATTTGTACAGCTGTTCTTCGCTTGGAAAATGGACTTATATTACGTTTTGCTCGAATATCTTCATTCTCAATACATTAGAAATAAAGTGAAGTGAGGTCTACGATCGAAAGATTGCAAGTAAACTTTTGAAGGAATTATATAGCTATTAATGTCTCAGATAAAATAGATCTAGAAAATATGAAACATCAAGTGAATGTTCTAATATTTATTGCATTGGTGGATGTCATATACACCTAGATTGTCATTTCTTTCCTGTTAAATGACATATCTGTCCTCAAATTAGATAAATGGTGAGATAAAATGTCATTGAGTGCCTGGAAACTACGCAACAGCAACAACAATCTTGGTGCATGACGTCCTGTTTCTTGGACGACAGGAATCTTGCAGCAGTAAGGAAGAGAGACTTGTTATTAATTAATCTGGTTTATTATTGGGTAAGAATAGTATCAAAAGTTGACAAGACGTTGTATTGAAGGAGAAAGAGAAGTGGAACCATTTACAGGGTATTTTTTAGAGGAAATTTAGATTCAGAGGCAAATCTTGGGCCAGGTGTCCTCCATTTTGATGCTGGAGAGTAAGGTTTAGCTTGGCGAAGTTGGCGAATCGAAGCTACCAAAACTTTCGATACTGCTGAGAATAGGCAGAAAGAATATGGTGAGTTTCGAAGTTAGAAGAGGTATTGTTTCAAAATGGTTGTGATATAACTGAGCTTTGACTGCGTTTAGACATGTGAATAGGTGGTTGAGAGCCAGGCTCTTAAGTGTATCACGATATCCGTCACCATATCTCTTACATAGATTGTGTTCCTTTCCCGTTCTAAGGTCTACCCGTGCTAGCCATTAGGTATATTCAGTTAATGACTTATTTACTCGGCTCATTTTAGTTCATGAATCAAATGTAAAATCTGTATTCATTTGTTGACACATCATATATTATAATTGTTAACTAAGATGATGAATAAATCACAATTGTTGAATAGGCCTACAAGACATTAATCTGAAATAACCTCTACTTGATTTTGGTTTTCATTGAGTTAGTATGCAATTGAAATCCAACTTTTCAAGCTACTTTTGAGTATATGTCAGCTTGTTCTGTATTATTGTTAATAATAGATCTCTTTCCAGTCTAAATAGAAGATTTATGTCATTCATAGATGCAAATGTTCAATCATTTAAACCCTTCCTTCTAAGATAGTATTGATGTCTTTTTTTACTTTGCTGCACTTTGTCATGGACCATGCTTTTCAGCCTATGTACTTTTAATACAGTGTGAAAATATGATTCTCTCTGTTATAAATGAACCCCATAAGTATTACTTCATATGCTTTTGATAATTTTGTGTCTAGCAGGCAGACTCTTTTGTAGACAAACCATTGGGTTTTATTGCAAATAGGAATATGTAATCCCAATAACTTTGTTTTGTGCAATACTGATAGATAGATAGGAATTTTGAACAGAGGAATTGTTAGCTTAATAGTATTCAATGAATTAATAGAAACTCTATATATACACTGGTAATGCAACTTTTATCTGTTTTCTTTTGATTTTCAGTCTTATTGTATTGAAACCTACTTATGGCTCCACTTTCCTAGCTTTTTAGTTTACATGACTCAGTAAAATAGGCAGACAATGTTTTTGTTATCCACACTAATAGGTGGTGTCTCTTTTGATTGTTCCAATGGATGGCCAATGGACTTCAGATGATCCAATGGATGACCAATTTAATTGTCCATTTGACCAATGGATAAAGAGTTTAAGGATAAACTTAGGCCCTGTTTATCAGTCAACACTAAGATGCATGCTGGTTGCTCAAAAGCAGTATTTCATTCAGCATCTCTATGCTTATATCATTTGTTGCTATATGTGAAAATATTAGTTATTAGACTTTTCCATAAAAAATTGTCACAATGGCAGTACATCACCTGTGCAAATCAGCCTAGGAGGGTGATTGTGCAATAGAAGTTTTTGCTTTGTAGGCATCCCCCAGAAGTGCACCAACATTTTATAAAACATTGTTCTTTACAAGCCTAGTTATGTTGATGTACATGATTAACACTTCACATCTACTTTACACCTAACTGTAATGGTGTTTGATCATGAGCACATCACACAGAAACAGGCTTATATGAACCAACTTACTAGAGTCCTTGTCTGAGAAGTCTGTTGATGATAAGCACACACAGCTATTGATGTTTGGTAATGTTCTCTGCCCAAAATTGAGTGCTAAGCCATAATTACCAGGGGCTAAATCAGGACTTCACAAGGTGGTGAATCACCCACGTAGGAGGGCGAGGGTGGTCACACATGGAAAATGAAAAGATCTGGTATTTATACATCATGGTGGTCAGACATGAGCCTAAATGGGCTAGTCAGAATAGAACATTGCTTTATCTGTTGCTTTATCTGTTGCACAATGATAGCTGTCCAACTGTTGCATTTTACCACTTCTAGGTTTGGAGAAATCTTTTCATAGAAAGACATGACCTCAAATGACTCAGAGTGTTAAAGAGATATTAAGAACTTTTCAATTTATAGGGTCTTTCTTAAGTATTTCAACAATTAATCATGTAAACTATGACCTTAACATTAATGTCAAAATAATGGCTACTAATATTTATGATTTTGATAATAGTAACTGGTTACTGTTGTAGGCTGGAGACTTTTTGAAGGGACTTCCATCATTCAACAAAGAAAATTTTACAAAATTCAATCCTGATGGGTTACAAGCAAAATCAACAGTACGTATATGTGCTTGCTATGAAAAAAAGAATTTATGTTTATGTGTAGTAGCATAAGACCCCTGGTATTTTAAAAAGGGAAAATAAATGTTTTTATTTTTTGAGAGGCTTTATTACTTATTCAATTCTTGGAGGCCTTTTTAATTGTTATTAACATTGATAAATCACAAAGAAATGTTGCTTTACTATTGATGGGCAACAAGTAGACAGTAAACAGATATTATTAAGTAAACAGAAATTTAAAAAGTTTAGAACTCTCTATAAAACACTTCTTCACAACTTTCTCCAAAACAAAACTAAAAGCTAAATCACTCACACTACAATTGCCAATCATGTCACTTGTTCCAGATCTCTACTACACGTCATAACTAGTAGCACTCCTTCACATTATTATAGGCTTTTATTACACAGCAGAATAACAAGCACAAATCAAATGGCAAGAACTGACCTAAAAAGCCCAGATGAGGCTAGCCTCTCAGTTCTACCATAACATGTCATCTCACTGCACATTTTGAAAATTCTTATTTATGTGATAGTTGGTATTGAAAATTTTCACTTTTGTGGACAAATCCTATTCAGCTCTGCTGTTGATCTTATTTGTTCAGAATCTTCCTTTCTCCTCAAAGTTGGTATTGGAGAGCCTCTTACCATTGATTTCACTCTGTTGATATCTTTGTTCAATGTTGTTATGATAGTTTCTACCTCTAAACCCTTTTTCTGATCTTTCAAAGTAGAATTTCATTGCTTTAACCACTGGGGTTTCATTGGAAAGATGTAGTATGTGGCCTAAGAACTTTTCTTTACCTTTCAAGATATCACTTGAAATTAACCTTTCCTCACATCTTTTATAAAAATTATGATTTGAAATCTTATTTGGATATCTTTTTCATATTTGTTGTCTCAGTTGCTGTCTGTGAAATGCATCAAGATCTTTGGCCTCTTTCTACATCATGCCCCAAGTTGAACTAATCTACATTAAGACTGGTTTTATAAATGTTTTTAAGGCTTGAGGTGAAATTTTTCACTTATGTGGTCTTTTCTGATCCATATGTAATGTAGTCAATTCATGAGTGCTATGGACAATTGTTTTCTTCTTTGTATATCTTCTGTATCTGCTAGAAGGGACCTGACATTTTTCACAGTCATCCAATGCTCTCTATTTCTACTTTCAAATTGCCCCTTAGTAGAACCTCTCCAATTTTATCTGTGATAGTGTTCTTTTCATTTTAACTGATTGTGAGGAAAACAAATTTGGTTGTACATAGTTGTTTTTGCTTCTCGTACATTTCTTGAATATCTTTATAGTGGATTCTTTGGTTAGGTGCTATTTTCTTGATATACCCCCAAATGATTTTGTGCTGAAATTATAATTATTTCTTTTATTATTTTTGAATCATTGCTTTTATGCTGCTTTAGTTGTTTTTCAATTTCATTCTTACATAAGTTTTGAGCAACAGCAATAATTTATTGACAGCAATATGCATACAATTTCTATCTTTCTCTTTAGCATTTATCTAGAAAGCCCTATTTATATATGACAATGCTGATTTCTATTTCATTTATTAATTCATCATCAACCTAATGTTTTCTGTCTATATTATCTCTTAAAATTGTATTGCTTATAATGGCTCATTAGTAGTTTATCAATCTTATTTATTCCTTCCACTTGTTATATAGTATTTGTTGGACCATTTAAATATGATCAGTTGCATACTACCTTAAACTTCTGTTATTCTTGCAGTCTAAACGACCTGCAGTCTACATACAATATGAAGAGGAATCACAAATGAAACCACAGGGTGTGTTTTTATTATTGGACATATTAAAAGTTCCTGTGTTATGAAAACAACATCATTTACATCAAATGAGCTGTACAATCTTAGTGAGGGAATTAGCAATGACTTGCAAGCAGAGAGTTCCATCAAGTCAATTCACTATGGGACTTAAATGGTTTAATTTTTTTAAAGACAAATCTTGGAACTGTGCACTTTAGAATGAGGGTATACATAAATGAGGCTATTTAAAGATGGTGATAGGAGCTACTGAAATGGGGTTATACCTTTCTGATTTCCCACTAAGTACCTTTGTGTATTAAATTGACCCCTTGTACCACATCAAGGTAGCTTCAAGGTAGTAACAGCCAGTTTGATGGTATTGGCTATGACTTGTATAAGGATTTGACTTGTATAGCATACATTAACCATCATTACATACACTGTAATTTCCATTTTCTGGTTTTAGTTATTATAACGGATAAAACAAATATACTGCTGAGGTATCTTCGCCAGCAAGCTGATGTGAAAGTAAGAAATGAGATTTTGTGTTTTTTAAAGATGGATATGGTGAAGTCATTTTTTTGGTTCACCTTGTTTGTTCACCTTTTTTTGTTTGTTCAGATTGTGGATGATTGTTAAAGTAGGAACTTGTATTGACTACTTCTGATAAACAGGATTAGAAATTCTGAGACGATAGGAATATCTTGGTAAACATTAAGACCAGGCTAGGCAATGGGTGTTGGAACAGATTCCCTCTGTCTGATACCCATTCGATTCAATTGAATTCATTGTAATTTCAAAATTCCAACGTGTTAAGATAATTCTTTAATATTAAAAGTGTCAAAGTTGCACATATTGGAATTTAGTGATTAAATATAGGCAGAGCTTTTTAGCGTTTCAGGGAGTTCATTTCATGGTTTCATACCCATGGTATTCGGAAGCTTTGAGGAGATAGGAGAATAGTTTTTTCCAGGCTGGAATGACACCCTAATAACGAGGGAGGCATAAAGAGGCTCTTAAATAATAATTTATCTTTTACAGCATCAACAACAGAAGCGAAGCCTCAGTATATCAGTGGATACTGCGAGTCCTTCAAGAAAAATGCCAAGATTGGGAGGAGCAAGAAACGATGATAAATGTTCAGAGAATGACTGAACTTATTGCAGGGAAGGGAATTTGTAAATGTAGTATTGGCCTTCTTGTTCTGAGAACAATTTAATAAGGAACATCTGTAAATGTGTTTATCCAAATGTCACCTGTGATCGTTTCGATTGAAGAAATCGGTTTTTGCAACGTTCCTAAAAATGCATAACTCTATTTTGCCACAACATATTTTGCACCAAAACTATTAAGAGAATGCACAAAGGAACACAATCACATGTTTAACTAAGATGATAATTTCTGCTTGGAAATAAAATAAAATTTTGTAAACTTTATAAAGCTCCAGATTGGAATAAAATGCAATATTGAAAACCTGCTTCGAATTTTGAAAGCTGTTAGCACTACAATACTCGTGAACACAGTACGGAAGTCAATTTTTACATTTCAAACACCAGAATCAATTATTGCCGTCAGAAATTTTTACTTTTTGAGCACAAATATGCTATAGTTTCACATGTTATCCAGGTTTCAACAAGGATGGAAGATTACCGGATTGGAATTCCAGCGGAAAATGTCTTGTTCCACAAATCCAAAATTCCTCACACATATATGCTTCAGCTAACGATCAGTACTTTAAGCCACTTTTCAACAAACACATAAAACTTTCACAACGACATAAATCCTAGTAGCTCACATTACTTTACCACATCATTTAAGGTGAGAAGGCTACCCACGCATACCCTCCTTCGTTTCATTTTCATGTTTAATTCTTTACACAGCATATAGTGTGCAGTTTGTATAACACTGAATTACATACTGACCTGTTAAAATTTAAAACCTAATTACATGACACCTCTAAATACATATACAAATATGTACAACAACAACAACAATGGAATATATAGCAACAACCAAACATCTCGCCAATTAAGTCTATGTCACTATGAGTATCCTTGATCTTCATACTAATAGCAGTTCTACACAACATAAAACACTTAAGTTATTTCACCATTCTTAAGCACGTATAGAATGGTCTAAACGTTGCACATTCACTTTCTTTCTACTTTTCTCGGCGAAATACCAAGAGTATGGCCTTACGTTTTGGCCACAGTTGGCTCATTTTCATCACTTTTCAGTCTACAATCAAATTCACTCAATTTCACCTTCGGTCATCATTGTGCAAACTACCAAGGCCTTACTTTTTGCCCAAAATTGGCTCATTTTCATCACTTTTCAATGTGCAATCAAAATCAATCAATCTCAATTTGGGTCATTTTTCGCCAAACTACCAAGGCTATAGCCTTACTTTTTGCCCAAAATTGGCTCATTTTCATCACTTTTCAATGTGCAATCAAAATCAATCAATCTCAATTTCGGTCATTTTTCGCCAAACTACCAAGGCTATAGCCTTACTTTTTGCCCAAGATTTGCTCATTTTCATCACTTTTCAATGTGCAATCAAAATCAATCAATTTCAATTTGGGTCAATTTTCGCCAAAATACCAAGGCTATAGCCTTACTTTTTGCCCAAAATTGGCTCATTTTCATCACTTTTCAATGTGCAATCAAAATCAATCAATCTCAATTTGGGTCATTTTTCGCCAAAATACCAAGGCTATAGCCTTACTGTTTGCCCAAACTTGGCTCATTTTCATCACTTTTCACTCTCCAATCAAAATCAATCAATTTCAATTTGGGTCATTTTTCACCAAACTATCAAGGCTATAGCCTTACTTTTTGCCCAACATTGGCTCATTTTCATCACTTTTCAATGTGCAATCAAAATCAATCAATTTCAATTTTGGTCAATTTTCGCCAAAATACCAAGGCTATAGCCTTACTTTTTGCCCAAAATTGGCTCATTTTCATCACTTTTCAATCTGCAATCAAAATCAATCAATTTCAATTTGGGTCATTTGTCGCCAAAATACCAAGGCTATAGCCTTACTTTTTGCCCAAAATTGGCTCATTTTCATCACTTTTCAATGTGCAATCAAAATCAATCAATTTCAATTTGGGTCAATTTTCGCCAAAATACCAAGGCTATAGCCTTACTTTTTGCCCAAAATTGGCTCAGTTTCATCACTTTTCAATGTGCAATCAAAATCAATCAATCTCAATTTGGGTCATTTGTCGCCAAAATACCAAGGCTATAGCCTTACTTTTTGCCCAACATTGGCTCATTTTCATCACTTTTCAATGTGCAATCAAAATCAATCAATTTCAATTTGGGTTATTTTTCGCCAAAATACCAAGGCTATAGCCTTACTATTTGCCCAAAATTGGCTCATTTTCATCACTTTTCAATGTGCAATCAAAATCAATCAATTTCAATTTGGGTCATTTTTCGCCAAAATACCAAGGCTATAGCCTTACTATTTGCCCAAAATTGGCTCATTTTTATCACTTTTCAATGTGCAATCAAATTCAATCAATTTCAATTTGGGTTATTTTTCGCCAAAATACCAAGGCTATAGCCTTACTGTTTCCCCAACATTGGCTCACTTTCATCACTTTTCAATGTGCAATCAAAATCAATCAATTTCAATTTTGGTCAATTTTCGCCAAAATACCAAGGCTATAGCCTTACTGTTTGCCCAAAATTGGCTCATTTTCATCACTTTTCAATGTGCAATCAAAATCAATCAATTTCAATTTGGGTCATTTGTCGCCAAAATACCAAGGCTATAGCCTTACTATTTGCCCAAAATTGGCTCATTTTCATCACTTTTCAATGTGCAATCAAAATCAATCAATTTCAATTTGGGTTATTTTTCGCCAAAATACCAAGGCTATAGCCTTACTGTTTGCCCAAAATTGGCTCACTTTCATCACTTTTCAATGTGCAATCAAAATCAATCAATTTCAATTTTGGTCAATTTTCGCCAAAATACCAAGGCTATAGCCTTACTTTTTGCCCAAAATTGGCTAATTTTCATCACTTTTCACTGTGCAATCAAAATCAATTAATCTCAATATGGGTCAATTTTCGCCAAAATACCAAGGCTATAGCCTTACTGTTTGCCCAACATTGGCTCATTTTCATCACTTTTCCATGTGCAATCAAAATCAATCAATTTGAATTTGGGTCATTTGTCGCCAAAATACCAAGGCTATAGCCTTACTTTTTGCCCAAAATTGGCTCATTTTCATCACTTTTCAATGTGCAATCAAAATCAATCAATCTCAATTTCGGTCAATTTTCGCCAAAATACCAAGGCTATAGCCTTACTGTTTGCCCAACATTGGCTCATTTTCATTACTTTTCAATCTGCAATCAAAATCAATCAATTTCAATTTGGGTCATTTGTCGCCAAAATACCAAGGCTATAGCCTTACTTTTTGCCCAAAATTGGCTCACTTTCATCACTTTTCAATGTGCAATCAAAATCAATCAATTTCAATATGGGTCAGTTTTCACGAAAATACCAAGGCTACAGCCTTACTTTTTGCCCAAAATCGGCTCATTTTCATCACTTTTCAATGTGCAATCAAAATCAATCAATTTCAATTTGGGTCAGTTTTCACGAAAATACCAAGGCTATAGCCTTACTTTTTGCCCAAAATCGGCTCATTATCATCACTTTTCAATGTGCAATCAAAATCAATCAATTTCAATTTGGGTCAGTTTTCACGAACATACCAAGGCTATAGCCTTACTTTTTGCCCAAACTCGGCTCATTATCATCACTTTTCAATATGCAATCAAAATCAATCAATTTCGATTTGGGTCACTTTTCGCCAAAATACCAAGGCTATAGCCTTACTGTTTGCCCAAAATTGGCTCACTTTCATCACTTTTCAATGTGCAATCAAAATCAATCAATGTCAATTTGGGTCAATTTTCGCCAACATACCAAGGCTATAGCCTTACTTTTTGCCCAAAATTGGCTAATTTTCATCACTTTTCACTGTGCAATCAAAATCAATTAATCTCAATATGGGTCAATTTTCGCCAAAATACCAAGGCTATAGCCTTACTGTTTGCCCAACATTGGCTCATTTTCATCACTTTTCCATGTGCAATCAAAATCAATCAATTTGAATTTGGGTCATTTGTCGCCAAAATACCAAGGCTATAGCCTTACTATTTGCCCAAAATTGGCTCATTTTCATCACTTTTCAATGTGCAATCAAAATCAATCAATTTCAATTTGGGTTATTTTTCCCCAAAATACCAAGGCTATAGCCTTACTGTTTGCCCAGAATTGGCTCACTTTCATCACTTTTCAATGTGCAATCAAAATCAATCAATTTCAATTTTGGTCAATTTTCGCCAAAATACCAAGGCTATAGCCTTACTTTTTGCCCAAAATTGGCTAATTTTCATCACTTTTCACTGTGCAATCAAAATCAATTACTCTCAATATGGGTCAATTTTCGCCAAAATACCAAGGCTATAGCCTTACTATTTGCCCAACATTGGCTCATTTTCATCACTTTTCAATCTGCAGTCAAAATCAATCAATTTCAATTTGCGTCATGTGTCTCCAAAATACCAAGGCTATAGCCTTACTTTTTGCCCAAAATTGGCTCATTTTCATCACTTTTCAATGTGCAATCAAAATCAATCAATTTCAATTTGGGTTATTTTTCGCCAAAATACCAAGGCTATAGCCTTACTATTTGCCCAAAATTGGCTCATTGTCATCACTTTTCAATCTGCAATCAAAATCAATCAATTTCAATGTCGGTCATTTTTCGCCAAAATACCAAGGCTATAGCCTTACTTTTTGCCCAAAATTGGCTCATTTTCATCACTTTTCAATCTGGAATCAAAATCAATCAATGTCAATTTGGGTCAATTTTCGCCAACATACCAAGGCTATAGCCTTACTTTTTGCCCAAAATTGGCTCATTTTCATCACTTGTCAATGTGCAATCAAAATCAATCAATCTCAATTTGGGTCATTTGTCGCCAAAATACCAAGGCTATAGCCTTACTTTTTGCCCAAAATTGGCTCATTTTCATCACTTTTCAATGTGCAATCAAAATCAATCAATTTCAATTTGGGTCATTTTTCGCAAACATACCAAGGCTGTAGCCTTACTATTTGCCCAAAATTGGCTCATTTTCATCAGTTTTCAATGTGCAATCAAAATCAATCAATTTCAATTTGGGTCATTTTTCGCCAAAATACCAAGGCTATAGCCTTACTATTTGCCCAAAATTGGCTCACTTTCATCACTTTTCAATGTGCAATCAAAATCAATCAATTTCAATTTTGGTAAAGTTTCGCCAAAATACCAAGGCTATAGCCTTACTTTTTGCCCAAAATTGGCTCATTTTCATCACTTTTCAATGTGCAATCAAAATCAATCAATTTCAATTTTGGTCAATTTTCGTCAAAATACCAAGGCTATAGCCTTACTTTTTGCCCACAATTGGCTCATTTTCATTACTTTTCAATCTGCAATCAACATCAATCAATTTCAATTTGCGTCATGTGTCGCCAAAATACCAAGGCTATAGCCTTACTTTTTGCCCAAAAATGCTCATTTTCATCACGTTTCAATGTGCAATCAAAATCAATCAATTTCAATTTGGGTTATTTTTCGCCAAAATATCAAGGCTATAGCCTTACTATTTGCCCAAAATTGGCTCATTTTCATCACTTTTCAATGTGCAATCAAAATCAATCAATTTCAATTTCGGTCATTTTTCGCCAAAATACCAAGGCTATAGCCTTACTTTTTGCCCAAAATTGGCTCATTTTCATCACTTTTCAATCTGCAATCAAAATCAATTTCAATTTGGGTCAATTTTCGCCAAAATACCAAGGCTATAGCCTTACTTTTTGCCCAAAATTGGCTCATTTTCATCAGTTTTCAATGTGCAATCAAAATCAATCAATTTCAATGTCGGTCATTTTTCGCCAAAATACCAAGGCTATAGCCTTACTATTTGCCCAAAATTGGCTCACTTTCATCACTTTTCAATGTGCAATCAAAATCAATCAATTTCAATTTTGGTCAATTTTCGCCAAAATACCAAGGCTATAGCGGTACTATTTGCCCAAAATTGGCTCATTTTCATCACTTTTCAATGTGCAATCAAAATCAATCAATCTCAATTTGGGTCATTTTTCGCCAAAATACCAAGGCTATAGCCTTACTGTTTGCCCAAATTGGCTCAATTTCATCAGTTTTCAATGTGCAATCAAAATCAATCAATTTCAATTTCAGTCATTTGTCGCCAAAATACCAAGGCTATAGCCTTACTTTTTGCCCAAAATTGGCTCATTGTCAACACTTTTCAATCTGCAATCAAAATCAATCAATTTCAATTTCGGTCATTTTTCGCCAAAATACCAAGGCTATAGCCTTACTATTTGCCCAAAATTGGCTCATTTTCACCACTGTTCAATCTGCAATCAAAATCAATCAATTTCAATTTGGGTCATTTGTCGCCAAAATACCAAGGCTATAGCCTTACTTTTTGCCCAAAATTGGCTCATTTTCATCACTTTTCAATGTGCAATCAAAATCAATCAATCTCAATTTCGGTCATTTTTCGCCAAAATACCAAGGCTATAGCCTTACTGTTTGCCCAAAATTGGCTCATTTTCATCAGTTTTCAATGTGCAATCAAAATCAATCAATTTCAATTTCGGTCATTTGTCGCCAAAATACCAAGGCTATAGCCTTACTTTTTGCCGAAAATTGGCTCATTGTCAACACTTTTCAATATGCAATCAACATCAATCAATTTCAATTTGGGTCATTTGTCGCCAAAATACCAAGGCTATAGCCTTACTTTTTGCCCAAAATTGGCTCATTTTCATCACTTTTCAATGTGCAATCAAAATCAATCAATTTCAATTTGGGTTATTTTTCGCCAAAATACCAAGGCTATAGCCTTACTATTTGCCCAACATTGGCTCATTTTCATCACTTTTCAATGTGCAATCAAAATCAATCAATTTCAATTTGCGTCATGTGTCGCGAAAATACCAAGGCTATAGCCTTACTTTTTGCCCACAATTGCCTCATTTTCATCACTTTTCAATCTTCAATCAAAATCAATCAATGTCAATTTGGGTCATTTGTCGCCAAAATACCAAGGCTATAGCCTTACGTTTTGCCCAAACTTTGCTCATTTTCATCACTTTTCAATCTGCAATCAAAATCAATCAATTTCAATTTGGGTCATTTTTCGCCAAAATACCAAGGCTATAGCCTTACTATTTGCCCAAAATTGGCTCATTTTCACCACTGTTCAATCTGCAATCAAAATCAATCAATTTCAATTTGGGTCATTTGTCGCCAAACTACCAAGGCTATACTCTTACTTTTTGCCCAAAATTGCCTCATTTTCATCACTTTTCAATCTGCAATCAAAATCAATCAATTTCAATTTTGGTCAATTTTCGCCAAAATACCAAGGCTATAGCCTTACTTTTTGCCCAAAATTGGCTCATTTTCATTACATTTCAATGTGCAATCAAAATCAATCAATCTCAATTTGGGTCATTTGTCGCCAAAATACCAAGGCTATAGCCTTACTTTTTGCCCAAAATTGGCTCATTTTCATCACTTTTCAATGTGCAATCAAAATCAATCAATCTCAATTTGGGTCATTTTTCGCCAAAATACCAAGGCTATAGCCTTACTGTTTGCCCAAAATTGGCTCATTTTCATCAGTTTTCAATGTGCAATCAAAATCAATCAATTTCAATTTCGGTCATTTGTCGCCAAAATACCAAGGCTATAGCCTTACTTTTTGCCCAAAATTGGCTCATTGTCAACACTTTTCAATCTGCAATCAACATCAATCAATTTCAATTTGGGTCATTTGTCGCCAAAATACCAAGGCTATAGCCTTACTTTTTGCCCAAAATTGGCTCATTTTCATCACTTTTCAATGTGCAATCAAAATCAATCAATTTCAATTTGGGTTATATTTCGCCAAAATACCAAGGCTATAGCCTTACTATTTGCCCAACATTGGCTCATTTTCATCACTTTTCAATGTGCAATCAAAATCACTCAATTTCAATTTGCGTCATGTGTCGCCAAAATACCAAGGCTATAGCCTTACTTTTTGCCCAAAATTGGCTCATTTTCATCACTTTTCAATCTTCAATCAAAATCAATCAATTTCAATTTGGGTTATTTTTCGCCAAAATACCAAGGCTATAGCCTTACTATTTGCCCAACATTGGCTCATTTTCATCACTTTTCAATGTGCAATCAAAATCAATCAATCTCAATTTGGGTCATTTTTCGCCAAAATACCAAGGCTATAGCCTTACTGTTTGCCCAAAATTGGCTCATTTTCATCAGTTTTCAATGTGCAATCAAAATCAATCAATTTCAATTTCGGTCATTTGTCGCCAAAATACCAAGGCTATAGCCTTACTATTTGCCCAAAATTGGCTCATTGTCAACACTGTTCAATCTGCAATCAACATCAATCAATTTCAATTTGGGTCATTTGTCGCCAAAATACCAAGGCTATAGCCTTACTTTTTGCCCAAAATTGGCTCATTTTCATCACTTTTCAATGTGCAATCAAAATCAATCAATTTCAATTTGGGTTATTTTTCGCCAAAATACCAAGGCTATAGCCTTACTATTTGCCCAACATTGGCTCATTTTCATCACTTTTCAATGTGCAATCAAAATCAATCAATTTCAATTTGCGTCATGTGTCGCCAAAATACCAAGGCTATAGCCTTACTTTTTGCCCAAAATTGGCTCATTTTCATCAGTTTTCAATGTGCAATCAAAATCAATCAATTTCAATGTCGGTCATTTTTCGCCAAAATACCAAGGCTATAGCCTTACTATTTGCCCAAAATTGGCTCACTTTCATCACTTTTCAATGTGCAATCAAAATCAATCAATTTCAATTTTGGTCAATTTTCGCCAAAATACCAAGGCTATAGCGGTACTATTTGCCCAAAATTGGCTCATTTTCATCACTTTTCAATGTGCAATCAAAATCAATCAATCTCAATTTGGGTCATTTTTCGCCAAAATACCAAGGCTATAGCCTTACTGTTTGCCCAAATTGGCTCAATTTCATCAGTTTTCAATGTGCAATCAAAATCAATCAATTTCAATTTCAGTCATTTGTCGCCAAAATACCAAGGCTATAGCCTTACTTTTTGCCCAAAATTGGCTCATTGTCAACACTTTTCAATCTGCAATCAAAATCAATCAATTTCAATTTCGGTCATTTTTCGCCAAAATACCAAGGCTATAGCCTTACTATTTGCCCAAAATTGGCTCATTTTCACCACTGTTCAATCTGCAATCAAAATCAATCAATTTCAATTTGGGTCATTTGTCGCCAAAATACCAAGGCTATAGCCTTACTTTTTGCCCAAAATTGGCTCATTTTCATCACTTTTCAATGTGCAATCAAAATCAATCAATCTCAATTTCGGTCATTTTTCGCCAAAATACCAAGGCTATAGCCTTACTGTTTGCCCAAAATTGGCTCATTTTCATCAGTTTTCAATGTGCAATCAAAATCAATCAATTTCAATTTCGGTCATTTGTCGCCAAAATACCAAGGCTATAGCCTTACTTTTTGCCGAAAATTGGCTCATTGTCAACACTTTTCAATATGCAATCAACATCAATCAATTTCAATTTGGGTCATTTGTCGCCAAAATACCAAGGCTATAGCCTTACTTTTTGCCCAAAATTGGCTCATTTTCATCACTTTTCAATGTGCAATCAAAATCAATCAATTTCAATTTGGGTTATTTTTCGCCAAAATACCAAGGCTATAGCCTTACTATTTGCCCAACATTGGCTCATTTTCATCACTTTTCAATGTGCAATCAAAATCAATCAATTTCAATTTGCGTCATGTGTCGCGAAAATACCAAGGCTATAGCCTTACTTTTTGCCCACAATTGCCTCATTTTCATCACTTTTCAATCTTCAATCAAAATCAATCAATGTCAATTTGGGTCATTTGTCGCCAAAATACCAAGGCTATAGCCTTACGTTTTGCCCAAACTTTGCTCATTTTCATCACTTTTCAATCTGCAATCAAAATCAATCAATTTCAATTTTGGTCAATTTTCGCCAAAATACCAAGGCTATTGCCTTACTTTTTGCCCAAAATTGGCTCATTTTCATCACTTTTCAATGTGCAATCAAAATCAATCAATTTCAATTTCGGTCATTTTTCGCCAAAATACCAAGGCTATAGCCTTACTATTTGCCCAAAATTGGCTCATTTTCACCACTGTTCAATCTGCAATCAAAATCAATCAATTTCAATTTGGGTCATTTGTCGCCAAACTACCAAGGCTATACTCTTACTTTTTGCCCAAAATTGCCTCATTTTCATCACTTTTCAATCTGCAATCAAAATCAATCAATTTCAATTTTGGTCAATTTTCGCCAAAATACCAAGGCTATAGCCTTACTTTTTGCCCAAAATTGGCTCATTTTCATTACATTTCAATGTGCAATCAAAATCAATCAATCTCAATTTGGGTCATTTGTCGCCAAAATACCAAGGCTATAGCCTTACTTTTTGCCCAAAATTGGCTCATTTTCATCACTTTTCAATGTGCAATCAAAATCAATCAATCTCAATTTGGGTCATTTTTCGCCAAAATACCAAGGCTATAGCCTTACTGTTTGCCCAAAATTGGCTCATTTTCATCAGTTTTCAATGTGCAATCAAAATCAATCAATTTCAATTTCGGTCATTTGTCGCCAAAATACCAAGGCTATAGCCTTACTTTTTGCCCAAAATTGGCTCATTGTCAACACTTTTCAATCTGCAATCAACATCAATCAATTTCAATTTGGGTCATTTGTCGCCAAAATACCAAGGCTATAGCCTTACTTTTTGCCCAAAATTGGCTCATTTTCATCACTTTTCAATGTGCAATCAAAATCAATCAATTTCAATTTGGGTTATTTTTCGCCAAAATACCAAGGCTATAGCCTTACTATTTGCCCAACATTGGCTCATTTTCATCACTTTTCAATGTGCAATCAAAATCAATCAATTTCAATTTGCGTCATGTGTCGCCAAAATACCAAGGCTATAGCCTTACTTTTTGCCCAAAATTGGCTCATTTTCATCACTTTTCAATCTTCAATCAAAATCAATCAATTTCAATTTGGGTTATTTTTCGCCAAAATACCAAGGCTATAGCCTTACTATTTGCCCAACATTGGCTCATTTTCATCACTTTTCAATGTGCAATCAAAATCAATCAATCTCAATTTGGGTCATTTTTCGCCAAAATACCAAGGCTATAGCCTTACTGTTTGCCCAAAATTGGCTCATTTTCATCAGTTTTCAATGTGCAATCAAAATCAATCAATTTCAATTTCGGTCATTTGTCGCCAAAATACCAAGGCTATAGCCTTACTATTTGCCCAAAATTGGCTCATTGTCAACACTGTTCAATCTGCAATCAACATCAATCAATTTCAATTTGGGTCATTTGTCGCCAAAATACCAAGGCTATAGCCTTACTTTTTGCCCAAAATTGGCTCATTTTCATCACTTTTCAATGTGCAATCAAAATCAATCAATTTCAATTTGGGTTATTTTTCGCCAAAATACCAAGGCTATAGCCTTACTATTTGCCCAACATTGGCTCATTTTCATCACTTTTCAATGTGCAATCAAAATCAATCAATTTCAATTTGCGTCATGTGTCGCCAAAATACCAAGGCTATAGCCTTACTTTTTGCCCAAAATTGGCTCATTTTCATCACTTTTCAATCTTCAATCAAAATCAATCAATGTCAATTTGGGTCATTTGTCGCCAAAATACCAAGGCTATAGCCTTACGTTTTGCCCAAACTTTGCTCATTTTCATCACTTTTCAATCTGCAATCAAAATCAATCAATTTCAATTTTGGTCAATTTTCGCCAAAATACCAAGGCTATAGCCTTACTGTATGCCCAAAATTGGCTCATTTGCATCACTTTTCAATGTGCAATCAAAATCAATCAATTTCAATTTCGGTCATTTTTCGCCAAAATACCAAGGCTATAGCCTTACTATTTGCCCAAAATTGGCTCATTTTCACCACTGTTCAATCTGCAATCAAAATCAATCAATTTCAATTTGGGTCATTTGTCGCCAAAATACCAAGGCTATAGTCTTACTTTTTGCCCAAAATTGCCTCATTTTCATCACTTTTCAATCTGCAATCAAAATCAATCAATTTCAATTTTGGTCAATTTTCGCCAAAATACCAAGGCTATAGCCTTACTTTTTGCCCAAAATTGGCTCATTTTCATTACATTTCAATGTGCAATCAAAATCAATCAATCTCAATTTGGGTCATTTGTCGCCAAAATACCAAGGCTATAGCCTTACTTTTTGCCCAAAATTGGCTCATTTTCATCACTTTTCAATGTGCAATCAAAATCAATCAATCTCAATTTGGGTCATTTTTCGCCAAAATACCAAGGCTATAGCCTTACTGTTTGCCCAAAATTGGCTCATTTTCATCAGTTTTCAATGTGCAATCAAAATCAATCAATTTCAATTTCGGTCATTTGTCGCCAAAATACCAAGGCTATAGCCTTACTTTTTGCCCAAAATTGGCTCATTGTCAACACTTTTCAATCTGCAATCAACATCAATCAATTTCAATTTGGGTCATTTGTCGCCAAAATACCAAGGCTATAGCCTTACTTTTTGCCCAAAATTGGCTCATTTTCATCACTTTTCAATGTGCAATCAAAATCAATCAATTTCAATTTGGGTTATTTTTCGCCAAAATACCAAGGCTATAGCCTTACTATTTGCCCAACATTGGCTCATTTTCATCACTTTTCAATGTGCAATCAAAATCAATCAATTTCAATTTGCGTCATGTGTCGCCAAAATACCAAGGCTATAGCCTTACTTTTTGCCCAAAATTGGCTCATTTTCATCACTTTTCAATCTTCAATCAAAATCAATCAATGTCAATTTGGGTCATTTGTCGCCAAAATACCAAGGCTATAGCCTTACGTTTTGCCCAAACTTTGCTCATTTTCATCACTTTTCAATCTGCAATCAAAATCAATCAATTTCAATTTTGGTCAATTTTCGCCAAAATACCAAGGCTATTGCCTTACTTTTTGCCCAAAATTGGCTCATTTTCATCACTTTTCAATGTGCAATCAAAATCAATCAATTTCAATTTCGGTCATTTTTCGCCAAAATACCAAGGCTATAGCCTTACTATTTGCCCAAAATTGGCTCATTTTCACCACTGTTCAATCTGCAATCAAAATCAATCAATTTCAATTTGGGTCATTTGTCGCCAAAATACCAAGGCTATAGTCTTACTTTTTGCCCAAAATTGCCTCATTTTCATCACTTTTCAATCTGCAATCAAAATCAATCAATTTCAATTTTGGTCAATTTTCGCCAAAATACCAAGGCTATAGCCTTACTTTTTGCCCAAAATTGGCTCATTTTCATTACATTTCAATGTGCAATCAAAATCAATCAATCTCAATTTGGGTCATTTGTCGCCAAAATACCAAGGCTATAGCCTTACTTTTTGCCCAAAATTGGCTCATTTTCATCACTTTTCAATGTGCAATCAAAATCAATCAATCTCAATTTGGGTCATTTTTCGCCAAAATACCAAGGCTATAGCCTTACTGTTTGCCCAAAATTGGCTCATTTTCATCAGTTTTCAATGTGCAATCAAAATCAATCAATTTCAATTTCGGTCATTTGTCGCCAAAATACCAAGGCTATAGCCTTACTTTTTGCCCAAAATTGGCTCATTGTCAACACTTTTCAATCTGCAATCAACATCAATCAATTTCAATTTGGGTCATTTGTCGCCAAAATACCAAGGCTATAGCCTTACTTTTTGCCCAAAATTGGCTCATTTTCATCACTTTTCAATGTGCAATCAAAATCAATCAATTTCAATTTGGGTTATTTTTCGCCAAAATACCAAGGCTATAGCCTTACTATTTGCCCAACATTGGCTCATTTTCATCACTTTTCAATGTGCAATCAAAATCAATCAATTTCAATTTGCGTCATGTGTCGCCAAAATACCAAGGCTATAGCCTTACTTTTTGCCCAAAATTGGCTCATTTTCATCACTTTTCAATCTTCAATCAAAATCAATCAATTTCAATTTGGGTTATTTTTCGCCAAAATACCAAGGCTATAGCCTTACTATTTGCCCAACATTGGCTCATTTTCATCACTTTTCAATGTGCAATCAAAATCAATCAATCTCAATTTGGGTCATTTTTCGCCAAAATACCAAGGCTATAGCCTTACTGTTTGCCCAAAATTGGCTCATTTTCATCAGTTTTCAATGTGCAATCAAAATCAATCAATTTCAATTTCGGTCATTTGTCGCCAAAATACCAAGGCTATAGCCTTACTATTTGCCCAAAATTGGCTCATTGTCAACACTGTTCAATCTGCAATCAACATCAATCAATTTCAATTTGGGTCATTTGTCGCCAAAATACCAAGGCTATAGCCTTACTTTTTGCCCAAAATTGGCTCATTTTCATCACTTTTCAATGTGCAATCAAAATCAATCAATTTCAATTTGGGTTATTTTTCGCCAAAATACCAAGGCTATAGCCTTACTATTTGCCCAACATTGGCTCATTTTCATCACTTTTCAATGTGCAATCAAAATCAATCAATTTCAATTTGCGTCATGTGTCGCCAAAATACCAAGGCTATAGCCTTACTTTTTGCCCAAAATTGGCTCATTTTCATCACTTTTCAATCTTCAATCAAAATCAATCAATGTCAATTTGGGTCATTTGTCGCCAAAATACCAAGGCTATAGCCTTACGTTTTGCCCAAACTTTGCTCATTTTCATCACTTTTCAATCTGCAATCAAAATCAATCAATTTCAATTTTGGTCAATTTTCGCCAAAATACCAAGGCTATAGCCTTACTGTATGCCCAAAATTGGCTCATTTGCATCACTTTTCAATGTGCAATCAAAATCAATCAATTTCAATTTCGGTCATTTTTCGCCAAAATACCAAGGCTATAGCCTTACTATTTGCCCAAAATTGGCTCATTTTCACCACTGTTCAATCTGCAATCAAAATCAATCAATTTCAATTTGGGTCATTTGTCGCCAAAATACCAAGGCTATAGTCTTACTTTTTGCCCAAAATTGCCTCATTTTCATCACTTTTCAATCTGCAATCAAAATCAATCAATTTCAATTTTGGTCAATTTTCGCCAAAATACCAAGGCTATAGCCTTACTTTTTGCCCAAAATTGGCTCATTTTCATTACATTTCAATGTGCAATCAAAATCAATCAATCTCAATTTGGGTCATTTGTCGCCAAAATACCAAGGCTATAGCCTTACTTTTTGCCCAAAATTGGCTCATTTTCATCACTTTTCAATGTGCAATCAAAATCAATCAATCTCAATTTGGGTCATTTTTCGCCAAAATACCAAGGCTATAGCCTTACTGTTTGCCCAAAATTGGCTCATTTTCATCAGTTTTCAATGTGCAATCAAAATCAATCAATTTCAATTTCGGTCATTTGTCGCCAAAATACCAAGGCTATAGCCTTACTTTTTGCCCAAAATTGGCTCATTGTCAACACTTTTCAATCTGCAATCAACATCAATCAATTTCAATTTGGGTCATTTGTCGCCAAAATACCAAGGCTATAGCCTTACTTTTTGCCCAAAATTGGCTCATTTTCATCACTTTTCAATGTGCAATCAAAATCAATCAATTTCAATTTGGGTTATTTTTCGCCAAAATACCAAGGCTATAGCCTTACTATTTGCCCAACATTGGCTCATTTTCATCACTTTTCAATGTGCAATCAAAATCAATCAATTTCAATTTGCGTCATGTGTCGCCAAAATACCAAGGCTATAGCCTTACTTTTTGCCCAAAATTGGCTCATTTTCATCACTTTTCAATCTTCAATCAAAATCAATCAATGTCAATTTGGGTCATTTGTCGCCAAAATACCAAGGCTATAGCCTTACGTTTTGCCCAAACTTTGCTCATTTTCATCACTTTTCAATCTGCAATCAAAATCAATCAATTTCAATTTTGGTCAATTTTCGCCAAAATACCAAGGCTATTGCCTTACTTTTTGCCCAAAATTGGCTCATTTTCATCACTTTTCAATGTGCAATCAAAATCAATCAATTTCAATTTCGGTCATTTTTCGCCAAAATACCAAGGCTATAGCCTTACTATTTGCCCAAAATTGGCTCATTTTCACCACTGTTCAATCTGCAATCAAAATCAATCAATTTCAATTTGGGTCATTTGTCGCCAAAATACCAAGGCTATAGTCTTACTTTTTGCCCAAAATTGCCTCATTTTCATCACTTTTCAATCTGCAATCAAAATCAATCAATTTCAATTTTGGTCAATTTTCGCCAAAATACCAAGGCTATAGCCTTACTTTTTGCCCAAAATTGGCTCATTTTCATTACATTTCAATGTGCAATCAAAATCAATCAATCTCAATTTGGGTCATTTGTCGCCAAAATACCAAGGCTATAGCCTTACTTTTTGCCCAAAATTGGCTCATTTTCATCACTTTTCAATGTGCAATCAAAATCAATCAATTTCAATTTGCGTCATGTGTCGCCAAAATACCAAGGCTATAGCCTTACTTTTTGCCCAAAATTGGCTCATTTTCATCACTTTTCAATGTGCAATCAAAATCAATCAATTTCAATTTGCGTCATGTGTCGCCAAAATACCAAGGCTATAGCCTTACTTTTTGCCCAAAATTGGCTCATTTTCATCACTTTTCAATCTTCAATCAAAATCAATCAATTTCAATTTGGGTTATTTTTCGCCAAAATACCAAGGCTATAGCCTTACTATTTGCCCAACATTGGCTCATTTTCATCACTTTTCAATGTGCAATCAAAATCAATCAATTTCAATTTGCGTCATGTGTCGCCAAAATACCAAGGCTATAGCCTTAATTTTTGCCCAAAATTGGCTCATTTTCATCACTTTTCAATCTTCAATCAAAATCAATCAATGTCAATTTGGGTCATTTGTCGCCAAAATACCAAGGCTATAGCCTTACGTTTTGCCCAAACTTTGCTCATTTTCATCACTTTTCAATGTGCAATCAAAATCAATCAATGTCAATGTGGGTCATTTGTCGCCAAAATACCAAGGCTATAGCCTTACTTTTTGCCCAAAATTGGCTCATTTTCATCACTTTTCAATGTGCAATCAAAATCAATCAATTTCAATTTGCGTCATGTGTCGCCAAAATACCAAGGCTATAGCCTTACTTTTTGCCCAAAATTGGCTCATTTTCATCAGTTTTCAATGTGCAATCAAAATCAATCAATTTCAATTTGCGTCATGTGTCGCCAAAATACCAAGGCTATAGCCTTACTTTTTGCCCAAAATTGGCTCATTTTCATCACTTTTCAATCTTCAATCAAAATCAATCAATTTCAATTTGGGTTATTTTTCGCCAAAATACCAAGGCTATAGCCTTACTATTTGCCCAACATTGGCTCATTTTCATCACTTTTCAATGTGCAATCAAAATCAATCAATTTCAATTTGCGTCATGTGTCGCCAAAATACCAAGGCTATAGCCTTACTTTTTGCCCAAAATTGGCTCATTTTCATCACTTTTCAATCTTCAATCAAAATCAATCAATGTCAATTTGGGTCATTTGTCGCCAAAATACCAAGGCTATAGCCTTACGTTTTGCCCAAACTTTGCTCATTTTCATCACTTTTCAATCTGCAATCAAAATCAATCAATATCAATTTTGGTCAATTTTCGCCAAAATACCAAGGCTATAGCCTTACTTTTTGCCCAAAATTGGCTCATTTTCATCACTGTTCAATGTGCAATCAAAATCAATCAATTTCAATTTCGGTCATTTGTCGCCAAAATACCAAGGCTATAGCCTTACTATTTGCCCAAAATTGGCTCATTTTCACCACTGTTCAATCTGCAATCAAAATCAATCAATTTCAATTTGGGTCATTTGTCGCCAAAATACCAAGGCTATAGCCTTACTTTTTGCCCAAAATTGGCTCATTTTCATCACTTTTCAATGTGCAATCAAAATCAATCAATCTCAATTTGGGTCATTTTTCGCCAAAATACCAAGGCTATAGCCTTACTTTTTGCCCAAAATTGGCTCATTTTCATTACATTTCAATGTGCAATCAAAATCAATCAATCTCAATTTGGGTCATTTGTCGCCAAAATACCAAGGCTATAGCCTTACTTTTTGCCCAAAATTGGCTCATTTTCATCACTTTTCAATGTGCAATCAAAATCAATCAATTTCAATTTGCGTCATGTGTCGCCAAAATACCAAGGCTATAGCCTTACTTTTTGCCCAAAATTGGCTCATTTTCATCACTTTTCAATGTGCAATCAAAATCAATCAATTTCAATTTGCGTCATGTGTCGCCAAAATACCAAGGCTATAGCCTTACTTTTTGCCCAAAATTGGCTCATTTTCATCACTTTTCAATCTTCAATCAAAATCAATCAATTTCAATTTGGGTTATTTTTCGCCAAAATACCAAGGCTATAGCCTTACTATTTGCCCAACATTGGCTCATTTTCATCACTTTTCAATGTGCAATCAAAATCAATCAATTTCAATTTGCGTCATGTGTCGCCAAAATACCAAGGCTATAGCCTTAATTTTTGCCCAAAATTGGCTCATTTTCATCACTTTTCAATCTTCAATCAAAATCAATCAATGTCAATTTGGGTCATTTGTCGCCAAAATACCAAGGCTATAGCCTTACGTTTTGCCCAAACTTTGCTCATTTTCATCACTTTTCAATGTGCAATCAAAATCAATCAATGTCAATGTGGGTCATTTGTCGCCAAAATACCAAGGCTATAGCCTTACTTTTTGCCCAAAATTGGCTCATTTTCATCACTTTTCAATGTGCAATCAAAATCAATCAATTTCAATTTGCGTCATGTGTCGCCAAAATACCAAGGCTATAGCCTTACTTTTTGCCCAAAATTGGCTCATTTTCATCAGTTTTCAATGTGCAATCAAAATCAATCAATTTCAATTTGCGTCATGTGTCGCCAAAATACCAAGGCTATAGCCTTACTTTTTGCCCAAAATTGGCTCATTTTCATCACTTTTCAATCTTCAATCAAAATCAATCAATTTCAATTTGGGTTATTTTTCGCCAAAATACCAAGGCTATAGCCTTACTATTTGCCCAACATTGGCTCATTTTCATCACTTTTCAATGTGCAATCAAAATCAATCAATTTCAATTTGCGTCATGTGTCGCCAAAATACCAAGGCTATAGCCTTACTTTTTGCCCAAAATTGGCTCATTTTCATCACTTTTCAATCTTCAATCAAAATCAATCAATGTCAATTTGGGTCATTTGTCGCCAAAATACCAAGGCTATAGCCTTACGTTTTGCCCAAACTTTGCTCATTTTCATCACTTTTCAATCTGCAATCAAAATCAATCAATATCAATTTTGGTCAATTTTCGCCAAAATACCAAGGCTATAGCCTTACTTTTTGCCCAAAATTGGCTCATTTTCATCACTGTTCAATGTGCAATCAAAATCAATCAATTTCAATTTCGGTCATTTGTCGCCAAAATACCAAGGCTATAGCCTTACTATTTGCCCAAAATTGGCTCATTTTCACCACTGTTCAATCTGCAATCAAAATCAATCAATTTCAATTTGGGTCATTTGTCGCCAAAATACCAAGGCTATAGCCTTACTTTTTGCCCAAAATTGGCTCATTTTCATCACTTTTCAATGTGCAATCAAAATCAATCAATCTCAATTTGGGTCATTTTTCGCCAAAATACCAAGGCTATAGCCTTACTGTTTGCCCAAAATTGGCTCATTTTCATCAGTTCTCAATGTGCAATCAGAATCAATCAATTTCAATTTCGGTCATTTGTCGCCAAAATACCAAGGCTATAGCCTTACTTTTTGCCCAAAATTGGCTCATTGTCAACACTTTTCAATCTGCAATCAACATCAATCAATTTCAATTTGGGTCATTTGTCGCCAAAATACCAAGGCTATAGCCTTACTTTTTGCCCAAAATTGGCTCATTTTCATCACTTTTCAATCTTCAATCAAAATCAATCAATGTCAATTTGGGTCATTTGTCGCCAAAATACCAAGGCTATAGCCTTACCTTTTGCCCAAACTTTGCTCATTTTCATCACTTTTCAATCTGCAATCAAAATCAATCAATTTCAATTTTGGTCAATTTTCGCCAAAATACGAAGGCTATAGCCTTACGTTTTGCCCAAAATTGGCTCATTTTCATCACTTTTCAATGTGCAATCAAAATCAATCAATTTCAATTTCGGTCATTTTTCGCCAAAATACCAAGGCTATAGCCTTACTATTTGCCCAAAATTGGCTCATTTTCACCACTGTTCAATCTGCAATCAAAATCAATCAATTTCAATTTGGGTCATTTGTCGCCAAAATACCAAGGCTATAGTCTTACTTTTTGCCCAAAATTGCCTCATTTTCATCACTTTTCAATCTGCAATCAAAATCAATCAATTTCAATTTTGGTCAATTTTCGCCAAAATACCAAGGCTATAGCCTTACTTTTTGCCCAAAATTGGCTCATTTTCATTACATTTCAATGTGCAATCAAAATCAATCAATCTCAATTTGGGTCATTTGTCGCCAAAATACCAAGGCTATAGCCTTACTTTTTGCCCAAAATTGGCTCATTTTCATCACTTTTCAATGTGCAATCAAAATCAATCAATCTCAATTTGGGTCATTTTTCGCCAAAATACCAAGGCTATAGCCTTACTGTTTGCCCAAAATTGGCTCATTTTCATCAGTTTTCAATGTGCAATCAAAATCAATCAATTTCAATTTCGGTCATTTGTCGCCAAAATACCAAGGCTATAGCCTTACTTTATGCCCAAAATTGGCTCATTGTCAACACTTTTCAATCTGCAATCAACATCAGTCAATTTCAATTTGGGTCATTTGTCGCCAAAATACCAAGGCTATAGCCTTACTTTTTGCCCAAAATTGGCTCATTTTCATCACTTTTCAATGTGCAATCAAAATCAATCAATTTCAATTTGGGTTATTTTTCGCCAAAATACCAAGGCTATAGCCTTACTATTTGCCCAACATTGGCTCATTTTCATCACTTTTCAATGTGCAATCAAAATCAATCACTTTCAATTTGCGTCATGTGTCGCCAAAATACCAAGGCTATAGCCTTACTTTTTGCCCAAAATTGGCTCATTTTCATCACTTTTCAATCTTCAATCAAAATCAATCAATGTCAATTTGGGTCATTTGTCGCCAAAATACCAAGGCTATAGCCTTACGTTTTGCCCAAACTTTGCTCATTTTCATCACTTTTCAATCTGCAATCAAAATCAATCAATTTCAATTTTGGTCAATTTTCGCCAAAATACCAAGGCTATTGCCTTACTTTTTGCCCAAAATTGGCTCATTTTCATCACTTTTCAATGTGCAATCAAAATCAATCAATTTCAATTTGGGTCATTTTTCGCCAAAATACCAAGGCTATAGCCTTACTGTTTGCCCAAAATTGGCTCATTTTCATCAGTTCTCAATGTGCAATCAAAATCAATCAATTTCAATTTCGGTCATTTGTCGCCAAAATACCAAGGCTATAGCCTTACTTTTTGCCCAAAATTGGCTCATTGTCAACACTTTTCAATCTGCAATCAACATCAATCAATTTCAATTTGGGTCATTTGTCGCCAAAATACCAAGGCTATAGCCTTACTTTTTGCCCAAAATTGGCTCATTTTCATCACTTTTCAATCTTCAATCAAAATCAATCAATGTCAATTTGGGTCATTTGTCGCCAAAATACCAAGGCTATAGCCTTACCTTTTGCCCAAACTTTGCTCATTTTCATCACTTTTCAATCTGCAATCAAAATCAATCAATTTCAATTTTGGTCAATTTTCGCCAAAATACGAAGGCTATAGCCTTACGTTTTGCCCAAAATTGGCTCATTTTCATCACTTTTCAATGTGCAATCAAAATCAATCAATTTCAATTTCGGTCATTTTTCGCCAAAATACCAAGGCTATAGCCTTACTATTTGCCCAAAATTGGCTCATTTTCACCACTGTTCAATCTGCAATCAAAATCAATCAATTTCAATTTGGGTCATTTGTCGCCAAAATACCAAGGCTATAGCCTTACTTTTTGCCCAAAATTGGCTCATTTTCATTACATTTCAATGTGCAATCAAAATCAATCAATCTCAATTTGGGTCATTTGTCGCCAAAATACCAAGGCTATAGCCTTACTTTTTGCCCAAAATTGGCTCATTTTCATCACTTTTCAATGTGCAATCAAAATCAATCAATCTCAATTTGGGTCATTTTTCGCCAAAATACCAAGGCTATAGCCTTACTGTTTGCCCAAAATTGGCTCATTTTCATCAGTTTTCAATGTGCAATCAAAATCAATCAATTTCAATTTCGGTCATTTGTCGCCAAAATACCAAGGCTATAGCCTTACTTTATGCCCAAAATTGGCTCATTGTCAACACTTTTCAATCTGCAATCAACATCAGTCAATTTCAATTTGGGTCATTTGTCGCCAAAATACCAAGGCTATAGCCTTACTTTTTGCCCAAAATTGGCTCATTTTCATCACTTTTCAATGTGCAATCAAAATCAATCAATTTCAATTTGGGTTATTTTTCGCCAAAATACCAAGGCTATAGCCTTACTATTTGCCCAACATTGGCTCATTTTCATCACTTTTCAATGTGCAATCAAAATCAATCAATTTCAATTTGCGTCATGTGTCGCCAAAATACCAAGGCTATAGCCTTACTTTTTGCCCAAAATTGGCTCATTTTCATCACTTTTCAATCTTCAATCAAAATCAATCAATGTCAATTTGGGTCATTTGTCGCCAAAATACCAAGGCTATAGCCTTACGTTTTGCCCAAACTTTGCTCATTTTCATCACTTTTCAATCTGCAATCAAAATCAATCAATTTCAATTTTGGTCAATTTTCGCCAAAATACCAAGGCTATAGCCTTACTGTTTGCCCAAAAGTGGCTCATTTTCATCACTTTTCAATGTGCAATCAAAATCAATCAATTTCAATTTCGGTCATTTTTCGCCAAAATACCAAGGCTATAGCCTTACTATTTGCCCAAAATTGGCTCATTTTCACCACTGTTCAATCTGCAATCAAAATCAATCAATTTCAATTTGGGTCATTTGTCGCCAAAATACCAAGGCTATAGTCTTACTTTTTGCCCAAAATTGCCTCATTTTCATCACTTTTCAATCTGCAATCAAAATCAATCAATTTCAATTTTGGTCAATTTTCGCCAAAATACCAAGGCTATAGCCTTACTTTTTGCCCAAAATTGGCTCATTTTCATTACATTTCAATGTGCAATCAAAATCAATCAATCTCAATTTGGGTCATTTGTCGCCAAAATACCAAGGCTATAGCCTTACTTTTTGCCCAAAATTGGCTCATTTTCATCACTTTTCAATGTGCAATCAAAATCAATCAATCTCAATTTGGGTCATTTTTCGCCAAAATACCAAGGCTATAGCCTTACTGTTTGCCCAAAATTGGCTCATTTTCATCAGTTTTCAATGTGCAATCAAAATCAATCAATTTCAATTTCGGTCATTTGTCGCCAAAATACCAAGGCTATAGCCTTACTTTTTGCCCAAAATTGGCTCATTTTCAACACTTTTCAATCTGCAATCAACATCAATCAATTTCAATTTGGGTCATTTGTCGCCAAAATACCAAGGCTATAGCCTTACTTTTTGCCCAAAATTGGCTCATTTTCATCACTTTTCAATGTGCAATCAAAATCAATCAATTTCAATTTGGGTTATTTTTCGCCAAAATACCAAGGCTATAGCCTTACTATTTGCCCAACATTGGCTCATTTTCATCACTTTTCAATGTGCAATCAAAATCAATCAATTTCAATTTGCGTCATGTGTCGCCAAAATACCAAGGCTATAGCCTTACTTTTTGCCCAAAATTGGCTCATTTTCATCACTTTTCAATCTTCAATCAAAATCAATCAATGTCAATTTGGGTCATTTGTCGCCAAAATACCAAGGCTATAGCCTTACCTTTTGCCCAAACTTTGCTCATTTTAATCACTTTTCAATCTGCAATCAAAATCAATCAATTTCAATTTTGGTCAATTTTCGCCAAAATACCAAGGCTATAGCCTTACTGTTTGCCCAAAATTGCCTCATTTTCATCACTTTTCAATGTGCAATCAAAATCAATCAATTTCAATTTCGGTCATTTTTCGCCAAAATACCAAGCTATAGCCTTACTATTTGCCCAAAATTGGCTCATTTTCACCACTGTTCAATCTGCAATCAAAATCAATCAATCTCAATTTGGGTCATTTGTCGCCAAAATACCAAGGCTATAGCCTTACTTTTTGCCCAAAATTGGCTCATTTTCATCACTTTTCAATGTGCAATCAAAATCAATCAATCTCAATTTGGGTCATTTTTCGCCAAAATACCAAGGCTATAGCCTTACTGTTTGCCCAAAATTGGCTCATTTTCATCAGTTTTCAATGTGCAATCAAAATCAATCAATTTCAATTTCGGTCATTTGTCGCCAAAATACCAAGGCTATAGCCTTACTTTATGCCCAAAATTGGCTCATTGTCAACACTTTTCAATCTGCAATCAACATCAGTCAATTTCAATTTGGGTCATTTGTCGCCAAAATACCAAGGCTATAGCCTTACTTTTTGCCCAAAATTGGCTCATTTTCATCACTTTTCAATGTGCAATCAAAATCAATCAATTTCAATTTGGGTTATTTTTCGCCAAAATACCAAGGCTATAGCCTTACTATTTGCCCAACATTGGCTCATTTTCATCACTTTTCAATGTGCAATCAAAATCAATCAATTTCAATTTGCGTCATGTGTCGCCAAAATACCAAGGCTATAGCCTTACTTTTTGCCCAAAATTGGCTCATTTTCATCACTTTTCAATCTTCAATCAAAATCAATCAATGTCAATTTGGGTCATTTGTCGCCAAAATACCAAGGCTATAGCCTTACGTTTTGCCCAAACTTTGCTCATTTTCATCACTTTTCAATCTGCAATCAAAATCAATCAATTTCAATTTTGGTCAATTTTCGCCAAAATACCAAGGCTATTGCCTTACTTTTTGCCCAAAATTGGCTCATTTTCATCACTTTTCAATGTGCAATCAAAATCAATCAATTTCAATTTCGGTCATTTTTCGCCAAAATACCAAGGCTATAGCCTTACTATTTGCCCAAAATTGGCTCATTTTCACCACTGTTCAATCTGCAATCAAAATCAATCAATTTCAATTTGGGTCATTTGTCGCCAAAATACCAAGGCTATACTCTTACTTTTTGCCCAAAATTGCCTCATTTTCATCACTTTTCAATCTGCAATCAAAATCAATCAATTTCAATTTTGGTCAATTTTCGCCAAAATACCAAGGCTATAGCCTTACTTTTTGCCCAAAATTGGCTCATTTTCATTACATTTCAATGTGCAATCAAAATCAATCAATCTCAATTTGGGTCATTTGTCGCCAAAATACCAAGGCTATAGCCTTACTTTTTGCCCAAAATTGGCTCATTTTCATCACTTTTCAATGTGCAATCAAAATCAATCAATCTCAATTTCGGTCATTTTTCGCCAAAATACCAAGGCTATAGCCTTACTGTTTGCCCAAAATTGGCTCATTTTCATCAGTTTTCAATGTGCAATCAAAATCAATCAATTTCAATTTCGGTCATTTGTCGCCAAAATACCAAGGCTATAGCCTTACTTTTTGCCCAAAATTGGCTCATTTTCAACACTTTTCAATCTGCAATCAACATCAATCAATTTCAATTTGGGTCATTTGTCGCCAAAATACCAAGGCTATAGCCTTACTTTTTGCCCAAAATTGCCTCATTTTCATCACTTTTCAATGTGCAATCAAAATCAATCAATTTCAATTTGGGTTATTTTTCGCCAAAATACCAAGGCTATAGCCTTACTATTTGCCCAACATTGGCTCATTTTCATCACTTTTCAATGTGCAATCAAAATCAATCAATTTCAATTTGCGTCATGTGTCGCCAAAATACCAAGGCTATAGCCTTACTTTTTGCCCAAAATTGGCTCATTTTCATCACTTTTCAATCTTCAATCAAAATCAATCAATGTCAATTTGGGTCATTTGTCGCCAAAATACCAAGGCTATAGCCTTACCTTTTGCCCAAACTTTGCTCATTTTCATCACTTTTCAATCTGCAATCAAAATCAATCAATTTCAATTTTGGTCAATTTTCGCCAAAATACCAAGGCTATAGCCTTACTGTTTGCCCAAAATTGGCTCATTTTCATCACTTTTCAATGTGCAATCAAAATCAATCAATTTCAATTTCGGTCATTTTTCGCCAAAATACCAAGGCTATAGCCTTACTATTTGCCCAAAATTGGCTCATTTTCACCACTGTTCAATCTGCAATCAAAATCAATCAATTTCAATTTGGGTCATTTGTCGCCAAAATACCAAGGCTATAGTCTTACTTTTTGCCCAAAATTGCCTCATTTTCATCACTTCTCAATCTGCAATCAAAATCAATCAATTTCAATTTTGGTCAATTTTCGCCAAAATACCAAGGCTATAGCCTTACTTTTTGCCCAAAATTGGCTCATTTTCATTACATTTCAATGTGCAATCAAAATCAATCAATCTCAATTTGGGTCATTTGTCGCCAAAATACCAAGGCTATAGCCTTACTTTTTGCCCAAAATTGGCTCATTTTCATCACTTTTCAATGTGCAATCAAAATCAATCAATCTCAATTTGGGTCATTTTTCGCCAAAATACCAAGGCTATAGCCTTACTGTTTGCCCAAAATTGGCTCATTTTCATCAGTTTTCAATGTGCAATCAAAATCAATCAATTTCAATTTCGGTCATTTGTCACCAAAATACCAAGGCTATAGCCTTACTTTTTGCCCAAAATTGGCTCATTGTCAACACTTTTCAATCTGCAATCAACATCAATCAATTTCAATTTGGGTCATTTGTCGCCAAAATACCAAGGCTATAGCCTTACTTTTTGCCCAAAATTGGCTCATTTTCATCACTTTTCAATGTGCAATCAAAATCAATCAATTTTAATTTGGGTTATTTTTCGCCAAAATACCAAGGCTATAGCCTTACTATTTGCCCAACATTGGCTCATTTTCATCACTTTTCAATGTGCAATCAAAATCAATCAATTTCAATTTGCGTCATGTGTCGCCAAAATACCAAGGCTATAGCCTTACTTTTTGCCCAAAATTGGCTCATTTTCATCACTTTTCAATCTTCAATCAAAATCAATCAATGTCAATTTGGGTCATTTGTCGCCAAAATACCAAGGCTATAGCCTTACCTTTTGCCCAAACTTTGCTCATTTTCATCACTTTTCAATCTGCAATCAAAATCAATCAATTTCAATTTTGGTCAATTTTCGCCAAAATACCAAGGCTATAGCCTTACTTTTTGCCCAAAATTGGCTCATTTTCATCACTTTTCAATGTGCAATCAAAATCAATCAATTTCAATTTCGGTCATTTTTCGCCAAAATACCAAGGCTATAGCCTTACTATTTGCCCAAAATTGGCTCATTTTCACCACTGTTCAATCTGCAATCAAAATCAATCAATTTCAATTTGGGTCATTTGTCGCCAAAATACCAAGGCTATACTCTTACTTTTTGCCCAAAATTGCCTCATTTTCATCACTTTTCAATCTGCAATCAAAATCAATCAATTTCAATTTTGGTCAATTTTCGCCAAAATACCAAGGCTATAGCCTTACTTTTTGCCCAAAATTGGCTCATTTTCATTACATTTCAATGTGCAATCAAAATCAATCAATCTCAATTTGGGTCATTTGTCGCCAAAATACCAAGGCTATAGCCTTACTTTTTGCCCAAAATTGGCTCATTTTCATCACTTTTCAATGTGCAATCAAAATCAATCAATCTCAATTTGGGTCATTTTTCGCCAAAATACCAAGGCTATAGCCTTACTGTTTGCCCAAAATTGGCTCATTTTCATCAGTTTTCAATGTGCAATCAAAATCAATCAATTTCAATTTCGGTCATTTGTCACCAAAATACCAAGGCTATAGCCTTACTTTTTGCCCAAAATTGGCTCATTGTCAACACTTTTCAATCTGCAATCAACATCAATCAATTTCAATTTGGGTCATTTGTCGCCAAAATACCAAGGCTATAGCCTTACTTTTTGCCCAAAATTGGCTCATTTTCATCACTTTTCAATGTGCAATCAAAATCAATCAATTTTAATTTGGGTTATTTTTCGCCAAAATACCAAGGCTATAGCCTTACTATTTGCCCAACATTGGCTCATTTTCATCACTTTTCAATGTGCAATCAAAATCAATCAATTTCAATTTGCGTCATGTGTCGCCAAAATACCAAGGCTATAGCCTTACTTTTTGCCCAAAATTGGCTCATTTTCATCACTTTTCAATCTTCAATCAAAATCAATCAATGTCAATTTGGGTCATTTGTCGCCAAAATACCAAGGCTATAGCCTTACCTTTTGCCCAAACTTTGCTCATTTTCATCACTTTTCAATCTGCAATCAAAATCAATCAATTTCAATTTTGGTCAATTTTCGCCAAAATACCAAGGCTATAGCCTTACTTTTTGCCCAAAATTGGCTCATTTTCATCACTTTTCAATGTGCAATCAAAATCAATCAATTTCAATTTCGGTCATTTTTCGCCAAAATACCAAGGCTATAGCCTTACTATTTGCCCAAAATTGGCTCATTTTCACCACTGTTCAATCTGCAATCAAAATCAATCAATTTCAATTTGGGTCATTTGTCGCCAAAATACCAAGGCTATACTCTTACTTTTTGCCCAAAATTGCCTCATTTTCATCACTTTTCAATCTGCAATCAAAATCAATCAATTTCAATTTTGGTCAATTTTCGCCAAAATACCAAGGCTATAGCCTTACTTTTTGCCCAAAATTGGCTCATTTTCATTACATTTCAATGTGCAATCAAAATCAATCAATCTCAATTTGGGTCATTTGTCGCCAAAATACCAAGGCTATAGCCTTACTGTTTGCCCAAAATTGGCTCATTTTCATCACTTTTCAATGTGCAATCAAAATCAATCAATTTCAATTTGGGTTATTTGTCGCCAAAATACCAAGGCTATAGCCTTACTGTTTGCCCAAAATTGGCTCATTTTCATCAGTTGTCAATGTGCAATCAAAATCAATCAATTTCAATTTGGGTCATTTGTCGCCAAAATACCAAGGCTATAGTCTTACTATTTGCCCAAAATTGCCTCATTTTCATCACTTTTCAATGTGCAATCAAAATCAATCAATTTCAATTTGGGTCATTTTTCGCCAAAATACCAAGGCTATAGCCTTACTATTTGCCCAAAATTGGCTCATTTTCATCACTTTTCAATGTGCAATCAAAATCAATCAATTTCAATTTGGGTTATTTTTCGCCAAAATACCAAGGCTATAGCCTTACTGTTTGCCCAAAAGTTGCTCATTTTCATCACTTTTCAATGTGCAATAAAAATCAATCAATTTCAATTTGGGTCATTTGTCGCCAAAATACCAAGGCTATAGCCTTACTTTTTGCCCAAAATTGGCTCATTTTCATCACTTTTCAATGTGCAATCAAAATCAATCAATCTCAATTTTGGTCAATTTTCGCCAAAATACCAAGGCTATAGCCTTACTTTTTGCCCAAAATTGGCTCATTTTCATCACTTTTCAATGTGCAATCAAAATTAATCAATGTCAATTTTGGTCAATTTTCGCCAAAATACCAAGGCTATAGCCTTACTTTTTGCCCAAAATTGGCTCATTTTCATCACTTTTCAATGTGCAATCAAAATTAATCAATGTCAATTTTGGTCAATTTTCGCCAAAATACCAAGGCTATAGCCTTACTTTTTGCCCAAAATTGGCTTACTTGTATTACTGATCAAGCTGTAATCAATAGTCATTAATGTGAAAATAGGTTGTGTTGGTGGAAAATAGCAAGCTATAGCATGATGGTTAAAATTGCCTTATGGATAAGTTGCTTGATTGGTCTGGAAAACCAAAGGTAATAGAAGTAGGCCATGAGCGATGGTTTACTAAGTGTAAAATGCTTCATGTTTAAGAAGATTGAAGAGTGTCGTCCAACGTTTGGGGCCAACTGTGACTCTGTATAACTCTGATAGATCACTATGTTGCGTTGGTCAATTGTCGTAGAGGTGAAGCTTCGCAAAATTTCTATCTTCGGATTATTCTAGTATGGGTGGAGTGGGGGGTGGGGGTATATCTCCACGCGTGTTCATTAAATACTTAAACTAGAGAGAATAGCATATAACAGCTAAAAGACACTCTTTCATATGTGACAGAAATCACAGCCATCTTACGACTATTTAGGAACCATAGGAGACCCACAAAGCTTACAAATAACAAGATGATCACAAATCTAGGGTTTATGGTCTAGGATTCAGGTATACTGCCGAAGGGGAGGAACATATATCGTTTACGATAGCAAAATAGAATTCACAATCACACACAGTAGTAACTTAAATATGTCTGGAACGTAGGGTAATTACATTAGTCGATTGCCTGTGCATTGGTTCACATAGGAAAAAGGCCGGTATGTGAAATGGAACTTTGGTTTTGCAACAGATAGAAGCAGTTTTCTCATGTCAATGTAGGCCCATGTACTTAGACAGAGAAGTGACTCATTTCTTAACAGAGCAAGGTAGAAGCCTGGGTACTATACACCTAATAGAGGATATTCACTTCAAAGCCAAGGTGAGGCTACAGCAAAAAATGTTTGAAATTAGGTTCTCAATGACAAAGCCACTTGATTATTAAACTGAAGCAATTTTCAGGTTTCATGACTTCGTGCAACCTTATTCTACGGGCCGTTCCACCATGCAAACACATTTTTAAAGCAAAATACACATAAGCTAAAGATATAAAAAATAACAGATATTTTCGTTTAATTCCTAAAAGCAACGATTGCCAAAATCACATAATTCAAATGTGTTCAGTTCGGATATAGTGTTATGCCAAATATCGGTGGCAAATCAGTGATCGCCGGCAAAGTTTGCAAAAACACGCAAAAAGTTTACTACGCCTTCAACCGTTCGCTGAGTGCTATAGAGCTTACACCAACATGGCAGTTTCGATCGAATTGCAACTGACGCAGTGCTGTCCGAGATGCATAGTTACAAGGTCGCACAACAAAAGCCAGTAAGACAAGAGTCTACGAATAAGTGGCAGCAGGAATATTTGCAAAGACTCACATTTTCTTACCTTTTAAGATTAGCAAGTAGTCCAATATTTACTGCATACATAAACATCAAAGAAGCAGCGATAGAAACAGGAAGAATCCATTCATAATTTGATTCAGTATCATCTAAAGAAACAAGTCAGCAGTAATGTAATGTAATGCCACAGATGTTTATGTACGAATAATACAATTTGATATTGCTCGTATTTACTTCAGATCATAAGGGTAAAGGCAAAGGCTATAGGGTAAAGGTCATGAAGCGTAGTCACAAAGAAAAAGGCTAACACTTTTTTTTTTAGTATATAATGTCAGGGAAAGGCCAATGGAGCCTATAACAAAGCCCTGACAAAGGAAGAAAGAGAAAGGAAAGTTAATTAGATAGGGAGATGAGATCCAGTTTGTTGATGTTAGATTTGAAGCAAGATAAGTTGTAGGATTTAGGAAAGGAAGTGGAAGATAAGGTGTTCCAAAGTTGACAGGTTCTTGGAATGAAAGAAGATTTGTGGAAAAGAGTTCGTGGATTGGATAGTATGACTTGGAAAGGGTGTGATCAAATAAGACAACGGGCCAAAATACTAAAGTAAGACAACGGACCAAAACTCAAAACTAAGTATAGAAGATCAAGGAGCAATGTGAAAATAATACGAATATTAGCTTACTTTTGATAGGAGGCTGTATCTGCTCTTTGAAATATCTTTCTAATATTCTAGACACAAATCTCACTAGATTATCACATGCTTTCACGTGGTTCTGCAACTTTGTGCTGGCAAGCTTTGCCTTCACCAATGGACCCAAGTAGGCGAATATCATGGCATCGAAACTCGTTTCTCTGCAAAAAATGGAATCAGATTTCAACAATGAAACAGAAATCCTATCCAAAGAGAGGCTACGAATATAATAGCTTTGATGACTATGAGATATAGCGTGGACTATGCGTTAGTTCCATGACAACAACAAGGTCCAACTTTGCATTACATTTGAAAGAGTTAATGCTCAGTGATTTGCTTCAAATTCTTTGACTACTAAGAGAGATGTGGTGAAGTAACCTTATAAACCATGAATGAATATATGAAAAGACCTAAAAGAAAGATATAGACCTGGAAAAAGATACTTTGTCATCATATCTAGGATGTGTAAGGATAGGGCTATTCATAGAAATTTTTCTGTACAGGGATGTAAGAATTACATTTGCTGACAAAAACGGGCGTGGCCCACATGATTGAAGATCATCTGTTTTAACCCTAAGGTATTATGTGTTTAATTTGTCTGCAAATTGGATGAATATATAAATGAATATATAAATGAAATAAAATAACTAGCAACTACAGCACCTAAGCCCTACTACTAGGTTCCTAGAATGCAAAAAAGTAAAGCGATTTGCCGACAGAAATGACAAAATTCGCTTATTTGGCAACATAATTGTTGTCAGGGGGTGTGAAACCCTGTACACTCTACAGGAGGTATAAAAGCTTACGAGTAACACTTTCAAACCTGTGACCGAAAAAGAAATCTTTGTCACCAAGGAAAGAAGATAACAGATTGATGGCATCAACAGCTTCCAGATGAAGCTAGAAATGAAAACATATTTGCGAAGGTTATTGAATAGACCGATTCAGAAGGAAAACAAAGTGTAAAAATCTTTGAATAAAACTATGAAAGAATTATTTAATGAAATTAAGCAACATATTCAGCTATTCTCAATTGTCTGTTCACGCCTTATCATGTGCATTTTCACATGTTTTAATGAAAAATACCTAAAATGTAAATCATATTTTTGTCAGGCAAACAAACAAACAACTAACAATAAAGGGGATTTACAGCTAAGAAATTTTTACAAAACTTTACTCAATTAAAAACACGGCCTATTTCGAACGAGGCTATACGTATAAAAACAGAAAAATTGTCTTGAAAAAAGCAAGAGGAACATAAAAAATGTTCTGGCTGAGCCTCTGCGGAGCATAGCATGAAATGCGTCAAACGCGAAAAGTGAGCATGAAATATGTTGTTTGGAAATAGCCAATCGATGGCGCAAAAAGCTAACGATGAAGAGTCCGAGTGTAGAAAGGCAACTTCTTTGGTCTAGACAGTTGTTGTATTCTTGCTTTGATGTGGCAGGTAAACTAAAAATCAGGCAAAAAGAAAGACGACCTGCTCTGTCATTTATTCGAAATATGTCATCGCAAAATTTTTGGGATAATTTGGGCTTTTAGTAAATGTTGCTTGATGATACCTTTACAACGTCTTGCGCGTTTTTGCATTTGTAAACAGGCCTAAACTGTTGTCTTGGTAGTAAATGCAGTCACATTTCCCTATCCTTAATCAACGGGCTACGTGTCCTGAGTAACGAGAAACATACTAACATGAAAATGATGGAAATTACTATTCATTTGGATGGTAGAAGTGTGAAATTATTGGACAAGTTGAAGAACTTCTTAGAAATATAAACAAGACAACTAACTGTTTTAAAAAATATACTTTTAAGGCCTGTTCGTTTGGTCCTGACATCAAAACGATGTGCTAACAATCTATGGTAGTTTCAGGCAAACTAGGCACTAAGGAAACAAAACTTTTCATTGTTCGAGAAGTTTGCAATTTTTGCTTCGAAAAAGTGATCGATCATACATTCTGGGGAACCATGTATAAACATTGGTGGGAGTTGTGATTTGGAAGAAGTCATTAGTTCCCTATACACATGTCTATTTAGGAGGTTTTTGTTCATTGCTTTGGACTGGAAAAACAGCCTATCTGTTAAACACTTACAACATTCCAGATCCACCAGTCTATTTAACCAAATATCTAGCTAAATCAAACAACAAAACTTAGGCTATGTAAACAGTTTGAGTTCATTTTTGCACCCAGTAACTTCCAATTCTATAATATTGAGGTCATGCTTGGTGATTAAAAGCAATTTTCTGGCCAATATCACACAGTATGGGTGAGTAGCCAAGTGGTTAGAGCACTTGACTGCTGGGCAAAACATCGATTTGAGCACAATCCTTTAGATCATAGTTGGGATGCTCGCTCACTGACCACCCAGCAGCAAATGGGTACATGATTGGAACACTGGGGAAGTTAAAGGCGGTGATGAAAGGAACAGGCCACCCTACCTCACTATGCTGGTGGTTCAGGATAAGTGTCCCTCTAACAGGCACCCCCCAACATAAGGAATCGTATATGAGACCAACCTTTACCTTTACCTACCAAATAGTATTTTTATACAGATATGACAACAATTGTGAATACCAGCATGATCATTACATTCTTAATCAGATGTTTAAATTACACATTGATTTTATTGAAAGTGTGAATCAAAGATAGTAGACATACCTCTTCTCCAATCACATCAGCTGTCTTACTTGCATTCAATTTAGTAACTTGTAGGAAGTCAAATGAATTCCTGTACAGTCTATTGGGCACAAAGAAATTTAAGGGAAAAGCACACTTTTTTGCATATATTGGCCTTGAGACTTCAGTAAAATTCCTACTGTCAACCCAGAGGCTGTATATCTAGAACCAAATGGAGAGCAATTTAATATTTATATATTTGAGAGGGAGTATCAAAACAAAATAATCTTCAACAGCAGAAAACCAAAATCTACTTTTGTGATAAAATGCAGTAGTGCTGATGCTAACAAAAACACTGACAAAAAGCTTCAAATGATCTGTTTGTATTTTCAGCTCCTTTAACTCTGACACTGACAAAAAGTCTAAAAATAAAGTACTTTTCTATTTACTTTGAATGTTCACTATACTACATCAAGCAACTTGGCCATCAGATCATGTATTACTATCTATTATTTTATGTAAATATCCCAAATCAGAATTTAACTGTAAAGGTGGATAGACGAATCCCATACATGAATCCCATGGTAGAAAAAGAGGATAGAAGATTATTTAGTCTATTCATCATGAAAGATATTAAGTGCACAAAAATAAGGGCAAAATGTCAAAGGATATATAGTAAGACCAGCATATGAAATTAGATACTTTCAAGACATGCTTCTATACAATGCTTCTCTGTTTCTATGCATATATTACCATGATGACAGAGGCACCAGATTTCTGTTGCACTGGTTTCTCCATCTGTATTATGTGAAGATTTGTTTTCTCATACTGATAAGCACATACCACATAAGGATGTATTTTATCTGCTACCAATGCCTTCAATGCAATCATATTTGCATACTGCTCTTGTTCTAGATGAATATCAGGATGATTGCCCTAGAGTGAACCATCAACATTGTCATAAATATCAAATTTAACAATCATAAATAAAATCATCATCAACAGCATCAATGTCATAATTATTTTATAATCAAAACAATTAGTGTTAAAATTGCATTTTCAAAATGAGCACCTCTGCTAAATCACAAGTAGAAATAAAGACCTTTGTGATAATCCAACATGAATTGGGACTTAAGTAAACTTCTTTTGGGGGTAATGGAAAACAAATCCTTATCATCACTCACTTCCTCTTGGAGGTACTCCAGGATATTATTGGCACCTTGGATAAAGGAGCCATCTTGCTTCTTCAGAATTGGAAAATTAGAGACTGTAAATCAAAGTGAAAAATGATTAACTCATGATTAACTGACATTGATATATATTAGAGCTGCAATAAGACTATTACAGCTCTAATATATATCTATGTCAGTTCAGTTCTTTAATTTTGAAATTCCACTACATACAAGTACACAGAATTCAAAAAATATATTACTTAAATAATAACCATAGTGTATTTTTTAATAACACATAAATTATTACTATATTAAATTGTGATGATAGGATCTGCTCAGGCAAAAGCGATAGGCTTACTTGATGATAGGGTCTGACTAATTTCTTTTCATTTTTTTTCTACCAATTTTATTTAGTTTCCTTTCCATTTACATTGTTTCTACTAAAATAGTGCATCCTTCCCTTTTATTAGCTTTCATTTCAATCTCATCCATCAATTTACAAACAAATTCCAAACATTTAACAAAATTGAAGGCCATGCATCCCTTTTGCCCATGTGATCCCTGTAGGAGTTTGTTACAGGCTATAAGCCTATGCAAAAATCTTATAAGTATAAGTATAAGTATAATAACAACAAGCTTGAAATACAATTGTACAACAAAGAAAAACATAAAACAGAGGAGGGAGTTGTATGTAGGGAATTTCATATATGAAGAGCTCTCCAAATAGATAGGCTAATTGAGGAGAGAGCACCCCCTTAACATATCTTACCTATGGCTCAAAAAATTGGGAACACTCTCTAAGCATACTGAACAGCTTTTTAATCCAACACTTGCTAGAGTATGAAATGCCAGATAACAACCTAAAGGTGAACTGGAATATATAGCCAGATGAGGACAGGACAACATCTCATTAGAAATCCAGAATGCACTAAAACATATACAAATGGTAATTTTCGGATCATTGGGCAAGCAAGGTCATCCTTCGGATCTCTCTTCGGATCCAAGTTTCATACTCTGACGAGTGTCAGACAAAAAAGCTTTCAGTATGCTAAAGCAATGTTCCCGCCTTTTCGTGCTATAGTGAAGATATATATATATATATATATAACTATATATATATATATATATATATATATATATATATATATATATATATATATATATATATATATATATATATATATATATATATATATATATATATACATGTATATATATATATATATATATATATATATATATATATATATATATATATATATATATATATATATATATATATATATATATATAGGGGTTATAAGGAGGATTTCGTTAGGGAGCAGATAGTTTGTGCTAGTAGTTTAGACAGAGAAAGACTTTTTAACCAAGAAGGTAGATGTAATGACAAGAGAAAGGATCAGGTTCCATTAGTAGTTACATTCCATCCAGCACTTAATGAGCTTAGGGGCATAATTAGGAAACTCCATACCATTTTAGAAGCGTCTGAAGAACACAGGATGGCCTTTAAAGAGCAGCCTCTTGTGGTATTCAGACGGGCACCAGATTTGAAGGATAATCTAGTTAGAGCTAAGCTTCCTAGGTTTCAGACAGAAGGAGTTAGGGGTTGTTTTAGGTGTGGTAAAGCGCGATGTCAAGTTTGCAGTTATATGTCAGAGGGTAGTAGTTTTAGATGTAATGTTTCAGGTAGGGAGTATGATATAAATAGTGACTTTAATTGCAATTCTTCAGGGGTAGTGTATTTATTAGGCTGTAAAGTATGTGGTAAGCAGTATGTAGGTAGCACCTTTACATCATTTAGAGCCAGGTTTAACAATTACAAGTCATCTAGTAGGAAGTTTTCTAGTGGAGTAGCAGTGACGCAGGCAGAGTTGTTTAGACATTTTACAGAAGCCAACTATCATGGATTTTTAGAGGATGTTAATTTTCAAATTATAGATAGGGTATTTGGAGTTTCTAGACATAAGGAGGGATTCTGGCAGTTTAGACTACAGAGCTTTATACCTTAGGGACTTAACGTCAGATATGCAGATCATTAGCAATCCCCTATGCATTTTCCTAGTGTTAATTGCTTCTTTTGTCCATTTTGTGTCTATCCAGCATCTATTCTTCTTTTCTTCACACTTCTCGCACTCTTTGCATCACCTTATATGCTCTGCATTATCCTCCTTTGTTTCTTACTTCACAGCTTTGGCCCTCCCCATATAATGGATTCTTAATATATCATGAGGTGTTAATAGGTAGGTCCCCCTTAGGTAATATCAATTGTGACCCCATTGCTATGTAGGTAATTTAAGCAGGCCCAATGTTATTGTAAGTTTAGTACTGATGAAGATTCAAATCGAAACATTTACTAACAGAAAAGTATATTTGTGTTTTAGTCTATATATATATATATATTGACATATATCTGTGTATATTAGAAAACTGAAGAAGATACTCTATTACTACCAAATTACATCAAAATTGAAATTAAAAATTATTTTCAGCTTACTTATACAGGATATCATCATAACTTCTTTTCTAAATTTCAACTAACATAAATTACATGTAATACTAATTCAATAAAATATGTACAGTTTGCAATTATGCCAATGAGGTTCATTGAAAGGGCTTCAATACAGCAGAACACCATTTTGGGATATTTTATGGCAAATATCAACCCATACCAACTGGTTGCAATGATCCTAGTTTGTTGATTTGCCAGAACAAGTCTATCAAAACAATGAAATATCCAAGAACTTGCCTGAATTATTTACTATTGGATATTTTGAATGTTTCACATTGACTGGATATTTTGAAAACTTCACATAAGCCTGTTGAGAAATTGAAACATCTACATGCATAATGTTCTCTACCTACTTCACATTTCATCATAATGTCACATTTTTCTTCAGGTGATGAGGATATTTTGCAATAACAAGTCACTTGGAACATGCAAGCCTACCGTGTATAGGTCAACGCTGGAATTTAACGAGAAGGTTCACATTTTTCTACACATAGGAACAAATTTTCAATTAACTGAAGGCTGATCTTGGAAACTTAGCACATCTTCCATCAATCTGGAACCGAGGAGGGGAAGGGGTCAAGCTAAATTTGTGCGACATGTTATGCATATACCCTAGGGTTGCTGCATGTAAGCCGGCGTAAAAGACTAAAGAGACTACTTATGGCCGGCACAAATATGAAAAGAGCAGTGGATCACAAATGAGACAAAATAAAACTTTATACTTACTAGAACATTGAGGCAATCAATGTCAATTGACGGCAACCCCCAATGTCCATCCCAGCAGTAAAGTTCCATTTGCTTCTGGAGCTATATATAGGCTAGCTTGTGAAATCGTCTAAGCACTAATGCACACTGAGTGCTAATCTAATTCAAGGTGCAATATGCAAGTAGCCTCGTCTACAGTCCCAACAAAAACTTTCTCCAAGCAATGTTCTGAACAACAACAACATAAACTTAGAAAATGGAGGATTTGAAAGATAGAACGAAGAGATACCACAAAATTTCTTTTTTGGGCGAAGGACAGGCAAGGAAATTTTTGCATGCAATATGAGATTACTACCTTTTCTCCTTTTCTCTGAGTATCAATTCCAGCATTTTTTTATACTTTTACTGAAAATGTCTCTGATATGAACCCTCAAGTTTCTGTTGAGCAGTGCGTGATTCCCAAACTGGGGTTTACGGTCTCTTAGGGGACCATGAAGATTTCCAGTAAAGCCCGCAAAGGGTTTCAGGGAATCAGGAGGGGTTTTCGTCGCTTTTTTGACTCTTATGTGTTATTAATCTGTATCAATGTTGATGTTTGTTTTCCGTGAGTGTATTTGAAGTAGCAATACAGGGGACTCTGATTCGATGAAGTATGTGGTAGGGGACCGCCGTGTGAAACAACTTGTAAAGTTCGGAACTCACTGCTGAAGAATTTGCTTCTCCTTTCCATCGTGCATTATTGCAAGCAATTATTTCTTTTCAGTTTGCTACGGTATACAAAGCAGAAGATACAGAGAATGACAACAAAATAGTTGCAGTTAAAAAGGTAAAATGCAGTATTTTTTTTAGTAAGTAATCATTTGCCATAGTGATGAACTTAGCAGACCCAATGATAAGACAGTTGTTTTTGGCAACTATTTTTTGTAAAGAAGTATATGCATGTATGTATTGCAGGATATTGCATTAGCACTAGCTAGCAGTAAATGCATACACACATGCCTGGGAGATACCTGTTTGCATGCAAGTTCTCATTGAACCTCAGTGTGGAGTCCATAAATTACTTCCCAGATTTATCTCCAGATGCCTTAGTAATGACACAAATTTTTGTTTTTTATGAATTTTTGAGCAGTTGTAGATTATCAGATATTTTCAAATGCTTGCAAGGTATGTAAACTATCCAATGTTACTTTTTGAGTGCCCTATCACATTTGCATTGCTTCTAGATCAAGCTTGGACACAGGGCAGAAGCCGTAGATGGTATGTATAAAGATATGTTGAGCAATTGAAATGGTCTGTGTGCATTGAGAAATACGATGAATCTTTTTTTGTTGCTTGTATTAATATGAAAGTAGCATTACCATAGTTTTTAAATTTGAGCTCATATATCCCTTGCAAGTAACCTGAGGAAAGGTTAGTTAGAAAAAAATGAAATTATGTGAATTAGAAAGCTACTGTAGAGTTTTCAGTGGCATTTGATGGTAGCATTCTGATGTATACAATTGGCATTTTCTCTTGTAGGTGTAAATAGAACTGCATTGAGAGAAATCAAACTGCTACAAGAATTGTCTCATCAAAATATAATAGGAGTATGTAGAATTAGATTGGCTTGAGTACAATTCTCATGTGTCTATTGGTAATCATTCTATTCAATGTGTATGATACTCCAAACCACTACATATGGGAAGTAGTGTAGGAAGGCAGCCCAACCAATAATTAATCAATAATCATATTTTGATCAGTTACTTTTTTGTATTTTGCATCAAAAGGAATGTTTTGTCTAAGAATGTTTTCTCAAGTCATTTTGATCTGTTATGGCTAGTTGGTATCACATAAGCCAAATTGGCCATGTAGCTACCTAGTTAATTTGTCAAATGTTATGTCATTGCATTCATTTATCACATATTTGAAAGTTTTCATTGTCAAGTCATTACTTTTAGCTTTTAGATGTTTTTGGACACAAATCCAACATCAGCTTGGTAGTTGATTACATGAAAACTGATCTTGAGGTAAAATTTGATTTCTTTTCTTTGAATGTCATAAGAATTATGATTCCTAGTGATACTGCAAGCTAAGAAAATATTGATGATGAAATTGAACATGGGGATTTTGTCATACCAATAAAACATATAGATTTCAAAGAACATTCTTAGCATATAGTAGCAATGTATATAGTAGCTAGCCAATTCTATTTCCTTCCAAGTGACATGTTTGTTATATGATGTACACATTTTTAAAGAACGAGTAGTTATTTCTGTGATTATCTATCAATTGATCACTTGAAAGATTCATCCATTGATGTGTGTGTTCCTTTCTGTAGGACATCATAAAAGACACAAAAGTGGTATTAACTCCAGCACATATTAAAAGTTATGTACTAATGACAATAAAAGGCTTGGAATACCTCCATGCAAATTGGATACTTCATAGAGTATGCCCAGAGTATTTTTCCTTAATTCATTCAGATACACTTCATTTGTAGTTTCATTTTCTGTCTGAGCTTACTAAGAACTCATCAGGAGATTAGTGGGACTACTTTTGCAAAAGTTGGCTAGAAGGCAAATGTTTATGTACCAGTTTGATATACTCATATATATATATATATATATATATATATATATATATATATATATATATATATATATATATATATATATATATATATATATATATATATATATATATATATATATATATATATATATATATATATATATATATATATAGCTACTGATTGTATATATTAGAGCTGCTTGATAAAGGCGAAAGCCGAAAGTGACCATAAGGTGCTAAAAACCAGGGGAATTAAAACAAGCCACTGTGGTCTAGTGGTTACGATGCTTGCCCGGAATGCGAGAGACCCTGGTTCGATCCCAGGTGGTGGCAAATTTTAATTTTCTCCTGGTTTTTCTGAGCATTATATCAACCTTTCTGTCTGCACCGAAAAAGGAGAAATCCTGGTTACTCGCTAGCTACTGATTGTATATATATATATATATATATATATATATATATATATATATATATATATATATATATATATATATATATATATATATATATATATATATATATACCCTGTAAACATTTCCTGTGCTAATCAAGGATGACTCAAGCATGAGTCATAACATCATGGACTTGTCATAACTGGATTTGGAACTGACTGTACTCAGTGAATTCCAATATGCCAAATTAACATTTAAAGTAATGACCCCTCTTTTTGCTATTGTCCTGGATTTATTGCAAAGCTGCAGTTTCCATCTCAAGCATATACTATTATCTTGTAAAGAGTTCCAACTTGATCATAATTTTTTCAGGATTTAAAGCCCAACAATTTATTGATAGATGAAAAAGGTATTATAAAAATAGCAGATTTTGGTTTGGCAAGATACTTTGGATCTCCTAATCGAATATACTCTCATCAGGTAGTAACAAGGTATGTTTTCCAGCCATCACTATCACTACTTGAGGGAATAACATGAGCTTACTTGATGTGGAACTTTGCTATTTTAAGAAGCTCTATGTGCTGTGGTAAGGTGACAAGATGATATCTGTCTACCAATTGCATGGATAACAGCAGGACCATGGAGGTCTTTAATTCTGCTAGTCACAATAGCATTTTGTCCTATCTTAGGTAAATTATAGATGCCTTTGTGTAATTATTAGCAACTTTGTAATTCTGTACCTCAGTTCATGTGCCACAACAATACAACAATATTTGTCTTCTTTCAGGTGGTACAGAAGTCCAGAGTTACTGTTTGGTGCTAGGAACTATGGAGTTGGTATTGATATGTGGGCAGTTGGGTGCATTCTAGCAGAATTATTATTAAGAGTAATTCAATTTTTACAATTTGAAATGAAAGATTTATTAGTTGTTATTTGTGTGATTGTCATTTCAAATTGTGGCAGTTTGTTTAAGCAACTTGTGGCAATTTCTTGTTACATGGATTATTCCATTGATGTCTGTAGTTAGGGAGTATATTTGAGGACATGGACATAAAGCAAAGAAAGTCATCAATTGATGTGGAAGTCAGATAGCACAGCTTTGGAATAATTTTGAGGACAAGGACAATGACAATAAAGTTATCATCCTTGTCCTCACATTTATTCAGAAGCTGTGCTTTTCGACTTCAACATGAATTGCAAGCTGAAAAGTACATCTTTTCCCTTGATTTGCTGATTGTGGAAAAATGATTTATCCTCATTCTCTTTTTAGCTTGGATAAGTTTCCAACATCAATTTGTTCCATCCCATTTTTAACAAGTTTTAATACATTTGTAGTTTATGAATCATATGTTAATGTTTCATTTGCATTTCATCTTTAAGTAAAGTGAATTGCCATAAGGGAGCGGTCATTATTTATGGCCGGGGTGGGGACTGAAGAGAAAGTATTTTGTGTCCTCAAAAAAATTTTAGCCCATCATTTGCGTAAGTCAACTTTTCTTTACCCTACTGAAGGAAAATAGTAAAACAAGGGTGCATTTATGCTTAAATGTGGTTTATGTTTTTACACTACCCCTGTGGTCAAAAATTATTCTTCTACCCCACCTAATACAACTTATTTTTTTCAGTTACCCCATCATTTTATCTTCAGTCCCCACCCCAGTCATAAATAATGACCGCTCCCTAATAGAGTTATCATAGATTCACAACAATTCATCAAGTAAATGTGCAACAAACACCTTTTGTTACTTATTGATTTGTTATCATTGTCTTTCTAGGCACCCTTTTTACCAGGTGACACAGATCTAGACCAGCTCAGTCGAATATTCCAAACTCTTGGCACACCAACAGAAAAAGATTGGCCTGTAGGACAATACCATCAGTTTTTCGTTCTTTAATTAAGCACAAGTAGGTGCGATGTAGCATAAAACGGGGAATAGTGCGTTGATTGGCTACCTATATTGGCCAATAGCTACATACTACTCATTGTCTAGTTACAGAGTTCATGAGAGGGCATGAAATTCCGTTATTATGCAAAATATGGTTTTGAATCCTGCTATACATTCCAAGCACTTATGCGGAAAAAGTCCGTGCTTATCCATTCAATGGAAAACATCGACAAAATACACATACCTGCTTTTCGTATTATTTACAATTTGATATTTCTTGAACTTCTTTATCAGATGTGTACTTAAGCTTTATTTATTCGACATTATGTTTCTGAATCTAGGAGTGATTTTCTATCTAAGATAAAGACACTGACAAACATATTTCACTGACTGAGTGAAGGTAGTGATTTGATAAGGAACAAGGAGAGATTATTACTGAGAAGCAGCTCCCAATGGTAAAGTTGTGGTAGCAGGAAAACGACAAGGAAACAATCTTCGCTTGGGGGAAACTGAGGAAAAAATGAAACCATCCATATTGCCCTGCTCATAGAGAAAGAGCTAATACGTAAATGGAGAATGGAAGAAGATTCTCCCATGTCAATCCCCCGCCCCTCTGTAGTTTCCCCAAAAAGATGATAATGGCGTCGAGAAGGCTTCAGTGTCTGTCAACTCACAGGGCCACCGATGTATACCTATTTGAAGTCTCTAGTTTTGCACATTATGAAAGGTACAGCAGCGATTTCATGAAATGCACATCTGCCTTTTTTCAGGGAATTCAAGAGCTTCCCGATTACGTGTCATTTAACAAGTTTCAAGCAATTCCTTTGCATGACATATTTTCAGCTGCTGGAGATGATCTACTGGAATTACTCTACAAGCTATTCTGCTATTTTCCCCCTGATCGTATCACAGCCTCAAAGGTATGAATCCTCTCACTGTACAGCAGTGGTTTTACAAAGTCTACAGTGTAAACGATATCGTGCTTTCACTTATCTATCTTCAAACTATTTGGGTAGCCGTTAAAACTGTCGTGTATGTGAGTGGTTTGTTTTTTATTAGAAGTGTACTTCGCCGAGGCTTAAATTGTTTGGTATTCACATTCCGTGAACTAAGTCATAGGGAATCTGTTGGTTGAAGTGTCTTGATAAGGGAAGTTATTTTTAGAGTGGTTAATGAGACCTGAAGTGACATCTGGGCTTTAATTCTGTAAAGCCGCCTCCCAGTGGACATTGGTCCCCCCCCCAATCGTTTGAAATCCACTCGATAGAAATTCTGCTTCACAGAGCAGAGGAAGAGGTTTGCCATCTTTAGAAGACTGGTAACGAAAGGCGCAGTACAAGTAGCACCCACTGATCTAACACCATAGTGTGCACCATGCTGTAGTCACATGGAAAAGCCTTGCGTAGGAGATTAGGACCCGGGCCATAGTTGAGATCCTCGTTCACTGTCCGCCAAGCAGCAAATGCGCACCAGGTGGCGGTACTTAGGAAATATTGTCGGCAAAGAAAGGAACTAGCCACCTTACCTTGCTATGCCGATGGCCCAGGATAAGTGTTCTATCTACTTGGCACTTCCCCGACGTACGGAATCGCATAAGGAACTGGCCTGTACCTTTGAAGTAGCAGATAGGAAAATTGCTTGTAGCCTAGCGGCTTTTTCTTTTTGGTTCATAGCACTATCAAGTTAAAATAATTAAGGATTTTTTATGTCATTTTGTCCTCTAAATACAAAATAATGAGAACAAAAGTCAGTAGCATAAGTTCAAGTTAGGCAGTCAAGCCATCTTTGTTTTTCATGTAAAACATTTGTCTCAACTGATACTTTTCAGTATGTATCGATTTTCAATTGCTAATTTGCTTCTCAATAATTTCGATTCATACATGAATGTAGAAAATCATTTTTGTTGGCATTACACAACCGCAGAGTCTATAGTCTATATACGCGTTCCAGCTTATGGTTAGAAGCAAAGTAGATTCATGGAATGGCTAACATGAAAATGTCGTATAATGTAAATCGATAGGTTTGAATGTGTCATTGTGAGATATTCTCCTCTGTGATTAAAATCACTTCGATAATAGGATTATGTGATGATCCACTTTCATAATGAGATAATTCATTATGTGTCTTTATATGCAACGATTGATTCTTAAAACTCAAAAGCTGAGCACTGTAGTATGGAAACAGCTTTTATTGAGTAAAAGACCCAAGTAAAGCTTGGCTTATGCCAGTCTTTATGAGTTTTTGAGTGAATTTCTTCAGGTTATGATTTGTCTGTGTGTCCTAGGAAATTAAAACCGCCCCGTCTGATTTGATTACATCCCTTTTTAATTGGTCCAGTGATGACATAGTGTTATTTCTATGAACGGTGAATAGCAGAACTCTCTCAACGAAAAAGCAGCATTCTCTCTACGAAAAATCAGTACTATCATTTCTACGGCACTTATCTATATGACTCGCCATTTTCATTTCACAGGCTTTGCAACACAAGTATTTCAGCAATAAACCAGCACCAACACCATGTGAGCTTCTACCAAACGTTTCCGCATCATCAACTTCGTCATCACAGTCTGATATCGGTGATCAAATCACTTCTGGGTCATTTACTTTTAAGAGGAAAATTGAAGACAGTGATATAGGTGTGTACTATTAATTAGGCTCTATTTGAAACATGTAGTTTGTAGCATTCTTTTAAACGGTCATTCCCATTCTCATTCTTTTTGCGAATACTGAGAGAACCACTTTTAAAGAATTGTACACATCTATGTGACTACCTAGGCCAGCAACTAATTGCCCAGGCCCTGCAGAGATGAGTTAATGGAAAGACTATTTCATCAAACTTGTAGTCTTTTTTTAGTTTCATTCCAGACGTTTAGAATCCTGTAGCCATTGAAATTCAATTTATTTTCTAGGCCCATTGGCAAAAAAGCTCATTTTCTAAGGATTTAGAGGTGATGTCATGGCTGAAACATTTGCTGAGAGCAACTTTCAATTTGTCGAAAGAAAGTGAAGCTGCAGAACTTTGAGAATGCGTTAGCAAACCTGGTCTTTCTTGGAATGAATTGAATGAAGGAGTCTCTTAATTTCCTCTTATGAAAGTTATTTTTTTCAAGCTTTTGTCTACAATGGTAAGCAGAAAATGGACTTTTATTAACCTCGGATCTCTAGAAGATATTTGCTTATTTGACAGGCCATTCTACGATCGTTGTTTATTACCATGCTGCAGAGATTATGCATTTACTAGCATTCTTTTAAGTCGTATGATACTCTCGGTACAGCATTCTCTGTGAAAGAAGGCTAAAGAGTTGTAAATTGTAAAGGATCGATTTCTTTGTAGTAATTTGAGTTATGAATATGATGAGTTGAATATTATCATTTCCCCGGAGATTAATTTCAGTGTAAAATAACGCGGTATACTTGATCTGATATGTAGCTCTTGGTCTACAAATAAGACTGAGCTTAATTCCAAGTAGATGGTTCTTGAAATATTGCGTGTGGTCTTATAATCATTTTCATACTGGTGTCTTTTTGTCACGATTCATTCTGTAGTTATGTTCATTTATCCAAGAAATGACGTAATTTGCACTTCTTCTTGTAGTGTTTTCCATCATAGCACAGAACTGCTTCAGTATCCTGTAGCGATGTTGTTTTGGAATTGTTTCCAAACATTTATTTTGAATCAAAATTTACCATCATTTGCTCCGTGGACCTCACGCGCCTTTTAAGACTCAACTCAATTTGCAATTTACAACTATATGAACATATAACCGCAGAGAAGCAATCTTGCACTAGTTAAATCATAAGAGTGAGATCTTTCTCGCTAATCTCTTGTCTAAACAGTTTTCTAGTTGATTTATGAATATTCTACTGCGCTTTTGTCTTTTCGGCCCTTAAGAAATTGCTCATAAAAAATCTCGACATATTTTTGCTTCGGAAGCAGGAGTCAGCTTGCAACTTGTTGGCATGGTAGCCATCTAGCATTTAATCATGCCATAATCTCGTTCTGATCAATTAGCCTCATGTGAATTCGAAGTGAGAGATCAGCCTTTAGTCTGGGAAACGACGTTTATTAACTTATGCGGCCTGTGAATATCCAGTGTCTTTTAACCACATGTATCTACTCTCAACTGGAAAGTATGAATGGACTTGCACCCAACATTTAATAATATGGAAATCTCCGGAAATTTGGGAAAATTTTTGGTTTTAGGTTAAAGATTTATCTCAAATGAATGCTAATAGATACCTTTTGTTTTTTCTATTTGTTATCTTTTTGTTTTTGTATTTGTAATTTCGTAACTTTCACCCCACGTAACACAATTTACTTTCATCAACCGTCTTGTTTTTCTATTCTATAATTTTCTGCCATAGCTACATATTGTTTTCTTTCAAGATCAATGATTTGAAATCCTTGTTATGACTGCTGAAATTGTGGAATGGTATTATCATCTTCTATTCAGATGATTGTGGGTAAGAGTCGAAGAGTGTAACGTGCTATGAAAGGTGCATCGTCTAAGCGAGAACCAAATGCATTTCCATTGTGAATCCACAATTCATACCCCCACAACTAGTCATCATCCATGGAAAGCCTGCAAAATTCGCTGCAAATAGATCGCACACATTTTTTTAAAGAGTTTCCTTTACTGGAAATCATCCCTTTAGAGAATAGTGCATGTTTGCATGAATTTTCATACAACCAAGTATGTTTTATAGGAGCGGTAAAGAACCACCACTTCCCAACAAGACTATCACATTCAAAAGTCTGATGACTGTTTATTATTAATATCAATGCTACTACGACAGTCCCTTTCTAATTTTTCAATACACAGCTATATGAGATGATCACCAGACCTATAGTCCTCCACAATTGCCACCAACTAACGCCGTCTTCAGTTGCCTCCCTAGAATATTTCCTAGGTTTTTGTTTTCTTTCAGTTGCGGGCACCATAATGTACCCTCGTAGCCATCAATACATGCGTCAATTTATTGTTTAAACTTCATTCTTGATCGTAAAAGCAGCAAAAGACCACATGCTTAATGACCAGAAGATGTGCATGAAGACAGCAACAGACATCGTCCATTGGCGGATTTCGTATTAAAATTCAGCTAATACACCTAACTAGAATGAGATCTCATTAACACTGGAATACCAAAGTCAGCTTCATTTGTCCGCAAATTTTTTCGCAGTATCGGTCAATACTGAACCGGTCTGTGAAACTTTGAATTCTAAACACAATTGGTTACCAATCCCCAAACGTAACGATGTTGTGGCCATGAATTAAGAATGAGCAATTCGAAACTAGGTAATATACACTACATCTTTCTCGTTTCTCAAAGTCTCCAATAAAAAGTTGAAGATTAGTACTAGTTTTGTACTGCGGAAAACACCATTTTAATAAAGATGCGCTTCTCTGGTCATATAAGAAGGGCAGGTAGGGAAAGGAGCATTATTCAGGGAAAGATTGAGGGAAAGAGAAGAAAAGAAAAGCCACTGGCATTATGGGCAAGTGACGTTGTAAGCTATTGGATTCAAAATGCATCATTATAAATACACAGACGATTCTATACAATTCAAAGGACTACTACAAATGATTAAAATTCAAACATCTGTTACTTCTCTACAAATTAATTAAAAAAATTTTATATATTATCAAAAATTGTTATAGAATTCAAGAATAAGTTTCCTTCATATTTAATGCTAGCATCTTTAAATTTGAGCATGAGATTAACTGGTTCACCGATTCATGATGCTCTGAAGTTCTGGTACGATGGAAGATATATCCACCCTGTGAAGCCATGAATGATGAACCCACAGTTGTCATTTAGGTTCCGATGTAATCTCTTCCCATAGGAAGAATTCTATCTAGCCTTCCAAACTCACATGGTGCTTTAGCTTTACATAAGGTAGCAGCTACCTTGCTGCATACAAAGAGCAGCTATTTGCTTCACATACGTACCTCTTATTAATCTTCACAAGCAGGCACCTTGCACATGAATTCACCATCTACTTGACGCTACAATAGAAGAGATGACAAGCTTATGATTTGTACGAATCAAACCAGTTAGTGTCCATTCTATTAAGAAAGTGAGACAGCTTGGCGGTGACACAGAGAGTAACTTCGAACATAAAAATAGATGAAAAATGAGCCAAGTCGAAGCATTGACTGATCACTAGTTATTTAAAGCTCTCTTTTTTATTAGAACTTAGATTCTAGCAAAAGCTCCTTTATCAACCGAAGACGCTTAGCTGACATGCCATTCCAGAAATGCACAAAACTAGTTTTGGACTTGAATCAGAGTCATTCCTTGGAAATATGTTGCAGGGTACCTTGCCAATGTTTTGTTTAAAAAATGATTGGATGACTTATTGAAAAATTCTCCTGAAATGGATGTGTCTAAAAGCTTTCTCTCTCTTATAAACTTGTTGATCCAAAGAGAAAAAAGCTTCCAGCTTTGAAAGATAAAACCAACATGGCTAGATACTATGATATGAAATTCAATAAAAACAAACTGCATGGGTGATAGATTCCAAACCAAAAACGTCCTTCTCACTTACATGAAGCCTATTGGATATTGCAGTGATCCTCTATGAGAAGAGCTTGGCTAGTTTTTCATAACTACAAGATTATTAGGTAAGAATACATTACTCTTGAATACTATGAGATAATTCCAGCACATACCTTAGCCTTAGCCATGCATGGGTATTTAGCTCTCGTGCACAGTTCTCTTTTAACGCATTTGCCGAATTTCTTGAGACAATCAAAATCATTTGTGGAACATTTTCTGCACGGAGGCTCGTCTTTGGTTTTGAAATAGCAGGCTTGGCAAGTAGTATGCTGGCATGGAGATTGGCAGGGTCTCTTCTTCTCATGGTTTCTTCTGCAACAAAAAATACAGCAAGTCTCCTAAACTTGATTCAAATTACTGTTGTCTTATCCTATCTTATATAAATCAAGAATTGAAACTTATGATACGTATTGCGATATATGAAATTTGAAAAAAAACAATGCAATATTTTCTGATGGAAGTATGAGAACCAAGAATCTATGGATGCAAGAAAGGCATCATCATTAAACCAAAACTGCATTCTTCCAACCTATGAACTCATTGCTATCGCAGTATCACACCCATAGAATATTACTCAAAACTCTAAGATTAGAAACGTAATTTTGATTATAAGAAGGACAAAGGAAACCTGCACCTTACCTTGCAGAACATACTGCATCCGGCCACATGGAGCAAAATTTCGGGGTGCAATTCGGCTCACAATTTGGGATTCGATTTTCAAGTATCGACGAGAAAGGACCACGCATACTTCTGTTTACTTTAGGAATTCCTATGGAAATAAAAATGATATATCTTGCTAGTGCAATGATCTGGAAACTGGTGAATTATTCTAAAGTTACATCTTGTTAAAAAAAAAACTTGACATAGCATTTTGAAGAAAGTCATGTTAAGAACGACATAATACATATATATAAGTAGTGTTTCTAGCAAAGACGCTTCGGAAATTTAAAACCCAAAATTCAAGAGAATTTTGCAAAACGATGAGTGCCATACATGCTTTGAGTATTATAAACAGCCTCGTTTTAGCAGCAGAAGTGTTTTTGTACCGTGGACAAGAGGGGCAAAGAAAGTGGCAAAATCTGTGTATTACTAGATAGGCAATCGTAATGAGAGTCATGAATTCCAGGGACTGGCTTAGTTTGGAGAAACTAATGAGGCATTTAGAAACTGCATCGTGCACGAATAAATGTATTCATTGCTGCATTTATTGTGCCTTTTCTAGTATGCATGAGAAATGCATTTGGATACGATAAAATAGCACTGTGGTGCATAAAAACAAAGAGTACAAAAGAAAGTGAGCGGATCCACTAAAAAAAGACAAAGAATAGAATTATCAACTAAAGGCTGGCCTCGTCATTATGGGAGCAACTGAACTGATCCTTACATAAATATACGAAGATGAAAATCGTTGTCTCTTATTTGTATTGGAGCAGTGCACAGAAAATATTATTTTTGCCAAATGCTGAATGATGGGTCTTAATCCAAGAGAGAGTTTTATAAATTGACAACTGCAATATTCACTATGTTTTGGTAGGGAGTGAGCACGTTTATCTAGTCCATCTTATAGTACATTAGCTAAATCTAATTTCACTTATCCATTTACTCAGTAGATGATGATCCTAAGGTCTTTTGCGCTTCCAAGTCTAAAAATTCCACTATATTGAAATGTCAGGATTTACAAACTGTTCCTACCATCATGTCAACAAATATATTTTGCAGGACACATGAAACTTAACACAAATCAGATGGAATGTACTGTCTAATGCGCTTTTGACCACCGATCGGATTACCTAGATACTCGCAGAGCATTCAAAGATGGCGAATAAAGCGAAATAAGGCTTTATAAAGTGACCAGATTAACGCCTTGAACAAGAGGAAGAACTATCGATGTTTAACACTGACTCTGATACCCTGGTCCATCTACACCAACTGGCCCAAGGAGTTCAAGTCGTGCAAAATAGTTGATAAAGATTCGGCTTGATTTCAATCTAATGTAGATACAAGTTTTATTACTAAGAAACCGACAATCGACAGCTCGAAGAGTTAAGAAAGTTCAGTGATGGATTTTTTAGACGTAAGAGAGTTGATAGGTGGATACACTTTTGAAGTTCCAATTTTTAACCCAAACCCATCACCATTTTTGCTTAACTTGCATAGATTTCCTTTCATTCATTTGTATTTTTCTTAATTTACATTTGAGTATCATGTGTGTGTACTGTCCGTCTATCTGAGTAACACTGCAGTGTGACACAAACTCTAACACTCTTGCTAAAAAAATCTGAAGAAAGTTTTAGTAGTGAAGTTATGGAAATGCTAGGACAGTGTCAGTACTAGATGAAAAAACTTCCTCATTAAAAAGTGTACTTCGTGATTACAAAAGTGCCTGAGGTTGGTCAGCTCACCCGAGCTATTACAGCAAAGATGATAACGAACTATTATTGAGAGCCTTTGGGAGCACCATCAAAGCGTTGCACTTTGCAAGAGTATAGTTGAAACTTCACTATCTCCCCAAGAACTACACGCCGTTCGAAACCATTTTGTTTTAACCTCTTGACTAAATTTTCTTCCGCTAATAGATTTCCAAAAACTATAGTTGCAGGTAACTCACCCATAGTTCAAATATTCAAAGAGTGTCTCAGGACTGCAAAGGGAGCATAAATAATGACATGCCAGCCCATTCAAAGAGCTTTAACTGTATCACATAGAAAAACATGAAATACCATATTCGCCTATACAAGAACACATCACATTTCCTGTCCATATCGTCTATCATGTAAATTAGTCAGGAATTAACTGCCATTCCAACTTGATAACAATACTGATTGATAACACAGTTGGTTTAGCACATTTTGGTGTTGAATAGGTGGTCTCAAATCGACACATAATATTTTCTCTGTTAATCCTGGCAGCTTAGTTCCTACGAGCTCGCTAAAGCTGTGGGTAAATTGATCTGCACTGAATGCAGTTCCTCTCCTAATATCACAATAAACAACATGCAAAGATACATTATAATTTATATAATTGTATCAAAGAGAAGTGAAAACAGTTTTGTGGACTTATCTAGTTTCTCGCCTTAAAATAAGAATCCGCCAGAACGTGGATGCGAATACATTAAAAACCCGTACATACGAAACTAAACTTTTGAAATGAGCCTGTTTGTGTTCCTTTTTTGTATGATATACAGGAGCAGCGGAACAACATTTTTAGCTGGGGGCTAGAGTGGACAAATTAACATTACAGGGATGTACAGGGCGCTAAAACGGATACTAAAGTACATTTACTATAAAAGTGGAGGGGTTACAGCTCCAAGCCCCCCCCCCGGCTCTGCCGCCCATGACATATCTTGTAACCAGGATGCAGGCTCTTAACACAGGGCCCTAAACAAATGCCATAAAAGGGATAGTTTACCATCGAAATATTATAGCCATATAGAGCCTGTGATTCTTTAATTTTAGCCAAATCTATTCATTCATGGCCTAGCCAATTTCACACCAATCTTGTTCCTGTAGACCTTGCCTATTACAGTTATGTTTGTAAGGGTTTTAGAGCATCATCGAATTTGGTTGAATGGCAAAAAACTGGATTTATTTCTTAGTGTATAAAGAATGAAACCATTTCTAAGAACCTAGTTAAAATATCAGGCTTAAAAAGTTTGAATCAATGGATATAAAAATACACAATTTCAGGCTGTAGGTTCTTAATAAATGAAGGTTCTCATGTGCGCGTTTTTAACGTAATGATCAGCATACAGTCCGTAGATGTTACTGAGAGTCTCTGCGAGTGCCATAAAATTTATCTTCGTAGGATTCCTTTACGATCATAAACTACGGTGTCAACTGAACATACCTGCTTTCAGCATGGTAAAATACCTATGTTTGATAAGAACAACGCCAACTTAAATCTTCAATAGATACATATGAGGAGAATATTCAATCTAAGATTGATGTTCTCCACACTTTGCTACTTAAAAAGTTGCTTATCTGGCTAGACATCAACCAATAATAGCTACTCCATTCTGCCTTCATTGCACATATTAGCAAGGACAGGGCATCTTCTAGATAACAGTGCAAGTATAATTGCCAGCGGGTTGAAAGGAACAATCAAATCTACGTGATCTTTTTATTAAGCAGATATACTCTCAATTATTATTATATTGCTATGAAACGTTTTGCTGGTCCCCCGAGTAGGATGCCTGGTATTGAGACCTTAATTGAATTAGCATTACTTCCCAGAATCCTAAGTTCATTGTGATAAGTATACAGTAATGGATGCCTGTTGTGTCAACTGTTCATCAATGCTCCTCAATAGGCCAATTCGTTTCCCAGCCAACACTCTAACACGGCACTATGTCTACCTGCACCAATGAAGAAACACTGGCATTTGTCAAAAAGAATAATTGGCGAGACATCCAAAACATTTTAACTCTTCCTGCCAAGGCATTTTCTAAAAATTTATTTATTCATTATTCTAACGATATAAACATGTTAGTTGGAAGAAAGAGATAGGTGCTCATTAGCCACATGAAAGGAGACAGGGAACCACAGGAGTGATAGGATTTCAAAAGTATGACTTGGTTGCTAAATACGTGAAATGAGCCATAAGAGAATTAACGTTCTCTTTGTTCAAAACCAGCCTAATTCATTCCTGTTTGTTTGGATTCAATTTTCCTACGGTCAAATAGGAATGTTCTGTAGCGTATGATGTACACAATGTTACACATTCTACTATGAGATTCGTTGAATATTAATTCCCCAAAAAACAATTTATTCCCGTTTAAAGTCTCTTTCTGCATTGCTGTCTAAGTTAGAAAGACCCAAGTGATTATCTGCTTCTGAATAAGTTCCTTTCAAAAGCCTTATAAGTGGGAGTCGATTGGAGTATTTACTGAAAGATAGTGCACCACATTTGACTAATATAAGAAATCAATACGTTGGAGTCTCATTCTAAGTCCCATTCTAAACTAGGGGGCACTACTCTAAACTAAATATCAAAGAGGGGGCTCATCGTGGAGTGGGACCTATTCAAACTTGATCTAGGGGGGGGGCAAGCTAAGCAATGTGCAGAGTAAATTTAAATAACAAGGAGATTTCTGGTGGTGATAACTTTTCATTCCAATGTTATTTAAATGTCAATGTCCTGTCGCTCTTCTGCATCTTTTAGCGCTATTGAAGTAGAATTACAAAGTCAGCGAAGCATTCTTTAGGAACCTCTTCAAATCACTAGTCGATTAACGAGACATGGCAGGGTGGCTTATGCCAGAGGGGGCCTATTTGCAACCTGATGTTGAGGCTGGTGCTTGTTCAAATGGGGAGGGGGCTAAACAGAGCAATGACAGTAGCCCGCACAAGTTCGGGTCCCTTAAAGACTTGATGTAGTTTATTAACAAAAATAAGGTAAAACTTAAAAATGTTACATTTTTAATGGTAGTGCAACCAATGAACTGCAAGGTCGACATGGATTAGACTCAATAAATTCTCAACAACTGAGATCACGTCACAATCAGAATTTGAGCCGTTGAAAAGGATTGGAAGAGCAAAGTGGTAATTGGTCCACGGTCGAATCTTACACCTGACTTTTTGCAGGGTATTTGCATTTTATTTACACTGGAAGCAAAAAGACAGAACATTTAGCACCATCGTTCTTCAATAGAATTGAGAATTGCATTGCACTCGCCTTAGTCATTATGTTCTATCGTTACGTAACTGCAAGGGGTATTATTCTAAAACCACTTAATTGCGTGTTTGTTGACGCGTTGCATTGGATTTAATTAACTGTAGTTAAACAGAAACTGTAAAAGGCAGATGATGATAAACAGCGAAACAAAGCAAAGATCATGAAAGCAGATGTAACAGTAGTCTCTTTGTGATTTCAGTTGTTATGAAAGCGGGAATAAAACAAGTTAGCCTATTCAAATTGGATTTCCTCATTTATGATTATCGGCTATAATATTCTCAGAATTGAAAATGACGCTCAGTATAATGGTGTAAATATTTAGCAAAATCAAATTGAGACAAGTGAGACAATTGAGACAATTGAGACAATTGAGAGTACAACATCATAGCAACCATGTTCAAAATGCGTTCTTGATAACAAACTGAATACCTCTCCGTCAAAAACTTTCCCCATTTTTACCTGCATCTGTGCACCTCTAATTACTTCAAAAACCTAAAAAAATCTGAGAAACTTCTTTCATAGTTCCGAATAAGTCTCAAGGAATTAACAAAGATCTCCAAAGTCCTGTTCGAAGTTATGAGACACAATATAATCACAGAGACCAGTAAAATTCTGAAAGTTTCATGACCTAAATATGGAGATCCCCTGCTAGAATACTGCAGCACCATAAACAAAAAGTGGTGTGGAAACAAGTAATATCTAGGCTCATCTCAATACTTCATATGCTAAATACTTCCCACATTTTCAGTTAACTGGCAACACTATTGGTTAGCGTGTTCACTTATAAGAGCTCTCTTTGTTACTAAGTGCTTTGTATTATGCAAACTCTTCGGGGTGAATAAAGATCTAAGGCTTGAGAATAGCTGAAGTTGAAATTAAGTTTCGGATTGCTAGAAAACCGCTTGCTTTTAGAATTGGAGAAGAATAAAGGAGTCCCTTAGGAAAGCATTGAGTGCAGAGGGTGAGGAGTTGTGGGGGTACTACCATCTCCAGTCCAAAAGACCAGTTGGTGGAACAATGGGCCAGTAGGAAAGAAGGAAAGCACCGTAAGATTGTTACTAAGATTATGGAGCAAAAAGGGACTTTTCTTACTAGTTTGGAAATTGTTAACATTTATTTATTCCAGTTTGTTTCTACTTGTTAAATCCTACTTTTATCCCCTCTCCCTATTTGTAAACGACATACTCTCCAGTCCGGAATAGAAGAGGGTGGCAATAAGGGGGGAGGGATTGGAAAAAAGTCTGAAAGTTAATCAGTGAGGAGGCTGCAATAATCGAGGGGGAGTGGAAAAAGTTCCAAGGTGAATGTCTATGGGGCGGGCTATTACAAATGGAGGTGGAGAAGGCTAACATATGCATTGGATGAAAAACTTTAGCTTTTGAAACAGAACGTATTATGTTTATAAGTGTGTCTATCGTCCTTCATAATGTCATCATCATCGATACAACTGTCAGCTCCATTATCATTGCTTCTTGTAGCAATTACATTGCATTACAATTACATTACATCTTCATTGCTTATTGTTTTTCACGCAAACATCTTTTCAACACAACAAACATTCGCCAGGAGTTACTTTCGATGGACAATTCTGGATCTGGTTGGGAAAATGTCCTCTTGGCTCAAAACTAATAAGCGGATGATGCAAATAAAAATGTCCTGGTATGCATTTTTTGAAAAAAAAATAGTCCGGGGACGTCTATTCCGGACTGGAGAGTAGGGTCCCTTCCGAATGCATATATCTTATGATTGTATATTGTTCATCATCGTATGTATGTGACAACGAGGCACAGCCAGGGCCCCCACGATAATGCAATTTAATTGTTTATGAAGTAAACATCACTATTGAAAAACAATTCAAAGTCCACCAGACGGTGACTTGGTGTAGACTGTCACCAATCACTTCTTCATGAATGAATAATCTTTCATTTCACAATATGTCAATCAACACCTTTTATTTTCTTAACTTCCTTTAAGTATTGACATAAAATCCATGTATGCTAGTTACTAAGTTGAGAAAATCAGCAAAATTCACGAAAAATTTTGACTATTGGGTATAAAATAAGAAAATGGTCAACAAAAACAAGAAAGGATGCTCTAAAAATGTATTTGAATGCAACTATAGATGTATATTCAGTCTAACATACTTGCAAGTATTGTATGAAATGTCAGGGTCTTATTTAGAGCAAGACATCACAAGCTCTAAGGTGGTAAATATAAGTGCACTTCCGGACATAAAAATTGATATTGTTGCTTCGGATGGGGTGGTCTACGCTGCGACGTAATACATGTGCTTTACTCGAATCAAACAAATATGTAATTTCAGTCATGAGTAAAGGCAGTTTCCTGTCAGTGACAGAAAAGGTACATACAACTGATATCAATATTAGTTCCTTCGTATTCGGAGTTACATAACTATATCAGAATCTAAAATCTATTTCAATTTGATGTAAAATCATATCAAAAGATGTCGGCCTGATTAATAGTTCCAGTAATCATGGCCATGGATAGAGAACAAGTAACCAAAAACTCCTGTAATTCACCTCATATAGCCTGGCTCCATACATATCTAGGGAGGGCGGCCCTTGGGCAAATGCTAATTCTCAGGGGTGGGGGGTTCAAGCAGAATTGCTATCTAGTATTGTGTTCTTGCCAATAAGCTACATCACAAAGAAGCAAGAATCTTTTAGTATAAATGGAATCTGTTATTAAACTTATTTACAGGATTTATTAATACATACACTTTCATGACTGCAAGAAGATAAACATCAGCATGTTTGTAACAGGACTATTGGCTATTGGATTCTTCCGAAGGAATTTAGCAAATCATAGAACCAGTGGTCCTTATCTTATCCATTTGGTATTTTGGTGAGCAATGATCCTCCCATACTAGTTAGCATGCATTTGTGAGAAAGTGAGAAACGTTGAAAGAGGTTTGGAACGAGAGTATGATCACGAGATCGGGTTAGGGATGTAAGGAAAGAAGCTGGAGAAGGAAGTGTTGAAATGTTGAAGTCTGAGAGGTGTTATAGAGAAAGCCTTGCGTTATTCAGTTGTCTGAGTTGACTCTCAAAACTCAGAACGACATTGCACATTTCATTTTATTTTCCAGCAAATTGATGTTCTGTATTACAACTAGGGGAGATAATCTCTTCACAAATTGTTCTTGTGACGCAAAGCAGTGAAAATAAGCCCTTAAAAAGTAAAGATTTTTCTTAATACACAGAACCCCCGAACAGGCGTAAAGTACACCTCAACTGTTGGCTTAACTCTACGTTTGTCCCTTCACATAGCCTAGCCCATTTTGGTTCCTCCAGCTAAAATCCTGTTGTGAGAGCCCACGGAGCAAAAATTGCTGAGAAAGCAGTCGCTACATTATGGTCTGTGTTGCTTCCCAACTATTCTCCAAGTGGAATTCCCGCCAAATGACTGTGTTCATAACTAAAAGGTTTGGCATGTTTTGTCAAAGTAGCAAACGAAGCTTAGCAATAGAATCCACTACGGCAGCTTGAAGAATGAAAAACACATGAAAAAAAATTTGCATTTGTGTGAAGATCGAGCAACAGTCACAAGATGTCTGCTAATAACGGAAGTAACTCAATGCAAAGGCAAATCCAAACATTAAACGTGTCATGGAAATGAGGTAGCAAAAGCCAAAAGTACTATAAAAAGGCTAGATTTTCAATTTGTGCTTTATAGCAGAACTGGTTGTGGGTAGATTGTGGCTGATAAACACTAATATTGAAGATCAACGAAGATAAGATTATAGTTTGGTAACAAGCCAAATATAAAAAATGGCGGAGAGAGGTCAAGTGCATGCAATTGTCATTAGACGTCTTTTGAAATCTGTCACATTCAAAATTGCAAAGAAATAGTACTGGCGTATTAAGCGTTCTACTTTTCAAAAGGCTTATTTTCATCTTCCAGCTACTGTCCCCTCAACTTCCTCAACTAAAAATATTTTCTGCATGGGCACTGAAATACATGATTTATTTTCTAACAGAAAAAAGGGGGTAAAAAGAATGAGAGTGTCTCGTTGACAACTTAGTTTGAGTGTCACCTTTTTAAGCTAATCCTGTAAAATTTCAGTTTTCAATAGAAGTGTCGAAATTTAATCCTAATGAAATTTCATTCAAGCATTATGACGGTCTTTCTCGTTGTTTTGGTTCTAAGATTTATAACAAAGCTGCCGTTCCCTGCTAATATACCAATCCAGCAAGACCTATACTTAGAGAATCTTCATGCTTCAAGTTCTGCCAAAGGACTGAGATTTTGTATTCGGGTTGACATTTGCAAATTTCCATAAAGAAGGATACTAGTGTAATTTTTGCCCGCACCTACTACCAACCTAAATGAAACATATATAATGAGAAGTTGACGAATAAAAAAAGTTGCATTGCATGAAATGTACAAAATATAGAAACAATATAAATATGCAAGTTTTGATTTTTGAGACATAAATGATATTAGTATACTAAAATGAAGCAGAAAAGATTCAAAAACCGGGCTGCCCGACCGAAGGAACGACTTTTGGCCATCCTAGCTTGGACCCAGCACAAAACGTGTATTAAGAAAAGTGACCATTTCATTGAATGATCAGGTTCGGGGCATGTTTCCATATTTTAACTATTCAGGTGGCTTTCAAGTCTCATTGTACCTCGCTCATTGAATGAGAATTGAACAGGAGAGCCCCCGATCAAACGGTACTATGGAGGTTTCCAGAATAGATGATGATATGATTGTACGAAATATGTTAACGAGCGTCGATTTATCGTGACAGAGTGTTTTTTAATCCATATCCCGTTAGATCTGATCGCTTCAAATGCGCTAAAATAAGTCCACGCGTTGTCCTGCTAATTGGCTAGATTGAATTTGATGTTTCATGGAAAAGCAAACGATTGCTAATGAACTTGCAATATAACATATCTGTAAGCTGATGGAGAGGAAGGTGAAAGCCCCTAAAGCATATAGGTTTACGTGTGAATTCAGTATATGACTAGTAGTCTGAGTATGAAACTTTGATCGGAACCACACAAGAACTTGTCATCATACGATATTGGGCAGCAAAGACTTAACTATTATTAAATACACCCACATTTGAAAATATTTCCGTATAAAAAATAGCAATACTTACTTCTGCATCGACCAGACGCAAATCTGTATACTCGTTTCCTTCTTATATGTCCATCATCACAGTAAAGCCCAACATCGCATATACCTTTTGCATTTCTGAACGCACCACACTCTTGGCCTTCTTGTTTTGCACAATGCAGGCAACAACCGCATAGACCGTAAACTAGTCCTCCAGGACAACTGTCACGAACATCTTTAGTCTTTCTACAATTATATCGACTGCAGTCCGAGAAGCATTTGAAATTGAAACGGTTGAATTTATATGCAGTACAAACTTCTACGAGAAGCATACTAGCTAAAATCATTCTCACCAAAACACTGCAAATTACTGCCATCTCTTTTATGCTTTAAGTCAACTTTCCCTTTCTTGTGACAGTTCTCACGCCGTACTTTACCTTACTGTCGCTCCCTCCTCTCGTCTGCTGACTCAACATCTGATGAGTGTATGCTCCTACGTGCTTTTATCATCTCATCCGAACAGCGGCATGCTTTCATGTTTTAAATGTGCTGGATGCATTCAGACCAGAAACCTGCAAAGTAATTCAGGTCATCAGTGTAGCGTGTCTCTCTGGGTGGAGTCCAGGAAAGCTTAACAGGACTATAAAATATTGAGACCTCAATGATTTTGTCATATGAAAGACCTTCCACACTGGAATCTTCATCACCGGAAATTTGCAATTATGATGCATTCGCGTACGCGCAAAAAACCGCAGTACACTTTGGTGAAATCGAAGCCAAATCGACCAAACGTGACATAAAGAGGTCATATTATCACATTAGTTTGATATGATGGATATAGTTGATATCTGATATATGGACTATGACAGGAATTGTACACTAGAGGAATCAAGAACCCACATTATTAAATGTATCTGGGTATCCGTATTATTTCATAATTGAAAATCCAATCGGACGCAGATGATGGAATATTCCTTTACAATTTATGCTAACAAGCGCGTCGTTGTCTGAAATAAGTGTCCTTGCAGTTTCAACTGCTATCTCAGTCAGCTTTTAACGCAAGGGCTAGCCATTTCTGACAAGTTGCAGAAATGAGTGAATCCTTTAATTCTCGTTACCATCTACATAATGTTGGAAATAGGCTACTACTTAAAAACACAAAATGGGGATATTTAGATCAAATTTAGAGTAATAAACGATATTTAGAGTCAATGCGTCAAAGGCATAATGTGATTAGTGCTTTATGTACACAGATTAGAATTAAACATATGGCGATAATTAAAGCTAGACTCTTGGTGATAAAGGAAGAAAATAAAGCTTATGTCAGATATTCTTCCATATGCATTGTTACCGTACAGCAAGTGAATTGGCATCCGGTATTAATATCAAACCATTTGAAATCTAATGAAAAATGTCCAAAGACTTAAAACCAAAGCGCCATTCACGTCTACAAAGACCGTAAGAAATTGAGTTGAAATGATTACGACAAAATCACAGCCAAACTTCGGATGAATCATTCCTTGGCATTAATCATACAATACATAGAGAAGAACATCAGTCAACCATGCCGAGATGAATGGACTACTTTAACGATGAAAGAATTCTGTTTTTTTGCCACCTTGTTGCATCAATACTGAAGTATTGGTTACGTAGAAACGGCGCCAAAGGCTTGTCTGCTTGGTTTCATTATCTAAAAATAGGCGTTGATGCTCTGCATTTCAAATTGGACTTCTTCACATTAAAAAAGAAGAAGCTAGAAAGTTTCGGGTGAAGATACAATATAATATGTAACATACTTATTCAGTTGCACTGAGAACAATCTCATAGTTCTATTATTCCTCGTATTCTATCGTTTTTTTCACATTCAAAGAATCTTTTTGAGCGCAACAAGAGAACTTAGAATATCTTGCATCCGAAGTGTTCATGCGAACAAGATTTCAACAAGATTTTTCAGTTAAAACGAGAAAGTCAGTAATTTACGAATAATATAATTAGCAAATTTACAAAATCTTTCATTTTTTTCTTATCATTTGGCAAAGAGACTGAACGATTTTTTCCGGCTCAGGAATACCACCCCTCCTTCCTGAAAAGGATCCATTAAGATTAACAATGCAGTTAGTTCTCTATTTAAATATTTGTAAAGTGCTAATCTCTCGCTTATATCAGGTAATGACGAAACCCGGCATAGTTGCTTAGACAAAACTTGCAAAGAAAAGCGATGATAGTGAATTACACATATTTTGTGATAGAATTCCGATTTTAGAGTGCTAATCTTGCTCGCTTTTTAAGAAAAGTAGTATACAGTTCCAAAACTGTATACAAGACAGCTTAATGAACAATTTAATGCTATGTAATAAAAAGTCATATTTTACTGCTATAAATATTTTGATTACATTAAAGTTAACGAATTATTAAACCTCATATCATGAAACAAATTTCCACTTTCACCAGAGGTTACTTCAAAAGAAATATGTGGAGTTTACACAGTGAAAAACTTGTGTGGTTCTTGGAATGACCATCAGAAAACATCGTATAAGTTCATTTTCAGTGTTTTATACATCAGCGTTACAAAATGGTATGTTCTTATTCCAAGCCCTGATTAGAACAGCCTTTCTAACAAAGGACCCTAGCTCTTTTCCTTTTTGCGATTAATTAGGTTTTCCTTTTTATTTGATGTATTAATAAAATAGGTGGTATAATGGAAGTATTGCTGGGTTGTAAATCCACACCAAAAGACGTCAGCTAATTTAGATTTGAAATAGTTGCGGCTTAATTATTATCGAAGAGGGTCTGTTTCATTGATTCAGAAATTGGGGAAGAGCACAATAAAGATTGAGAAACAGGGGACTAGACATAATTTTTCCACTTTCTATCTAATAAAGCAAAAATGCTGTGTATACCTTACATTGCTTAAGTGAAATTTGGATTGGATGGGAACAATTGTCACGAGACGGTACTCAAAGTCAGAGGAAACATACAGAGAATGGAGAGACTTATCATAAGCTTATTCTTCAATCTGAAAGATAAATCTTTTAGAGAGTTCCCAGTAAGACACTGGGACAATTTATGGAGTCATGGTGAGATATATTCACTACTTTAGTCTCTTGTGATCTCAATATTATGTATCCGATCAGGTTAGTAATACTGTCATTTTTTCCTCTGTATAAGACCTGACCTCGACTAAGATCTTATGTCTGGTTGTCCATACTCTTGTATTGTCTATCAAATACTTAAGAATTACGTGGAAATCTTCATGTAAGCAATAAAGCTACCGATAATAGAATATTCATTTGCAAACGGATGATTACAGTCGTGCAGTTCTTTGGCCTTGTTTAGAAACAAGCAAATCTAATAGTTATGTAGCAATTCAATTTAATGTACTGGTGGGATAAATTCAAAGAAAAGAGTTTCATTTGTCTGTGCTTGGGTACAGTGAATAATAGTATATTAGATGCAATAACAACTTCACTACTGTATTTAAAAAACAAATGGAATCAGAGATAAACTTTCTAATGCACACTAAATTCCCTGGTACTGGTATACCTAATTGCGATGCCAGCTATCGCAGACTGGGAAGGACTTTAACGGGCCAAACCCTTGTGAACTACGCACTTTAATATAGGGTACAATAAAATATGCAAACTAAAAGGTGACAAAAAGTTATGCAAATGTCAATCATGAATTGTAATACTAATGAATTATACTAATGAATTATCATGGCAATGAGTTATACATTTCCAGAAACCTCCGACCTACTCAAATATTTTCTACATGAATTTGGACGAATTAAAAAACTGGCCTTGAAGAAAACTAGGGGACATGTCCTCAACTCCTTCGTGGCGTCGCTTTTGGTTTTTAACGGTGTCTTAAAAATTTTGGAGGGAGTAGCGTCTTCCCTATACATCCCCCCACGCGGGACGTCTATGCATAAAATGGACCTGTTCATTTCTCACACCCACAGTTGAACTGCATTTGGTGTGCAGCTATCATAATATTCATGCTCTCCTCTCCTCACGGTTTTACTATCTTCCTCTATTACTTTTAGCTTAATTTTTCGCTTGATAAAACTATTTGCCCAAAGATATATTAAATACATAACATTTTTTAATTTTGGTTTCCACATAGCTTGTATATATAAAGCTAATTAAAACCAACTATAGAGAGGTGAAATGGTCTTCATAACCTTGGCCTAGTATAAAATATAACTCACATTTTCATTTGCATTGATCTGATTTTCGAGCAAGTAACTTAATTTTATATAAATGCAAAAGTAGGTATATTAAGCCTGATGCAGGATATACAAGACACATTGATCACCTTTCTTTCCTAAATCTTTCTTTAGGAAAGATTTCTTTGAGAGTAAATCCAAATGCAAGGCCTTCACATATCACTCAATCGTTTATAACTGTTGAAACACGTAAACAGAATACAAGAATCAATGGGGTTATGCTTCAAGTCCCAAAAGTCAAATTACAAGTTGCTAAGTCTCGTTTTCGATCGATGGGTGTAAAAATCTACAATGACTTACCAATTCAAAGTCGTCAAACCGATAGCTTTTTGACATATAAAGGACTTTTAAGGAAACATTCAAACTGTTAATAAACCATTTTTCTAGTAGTTTTATAGCTAAGTTTATTATCATCTAATTTTTGAACAGGATGCACATTACTAGCAATTTACGTAAGAGTGAAATGTTCTTCCCAATGCAATGAGGCTACAAGTAACTATAGTTCTTAGTACGTTAGAAGATCAGGTTTAGTCCAGGATTTGTTCCTCGTGCAGAAAATATAGTATGTGGATCGAATGATGGTGGCTGTAATTTTTCTTAATATATAATTTAAGTGCTGTTTTTCAATACCAAGACCATTGTACATTTCAATAAAAGATAATAATAATAATGATAATGACAATAATCGCAAAAGATCACACTACTGGGCACTGCTCATATCCTTAGGAAAGTTCTGTCAACTAACCTAATGCGACCTTGTATATCCTAAGAGCTATGGATTAGATCTGGATTTACAGGAAGAGCAAGAAAGACTTAAGAGACATTCGATAATAATAATAATAAACTAAACTTCTATTTCAATGAAGTTTCCATTATTATTATTATCGTCTTCATATTTCCATTATTATTATTATCGTCTTCATATTTCCATTATTATTATTATCGTCTCCATATTTCCATTATTATTATTATCGTCTTCATATAATGCAGACACTTTGTGAATGTTTCAATGAACGCCTTAGGTGTCCTGGATAATTCGTGTGATTCACTGATCAAGATGATGAAAGACTTGGACATGTTAGAGACCCTTCAACGTCGTATAGTTTAGAAAATTATGAACATAGCTATTCGTTGTATATATAATATATTTTGCTGCCGAAACAAAGACTTGATGGGCTGCTAACTTTGACTTTTGTTTTTCTCTCTTTTTCTATTCTTTTTTTGCTTTTAACAATATCTTTTCTGTTTTATTGTCAACATATTATCTAGCTTGAAACAATCAATTTTACACTGCCTGCTATTAGTGAGGTGTACAATTGTAATTTAATCATTATGAAAGAATGAAGATGTTTAAAAACTATTATCAATAGCTATGATGCTAATACCCAAAAAGCTAATGACTATAAGAGGAAAAAATATTTAGACGTAAGAAATCATATAATGGTTTAAGTTCTACTCGGTTCTACTAGCTGAACTTTACAGTTTTTCGCTTTTTAACTCTCAATTTCGTCTAAGGCATCTGGCTCCACTGACAAACATACCAATGCTAGTGAAAAGGGCAGTCAACAGCATTATTCTCTTTTTATTAGAGTATGGATGAATGAAATGCCTTTAAAAACAGATTATTATTATAATCATTAGAACCTTTGGAATTTTAAATAGAGACGTTTTTTTATTCTTTTTACCTTTTTTTAGCCGCTGTAAGCAATACGGTCATGCCCAAATGAGAGAGTGATCGTGTTGAGTTTATACATGTATTCTTTAATTTATTGCTGTAAATTTATTATGAATGAAAAGCTCCCATTATTATCATTAGTATTACAAGTTTTCAAGGGTCTGCTTGACGGATAGGCTTCTAATATCATGTCTTCAGGGAATGTTTCATATCCACCTCAGATAAACGATATCTTCTTTTGCACTGGATATTTCATAATACTAGGATCCAAGAGACTCTGCTTAGGAAACCATAACTAACAAGTTCGTCAAAAAACACGGAGAAGAGATCTAAATCTATCATATATGCACTGTGCAGACCTGAAGCTTCAGAGGTTACTTACTCTTGACTGTTTTCTACGTGATATTTCAGACGACAGTCATACAGATTTAACTAGCTATCGATGTTAGACCAACGATGCGAAGCAGTAAGTGAAAAACTATCCTCTAGTCAAGCCAAGCAATATGATCTACTCGAAAATTGCTGAGTCCTCTTAACTAGGGAGGCTCCCGATACTTTCACTAAAATAAGTGTTGGTACTTCATACTCAGCTTGTACGACTTTTCAAGGTAGGCATGCTCATTTCTAGTGTGTTACGCTGGAGGTACTCGGTATTAAGTGAATTTTCCTTTAAATTGTTTTAAAGTTCTTTTCCTTTCTTTTCCCTCTCTATGTTATAAAGACATTTTGCTATTGGCTCTCGGCATAGCTTCTATCCAGTCCTCTCAGAAGTATGAATTGATAAGGAGGTACTTTATGTTGAAAACTTTGAAATGAAATTTGGTTCAGATTTTCAAGAACAGAAATGCGTTTGCTTAGAAATGCCAAACGGAGCACAGATCGCAAAAACTCTACCTGGCTATTATGAATAAATTCTTTTGTGAAAAATCTGTTCTCTTCCATGTTCCCTTTGAAATTATCTTGTCGAAAGATCAGATAACAATTGCTAAGATCAATCGCCGTTTGTGTAACAGTAGATCGTCAAGGTTCATAGCCGATATACTCATAGTATCGCTGAATGTTCTTTAAAGGTAAAGGTAAAGGTGAGTCCTATATATGATTCCGTACGTTGGAGGGGGGTGCTCGTTAGAGGGACACTTATCCTGAGCCGCCGGCATAGTGAGGTAGGGTGGCCAGTTCCTTTCCTCGCCACCTTTCCCAGTGTTGCTAGCAGGAACCCATTTGCTGCTGGGTGGACAGTGAGCGAGCATCCCAACTATGACCAGAGGGTTCGGCTCGTACCATCGATGGGTGGTTTGCTCAGCAGTCAAGCGCTCTAACCACTTGGCCACTCGCCCATATGAACATTCTTTAACTGCACATAAATGATTTGATGATGGTTAAAGTGATTCTACCGTCTTTATGAACAAAACTAGACTTATTTGTCTAAAAAAGAATATCATCTATAGATACTTCGAGTGTTTATTATCAATTTTTTGTGATCAATGTTATTCTGTGCCAGTTTGTTACAAAAGCTACGACAAGGTAAATTTGACAGGGAAATATTCATCAGAATTTGATCAACGAAACTCAAAGTTATGCAGCTGCGTCGGCAAATCGTCCAAGGTCTAGGAAAGGCCTATTATTATCAAATTTCTTTGAATATCCTGGCTTCAAGCATGTTATGTTTCTAACACGGAAATTAGAAAAAAGCGTTTGCTACAAGCTCATAACACATGGAACAGTAAAGAAGAGATCGTAGGACAACTAAAATAGAACCATATCTAGCACAAAGAGAGAAAAGCGTATTTATAAGAGAATTTCAATGGATGAAAATGAAGGCAATTTGAACCAGACATTGACTTGCTTTAAGCATGTGTGAGGGAAAATTTTATTGGTTCATATACTTAAAAATGCAGAGAATTTTTCTGCTCTCTTTAAACTTGACACAAGATGCATACAGTATCCGTCACTAAGTATTCTTTTTCGACTTTTTTAGTACAAGACATTGCTAAAAGCCCTAGGTCAATATTGTTGGAAAGATCTGCGTTCCACGCGTGGAATATGATGCAAGTGGCTTCCAAATGGAAACCAGACAGACGCCAATAAAGCGAAAAAATAGGTGTGGTGGAATTAAGGTTGAAAGGGCCTAGAAGTAATATTGAGAGTTGAAGGACTGTAGTGTATGAAAAAGCACTTAACGCTTTCTAAAGAATTGAGAGGTCAACCAATGGTTGTTATTGAAATTTCTCGAAGAAAGGACTAAACAGAAAAGGAAACAAGAAGAAATCGAATGAGTAAACAGTAGACATATCAACAGTATCAACATATCAACAGTGGAGAGTAGCGAGAAATTGGTAGCACTTAACACATGAAGGGACATTGTTGAGTGAGCAATGCAAAAATGCATTATCAGATATCAGTAACAACTCTGATGAAGCATATTGTTCAATTAATATCAATGATAAATTGAACTGATGTAAGAGTTTGATGCTTCAAATGCAAACGACCCATACTCATCCACTAATCATTGACATTCGAGACAGAGATCCAAAAAGGAACACATTTTTACCCCGGGCACAAGACTTCAAGTATATTCTATCAAGAACAAAACCATCTTATTATTTTAAAGTGCTTGCAGCAGTTAAATATTCGGGGGTAGAACCCATAGCTTAAGAGTAAAACTGTGAACATAAATTAGTTAACTTCCGAGTGTCTCTGTTGTTACTATCTTCTTTAATATTGAATGCTCTTTTAATAGTGTAAGTTTAGCAATTCTTTGACAGAAAACACCACCAGTTTCACCCTAATAAATGGTGGTGACGTCAGCTGTTGAAGCAGGCTATAAGGCAGTGCCTCTGAAAGTTCATAAAACCTAAGCTCTGTTACTCTAATTTAATTCAATGTTCTATCTGGGATCTTCACATAAAAAACTAGGGATGGCACTTAATCACCTTTCAACATTTAGAAGCGAATAACGCTGTCAAATTCCAAGGAATGAGAAGTCAATAGAAATTTTAATAGAGTGCTAGTTGGTCGCTACTTCCCACTTTTCACTTGATACTGCATCCTATCCTTTCCTAGTGACACCATTGTCCCAACTTCAAGATTTTCCTTTATTTTCATTCCAAGCTCACCCTCATAGAACCATAAGCACCTTCATGTATCCTTTTGCTAACCAGGATTATACTCACTTTTTGTTTCATTAGAAATAGTGCAAATGCCCGTTTTATATGTGTATAGTGAGCAATACAATATGTGAAAAGGAGCTTTCTAAATTCACAACGAGAAGATCATAAAATTTTGCAGATCCACTGGTGCATCATCGATGGATAAACTTGGGTCATAGGTAGCTCTACCTACTACAAGTACTGCACAAGTACAAAATAACCATATGAAAAGAGTTTTTATGCATTGAGCAGTATGTAGACATAATTGGCACATTCAAGGAATGATGTTTTTCAATTCAAACACATAATCAAATTCAGAACCATAGAACTGGTACAGTTTGGAGGATCTAAGTAGGAAATATTACTTTCTAATCCATCAGCTGCAACATCAAAATTCTATTGGACAAAGTCATAGGAATCTCGGAAGTTTTTTCTGTATTCGTCAACTTTCACCTTAGAATCATTTGGGAATACTATCCATATTGGGATTTTAGTTCAGTTTAAATTATAAAAGAATGTCCTTTTCCAGTCCCGACTTTGCCATGGACACAAAGCGCTGACGCCTTGAAGACAATGATGTAACTTACTGCATCAATCGAGATTGCGGGACGTATTCATAGACGTAGAAGCTAGTTTAAACAGTGAATGAATATCGCTAAATTAAACTCAAACATCTTTTCATCAAGCAAAGAATAAATAAAATCAAAAAGATCTTCACAAGACCGAACAGAAAGCAAGCCTATTGCACCATGAATACGCTTTAACAGAGATAAGAACAACACGTGACTTAACACAGCCATGGCTAGTCAAATAATTTTCCCTACCTAAGATTGACTGTTTATGATTGATTGTTCGTCGTATACAACTTCTCGGCAAGATTTTTACTTGTATCTCTCTACTGCGTATGTAGCAGATCTGTCTTCACTCGCTCACTTTGTAGGGATTGTAAGAAACTTCCAAGTTAAAGCTCGATACCTTTTCTTTGTTCAAAAAAAGACCAGACGCTGACTTGCAAAGTCGCAAATGATTGATTGAAGAAACACGATTCTCAAAATTTCTTACGGAAACTGAACAAAAGCCGCTTGACTCATGTACATATAATAAAAATAATCTAGAGCCGATCTCAAAGCAAATACTCTATGTAAAGAGTATCAATTAGATAATGGTGGGCACAAATCTTTTGTTGATTGGAATTTTCGCTCGTGGTTTAAGAAGGAAACTGGCATTATTCACAATGTAGGCGCAGCCCAGCGTATTCCTTGGAAACATCGTTTTTCTAAGCGATTTTCTATGGGTGGTAATTCACATGTATTAGCACGGAGATAGACCAACTGAGCTTTTCTTCAGGCCTCTTGTTAGTGCTTCGTGTCACTGTGAGATTTGGTAATGAATCTATTAAAGCCTAGCTGGTAAACATATTAAAAATCAAAATTCGTTTATGAAGGCCATTGGCATTATCATGGAAACACATTCCTTCATAGGAAGCTCATTCCTTCAGTTTGTGTCAATAGCTGCATATCTCTGTAGATTAGACTTCACTCCTATTTTGATAAAGATACCTTAGCTTTTACTGAGCCTCGACATGTTTACAAGCAGACTTTTTTAGCCTAACATGATTCATAATTCACTCAAAGGTCGAATGATATCATTTGGAAAGGATCGAGAAAGACACTGTAATTCTTTGCTGCAGTCTTTTTTCATGATGTAGAAAACAAAATAAAACAAAGAGCAAGAGCAATGAGATTGGGTTTGCTATTACAACAAAACTATTCAAAAAGATCAACTTAGAAAAGACAAAGCATCATGATAGTGATAAAATGTGAGCCTGGCCATCTTTCTGTTATCCATAACTTACGCAATTTCCAGTCTTAGGGGTCTCAATAAAGGTTATCTTTATTTACCAGAAAGTGCATACTCCTGCAGTTGCTTATGGATTCAGTTAACATTTTTGCCCCAAATTTGATTAAAGAACCCTGGTTCGTATCTAGATATCTGTGTGTGTACTAGAGAACCCATGCTATTTATGACAGTGATAAAGATGTTAATAGTATTGAAATGTATTTAACAGAGCTAAAGATATAAGCAACCAAAAATCATTAATACCTTGTCCTTCTATGCTCACACCTTGTCATTATTGTGTCTAGATGCTCGCATTTAATATCATTTCAGGTCTTAAGGATACATCTTCTCATAGAGCAATGAAGAATTGTCATGGAAAAGCGATGGAAGTAAACAAAATGCATGGCAGTACTATGATAAGTTCAGTTCAATAAGTGGCATTATCCCATTTATCAATATTTGGATAAACTCTTGCCTTACTATTTTTAACAGGTAATTCTGGTTTGAATATTCGCAACATTGGAATACTCCCTAAAGTGTTTGCATAATATGCAAATAAGTAAAAAAATGGTCAAACTAATTCTCTAAGGCCTCTGTAGATATTCTTCCTCAAAACCATCGTTGTTTATTTAAATAGAAAAAAGTCTCATGGCAATCAGAATTTAACAACCTTTTCTACGCAAATTGTCCCTGTAAACATCTTGGGAACTTAATAGCAAAGTTGGAAGGTATACAGCCTACTTCTTTCTCATAGCAACATGCTATCAAGAGGAAAAATATTGTTTTTGGAAACACTTCCTCCCTACATACTATCGTCAAGTAATTCATATGCTGAAACAGAAACAATAATTCCCTCTGCCAAGAAGTTCTTTCATCTTACCTTAGAAACCAACATTCTTTTAAGAAAACATGCGGCAAGTCCTATAGTGAAACATTGCATTGGAATTTATAGTGACAAAGTCACGAATCAACAGAGAAATTTGTATAAGTTCCAATTTTAGCAAGCAAGAGCGAAAAATATGCACATGAATGCACATAAAACTATATATGTATATATAGATAGATAGATACAAACATACATACACATAAATACAAATAAGTAAGTAAATAGATATATATTTATATATGTCTGTATTTTCTATTTATATATAAATATTTCTTCACTATCGATAGCCTAAACTAACAAGAGAGTGAAGAGCATCATAAAATACAAAAATAGAAAAGACATATTCTCTGTGACTCAGGGTTTCATCAGAAAGACTCTATTCTGAAGAATTTACAACGATTTTTATTGGTGGAAGGTGCGATGATGTTGGACAAAGGAATTTTCCTAAAATAAAGGGATAATTAGTTCGCAGGAGGTTTATAGTTTACGTTCCTGATTGACTTGTTCCATTACGAGACAGCCACACCCAAATCTACCTCTTCATTAGATCACAAGCTGCAAAAGACCGAGGGAGAAAGATACATAGTACGGTTTGGTTGCACGATAGGCAATGCTATCTACTGAAACACACCCCCCCCCCCAGTTATGTCATATTAGGTTTTGTCGCGTGCCATAACATAAACTGCGTTTGATGTTTATCGACAAAGAAATTCAAGCTGAGTCTATTTGTATTCGGTAACTGGGCAAAATAGTCCAAAAAGCGATAATACTAATAGGAACAGATGCAAAAACCTTTAAGGACTTAGTGCAGGATTTCCTCAGCTATAAATGGTCTCGAGTCCAAATCTTTTTGTAAACTAAGCAATCCCTGTGAATCACGACCATAGCTCTTCGTAAAGACTGCAGAAAACGATGCCATCCACGCCAAATTACAAAACTCACTCCGCACCAATCATGGTGATGATCTTAAATAAGACATCTTCAACATACATCCTGTTCTTACTTCTAGCATAATTCAGTTACGAAAGAGAATCGATGTGCTATCTATTTAATTACTTTTGTAAAACTGTCTAACTCCGCTAATTGTCTATATATGTAATCAACTATTAACGCTGAAAATTATCTATTATGAAAACTATTAAAATTATCGCTGAATAACTTTTTCTTTCCGACTTTTGGTCATGCTATACAACCTGCACCATTCTGCAGAACGCTTCGTGCCACAAAAGGCAGACGCTGTACAATTTGTCACACAGCCCACCTCTTGTCAAATAGCAAGCAATATATGAAAAAGACCGGCAAAGAAAGTGGCTACAGGTAACGTCAAGTGACAGCAGCAAAAATGGTGACTGTATGAATGGACTATCGCTTGTAGCTGGTGACAAGTGACAAAAGGAGAAAATGCAGTCGAAAGCCACAAAGGCCATTGTGTTAGCTAAAGAAAATCATTTAAAGATTTTCGGATATCTAAATTCGATTTAGCTATAAGATATCACGAAAAGTAAGCAATGAGATTTGGCAGACACAAGTTTACACTCTGATCAAGGTGGTAGACTGCAAGCATTGTCAATACTATCAAAGCATAGAAACATCTACTAAACGCGATATAGCTTGAAAATTGTGTCATTTCACTGACAGCTATACCATATCACGTTTTCCTAATATTTCGGTTAGCACAAAATTCAGGGCATAACATCTGAGACCATTTTGGACATATGTTCATTTGATACTAAGGATTGAGGGTGAAGATTAGTGGGCGCTCTGTTGAACACGCCGAAGAATTAGGCAACCGATTCCTGAATCTTTTTGCATCACACCAAGTGACGACATTATGAGACTGTTCTACGTACTCAAATGTCTAATTATATGGATAGATTCTCGCATTTCATCTCATAAAGCTACAGTGAACTTCAAGTTGAAAGAAGAGTCAATACTTAGTAAAGAACAGGAATCTTTACTTCAAACATTTCAGTTTCATTGAGGAAAGCTGACATGAACAGCTCTCTAATTGGGACACATGTTATCTAAGCCAATCGAATATGTGCCTTCTCCATACCAGATACCAGAGATGAAGCGACATAACGAGGAGTACGGATATGCAATATGCAGTAATATTCTGGAATAGTCAACAACTTTCTATGCGGAGGCTATTGAGAGGGCTCTGATTAAGAAAAATAAATGTAAAAGAGTATATAAGAATAATAATAACAGTCTCTAGAAAGTAAAAAAGACCAGGAATATATCACATGTATTAACGTACCTTTAGTCAATGTCATTTGAAGAATTTTGACGAATACTGTATGGAAGAAACACAATTACTGCGCTACACCATATTAGTCTCTCTGCCTGTAGTCATCTATCACAAATGTCAGGTCAGAGAATCAACTTCATGTCTCCATGTTAATAATTTGGTAGCACGCAAATCCGTGACCTCATATTCTCTAGTTTAGAATTGAATCCCTGACCCTTATGTGCTAAAAAAGTGTCATCGATACCCACCTGGCATCAGTTTTCTTGTGTTAGCTTAGCTGCATTGTGGATGTCCACCTCAGATGATCTTTAGAGTAGGGGTGAATTCTGATAAGGCAAGTGTAAGAAGACATATCATCAAAGCTATGTACCTCTTACAAGAGTATTTGGTTAGAAGTACACAATTAGATGGTCAACCTCAAAACCGAAAGAGCCAAGAAATTTACGTCAAAATCTAAATGGTCAAATATAGCTAGATATTTGCGTGCATGACAGCTTTAATAGGTTAATGGGAGATATGATCTAAATGCTCTTCAAAAATGAATAAATAACGAAAAGGAGAGGATGAACAACTAAGATTTAAAAATGAGAAAGGCAGGCATTTCTAATGTTTTAAATGGCCAGAAGTTTGGATTAGACTTTAAAATGAACTGAAAGCAAAGACAGCAAAGATCGCAAATCAACTTTGCAAATTTAGAATTCAACTGAAATACTTCTGAGTCCAAAAAGAGGATGAATCAAATCTAGATCAGCAAGTAGATAACCATTTTTGGTATTTCCAGTATCAATTTAAATACCTTTTTAGCTAAAACTGCTAAAATAATGTAAATTTTATTGTAGTCTTCAATACTAAATTTGCAAGCCTACATCATTACTGATGCTGCTCACTTCTAATCTGTTTTGAAATAAATATGAAGCGAAATGAAATAAATCTATTTTCACCTAGTTTTCAAGGCATCCACACCTTCAAAATTGCAGCTCTGCAGGTGATCGATATTCCAATAGGATTTACATAATCATCGATCTATCTGTTTTCAGGCAGTTTTTTGTTCTTATCAAACAAGAGATTCATCAAGGTCACATGAAACTTGCTTGGCCTAGACATCATTCAGTTCTCTTCGAATCGCTTTTCATCATTAAATATACCTTTTTTTTATAAGAAAAACACTTTTTTTTCCTGAGGCTCAATTTTCTTAACTTCTCATGAATTTGAGGCTGAGATTTTCTTAAGATTTTCTTAACTTTTGCAGGAATAAAATGGCTGAAACAGGCTACTCTGTATTTGTTTGGCCACTAAGTCTCGATCTTTGTACGAGAGTTTGCAAAAATGAGCCAATATCAATTTCTGGCATGTAAAGAAGATGAACTGTGATTTTCTTAGCATTTTCTTGAACTTGAGCCTTGTGATTTTCTAAGGATTTTCTTAAGATTTTGGCCATTTGAGCCTCATTTTCTTATAAACTGTTTTCTTATAAAAAAAAGGTGTACATCGCCGTTTAGAATCTAGCGATAGTTCTATACTATTGTACACGTAATTTTTTTTATAAGAAACTGACCTAAAACATAGCAATACCCAACTGCTCAAAGCGTGTAGAAAGTTTAATATTGAGTTTTGGGAACAGTTGACAAATTCAGATAAATTCAAAATTAAGTTTTCATGCAAGCCTATTTTAATTGATTTGCATAAATTATTTGTGTAAATCCATGTATTCCAGTGATATTCTTTGCAGTGCGCATCTTTTAGTGCAATAATGTAATGATGCACAAACTCAAACGTGCCTAGGACAGTCTCAAGAACATGTTAGTACAAAAAATGCAAAAGCCACAAAAGTGTGAAAACTGTTCTAAAACAAAAATTCTTATAAATAACATAAGCAGATAGTGCTGTCATGGACGAAGTTGCAAGTATGTGGGCTCTCAGTGAAATGAATAAAGCCATTGATGAATGAATTGCGGAGAAATTCACCTACTTCGTGTTTGCTCCTTTGCTTGCTTTTCTTGGCGAAGATACCACGCTCTAGCTATTCCGCTGTTTCGCTGATTTCAGTATTACGATGCAAAGTGGGATTCTGTAGTGTGTGAAAAGTATTCAACAGACCATGTCATGTGACCAGGATCCTGGAATCTGCAGGAATCTCTGTGGACGCTTGAATCAACTACGTGGCAGAAAATATGAAACCATCTGTCCGCTCTGAAGGGCTATCTCATCAGAGAGACGAGAGGACATCGACCAACCCAGAAATGCCGCTCGTTCATACGCTGAAAGCATGCTGGACATGGAAGGTAATGGAGACACCTGGGACCTTTCAAAAAGTTTATCTCGGATAAACAGGCCAGTTCGCTCCTCAATGAAATTAACATCTAGTAGCGCAAAATTCATCCAACTCGACAGCTGAAACAATCCAAGCCCATTGATGCTCCAATGGAGAAAATAATACCTTGCCAGATAAGTTCTTTCATTGCAGAGTTTGATTATCAGGGGAATTAAACGAACAATAAGCATATGTCTATTGGGACATCAGAACACTTGCAGATTAATGCAGCATCTTTGATAGCCCAAGTAAACACGGATTGTTTCTGAACCACTTATATCCACTTGAGTGATTCTTCAGAGAGAACTATGGCAGCAAAAACGCATGGAGAACTTTCTGACACAGGGCAAGCGAAAATCAAGCACCCCAAATATGAAGTTATGGTAGAGGAAGCCATAGTTGCATTGAACAGCCGCCAGGGCTCAACACGACAAGCAGTTACAAAGCACCTAACTGAGAAGTATCAACTGGCTGCAGCTGCATGCACTACACACGCAAACAAGGCCCTGAAAGCGTGCATCGAGAAAAATGTCATCGAGTCAACAACAGGTGATCTGAAAGGTAAGCTGAAACTCTCGAAGGACAGGAAAGAGGAGCTGAAGAAAATTGGAAAGAAAATGGAAAAAAAAGTTGAGAAAGTGGTCACTGAGCAGGTCGAAAAGGCTATGAAAAAACCGCCTAAAAAGCCGTCCGACAAAAGAAGTTCATCAAAGTCAGATGACAAGGAAAATGTGCTATCGATAAAAAAGAGAGCAGAAAAGGATTGTCCTGAAGATGAAGATGAAATTGTGAGACCAAAAAGAGGAAGACAACACGATGAAAAGGAAAAGAAGTTGAAAAAATCCTCAAGTGCAAGCAAAATTGATGACATGAAATGGGAGCAGAAGCCAGCAAAAAGTTCAACAGGACGACAAAAGGGTTCAGTCGATGATGAATTAATGACAACAGAAGAGCAAAAGAAAAAACCAGAAAGCAAAAAAGGAGCCACGAAAAGGAAAAAGAAATAAATAACGAAGCTAAGGTAGCAATTACGAACTTCGAATTGTTTTTCATACGTCTGATGCTGTGTAAAACCTATATGAATTTAAGGATTTATATTTGATACACCAAAGGGGAAAAATCTATGAAGTTTTAACTGCTGCTGAAAAATCCTTCAAGATATATTTTGATTATCCGATATGCTGGTGATGAAGAAGATGGGGATGATGATAATGATAATGATGATGGTGATGATGCTGATGATGAAAATGTACCTATTGATGATCAAGATGATTACGATTATGATCATCGTGATGATTATGATGATCGTGATGATCGTAATGATTATGATCATGGTGCATAATGATCAGGATATCAGTAAAGAGTAACGATGTGACGATGATGGCTCTGCGCAATCAAAAATTGCTCAGAAGGTTAAGATGCCGATCATTGTTCCACAACTATTTCGCCATTCACAAGTACTTCTAAATGAAAACTGGATTATGAATTGGAGTGAAAAGTATACACAATACTTGCAATCTTGTTTGATTATATGAAACAGAAAGAGAAAAGACATTGCTGCTAGACTTTCCAAATAGAAGAATGCAAAAACATCTAACTTTGAAAGAGCCCATGATCGACTTAAGAGATAAACTTAATAAACCTTGATGAAGTTAGACTCTTGAAATCAATGTAAGTTTACACCAAAATTTTAGCAATTTTCAGCCTCAGATTTTCGCATATATATATATTCTTATAGCAATGAGTGACGAAAACTTTGAAGTTCAAGTTTGTATCTTGCAGTTTGTCTTCAAATCTAAAATAAAACATTTTTTCTGCAGAATTCTATAGACATACACAATAAGCTTATGGAAAAGGCAAAATTAATATCAAGAAAATTTGATAAATTACCTCTTATGGTCAATATTATAACTATTTCTGAAACCATACGAAATGGTATGAAAATCTCTAATACATTTTGAAGTTTAGAAATGCCCTGTTTGTTATGGTCTGAAAACACCATCTAGGGAGCTGCATATAGTAAAAATAAGCTAAAAATAATTCAGTTTACATATTGATGCCGTGTCTAATACACTCTTGTATATTAACGCAGTGTTTTTCTTTTGCAGGAAGAATGATCGCAAAGCATAGCAAAGCATTCTAGGAAAAGACTTTAACTGACAATGATAACCATAAATATTCGTTCTTTTTAAATATCCTCTTGCTTGTACGAAGTTAAAATTTTTGAACAAATGTACAGTGATGCATGATTGAAACAATTTGTTAGATATTAATCTTATTGATTTGGTAATTCCAGCTACATACATTGTAAGAAATATGTTAAAGATTTCAGATTATAATTCAAAATACCTGAAACACCAGGTTGAATGCATAGCGATCAGGAAAAGAAGAGCTATCATGATACAGCGCAATGCACTGTAGGACAAATGTGAACAAATACTCATGGAATGGAATGAAACTTATTTGACTCAGAAAGAAAACCAATTGTAACATAAAAAAGAAAAGATACCAATATAAACAAAAATATACACGGCAATATCATGAATAAAAATATGAACAATTCTTATTTGCAGTGGATCCACGAGCACTCGATTCCGATTCAAAACGGGCCCAGTACGACTATTTTCATAATGGTTGCTGACTAACCATGAATTGTCAGATTTTATTTGAAAGAAAGACGGTACTTCAATGGTTAAAGATTGATGCCAGAAACATAGAATCATGAAAAGGAATGAATGCCTTTCAACTCTTTAATTACAATGATTGTATATTCAACAGATAATTGATACATTGACATTATTGACTACGGGGCTAGATAATTCTTAACCGTGATCTTATTATAGTTTGAGTACGAATTGGATTATAAGTTATTAGCAAGTACCAGCAAACTAGAGAGACATTAATAAGATAATATAGTATATTAACGAAGATCCGTTGTTAGTGAATTGTATGTTTCTATTGACTATGTCGCACGAGTTGGAGTTGGCAACATGGAGGTGAGACAATTGAAGTATAGAAAAGCAAGAAGATTAGGTAGGCACCGTCAATAAGCGCTCCTCATTAAATCGCCATCGCTTGAGCCATCCCAACCAGTCGGCTACAACAATACAGGTTGCGGCATTCACTCTTGCGTCACAAACAGTAATTAGTGAGATACGCTGTGGTGTGATTGGCCTTAATGTTTTTCTTTTGCTACAAATACATAAGATATGCAGCTTGGGACCTGAAAGATCTTAGCAGTAAAAGAGTGGGTATCCCAAATATAACAAATTAGCATGGGGCCTACCTTAGAAATTTATGCAAAACAAGAATACGATCAGAGTAAGATAGGAAGATAAACATTTGATTTTAGTATTTGATAAACAACTTGAATAGATATTAAAATCTACACGAAGGCATAAAAACATAAGTGTAAAGATGAAAGATTGTACGCTGGAAAGGTTTGGTAAGGTTTCGAAAGTAACCTTGAGCAATTCTGACTAATCAGGAATAGCTGATCATTGATCTTCAGTGATCGTTACTACAAGCAGTCCATTTCTATATGAAAAATTGTTATGCGGCCAGTAAGGCCATATGCAATTCTTCGCAAGCATTTATCAGGTATGTAGCTCGAAGATATGGATAAGTGAAGTGTGTACTACAACCTGTGATATATTTTAAAACTACATTTAATTCTGTGGTAAATTTGGACGATTTTTGACATATCATGAAATGGTAATATAGTAGTAGTCACTGCTAGAAATGTTTATGAGGTGCCCCTCTTGGAGAATTTCCATATAAAACCTATACCTTAAAACTTACGCAGACGAGTTTTATGTGAACTTCCTCAAGGGTTCCATACAATAAAAGATTGGGGGGGGGGACTATGGTAGGGAACACCCTAAATGATGATACAGAGAACTTAGAGTCTGTTGCTACTTTTAAAAGGAAATTAAAACTGGGATGGAGCCACTTGTCTTTGTGCAATTTATAAATAGACGTCTTTATTACTTGTGCTATCAATCAATATACATTTCTTTCTGCTTATTGTAAATGGTCTGTGTAAATTATTTTTTCTGAGAGACATGAAAGTACCAGCTATAAGCAAATATTGCTGATGATGATGAGAGCAGAGCAAGCGCCCCCAAAATGGGTTAGGATCCAATGGATACCAAATAACAATTGTGCATCCGGTGTAGAGCTGGGAGCTCAGGGGGGTCAACCCCTTAGTTATATTTGTCTTGTTTTGCGCGGGCTTTCGTTCCCCTAGATATTCTCAATAAGTTTTCTTAAGTCTCCTAACATGTCTGAAATGCTGTTGTTCTTCTTCCAATTGCTTTCATTACAATCTTTATATTCTCTTGTGTAAGTCCTCTTTAATCACATTATTGTCATTGAAGAATACTTTTCAACTGGATAACCCAAACGAGGCAATATCGAAATTGACATGATAGTAGAAAGAATGGGTATTGTTAAGTTGATTTGTGAATACGGAGACTTGCAATCTCATTGCATAGATCTACTTGAACCCACCTGTAGCTCGGCATCTGTAGGTTATAGACACGGAAATTAAGATCAGTTACTGTATTCTATAAATAAAAAATACGTCGATGATTGTTCCTCAGGAAATAGCATCCACTGTCGCCTTTTGTGTGAAACATTAAGAATATCAGCACAGTTCCATCGAAGCAAGGCCTCTGGTAAGTACCTTTATGATTATGTGCACGTCTTTTTATAGAAAAGTAATTTACAAGAAAGTAATTTTCAACTGCTAAAAAGGTTAACACAGCTCAAATGTTATATTTTTGAGACCAAAGAAAATTGATAAGTTTACATTTAAGATTATAATTTTCATATGCAAAGGTTATAATCCGTCCTACTCACTTTGTATAGAATTCTTATGCCAATCTATGTATCAGAATGCTATATCTGTAGTGCATGTTAGTCTTTCTATATAGCACTGTAGTAAAACACAAACTGAAATACTCTTGTTAAGAAAGTCTCAAGAAAAATTTAGTATCGGAATCCTGAAAACGCTAAGAAAGTTTCATTACAGGACCAAAAAACTTTCTTATAGAAAATGTGTACTGGAAAACAATACTCGTTACATTGTTGAAGTCAAATTTACACCCAATACATTCCTCCTGAATAACAAACTGAAGAGTCCGAGGTGCACCAAAAATTGACTTATCCAACTATGCTTTAAATTCACAGCCAATCTGTATGATAACTTTATAGATGACAGGAAAACCAAGTAGAGATTTTCACTTAACATTTTATCATTCGCAAATCCCAAGATATGCGTCAAAGTAACCGAGAGAACGGAGAGAAGATAAGGAGTACAGAGAAATTGCATTTGATTTGTTTTTGGAGTAGGTAGGGTCTACAAACAAGAAGATACTAACAGTGTCAGCTGCGGACACTCAACTTAGGACGGGTTAAGATAAAGATACCAACGAGAGATGTTTTAAGTGAACGTAGGGCAATATCTTATCACTAATCAAGTTGAAATCAGCAAGAAGTATGTAAGAAATGAAAAAGCTAAAATCTACACAACTATCGCAGCAAAAAACATTGTAAAACAAGTCAATCTTTCGAGCAATACTTTACTGCAATGGTTGGTACAAAGTGCCTTAGTTTCAGCATGCTATTCATCATTGACTTACAACTTAGATAGATAAAGCAAACATGTCCAAGGGTTATATAGCTACCCACACACAATTTATCCATACTGTCTTGAAGACCAAATATGGGGTACGAAGAAGGTTAACCCCACTGTTTCCAGGGTTTGTTCCCGTATATCAAGAATCGGCAATACAATTATACAAAGTTTGAGTACAACAATTTACTCAAAAAGCTGGTGACATATTTGGTCATCCTAATCCCACTTGTACCTTGCTACTCAATTCTTCGAGGCACGGCCCTGCAGATGGTCGCAAAGAGACAACACAATAAGTCACGTGATGGCGTAATGACTTTACAAGAGGCATAGATTTAGCATAGAAAGTAAGAGCTATGCTATACATGATCTCCGTTCAATTTAACAACAAGAAGGCACGTATGCAGTTAGGCTCCTAAGATGAGCTTCAGCAGCAATTTTCTTCGAACAGTTTATCATCGTCCTGTGATCTGGCATCAGGGGAAAGGCCTTCCAATTCTTCTTTTGATCCTTTTATCTTTATCTGTGGGAGAATTGCTTGCAGCCAAATGGTTTTCTGGGTACTAAAACTACATTTATATCTATTGTCTTTCGACTCATATTCTAGTTTTTACGGTGGCCCACAAGGACCAGGCAAAATATTCTTTTGCCTGGCAAAACTTTCCTTTGACTGGACAAAACTTCTTTTTCACAGGAGAAGACTTTCTTGCCTTTAGAGTGATATACATGTATCCCCATGAATACATCTCCACAAGCACATGCATTCTTTGATTTTGGAGTGCACAACAATGAATGCATTCTAAGCCGCATTTTCTCTATGTAACTGTCTGAAATATGATAACACTTTTGATTTCAAGAAACTAAAACAATAGTCTGTTGCTATGACAATCTAGAAATCTTATTGGATGAAAGTGCTTGCATTACTGTGGATATCCTCCTATACCAGATATGGAACCAGACAACTTCAAAGAGGAAGAGTTTGGAAGAAAACACAGGGCAAAGAAACTCAAGTTTGGATTTGCCAGATTTTAGATATCCTGATTCATTATACCTTTTGTGTTCTCAATATTTTTGTGTTCTCAGTTATTGCAAGCCTTGGAGGAGAGTTTGTTTTGAAGTCACACCTTTGGCTGGACAACAAACAAATAACTTGGGGAATGTTGAATACTTGGGCCATATGCAAACTGCTCAGGTAATATACCAAAGGGGAGCAACGTCAATCTGGTTGTCTTTCTCTGTTTACTCAAACACACGACCAAGATGGAACGCTTCAAGAACGGTTATACGCATGGTCATATACACGGCAGCGAGAATGGACCCTTACACTAGCCCTTATACTAGCTCCCAACTGCTACCCTTGGCCATATTTTGTCTGGTTTTGCCTGGTTAAAATGCTGCATACGTGCATAAGTGCTGAGGAGCTGTATTGAGGGGGGTGCAGGGACGGTCGTTCTACTAGAAGATAGTTTTGTGCAGTGAAAAGGAAGTATTGTCTAGTGAAAAGAAAGTGTTGCCCAACAAAAAGAAAGTTTTGTCCGGTGGAAAGAAAGATTTTCCCAGTCAAAAGAAAGCTTATTCCAGTCAGAATAAAGTTTTGTCTGGCCATTATGGGCCACGGTAGGTTCTAAATACTGTCTCGCATCTTAAACAATCTATCTGTAGATTTTATGTGATTAGTATAGGTGCATGACAGAAAATAACTCAACATATTCAACGTAAATGAAGTTCATCAACCATATTTTCAAGACTAACCACCTTTTTACAATCAATAATATCGTTACTGTTGCAATGCATAAAAATTCGGTGATCCTTGGCAAGAGTTTCTGAGCTATAAACACCGAAGCATTTATTTCTGATAGAAATCAAATTTTATCCCTCATCTCTTCGGAATCGCAGGAGGATGTCTTTCAGATGTTTCATAAATTTTACGTAAAAATGATCGGCAAATTGTTAGAAATAGTCAACATCAGAAGAATCTCTTATGATAAAGTGCCTCTAGTGAGATCTGCATGATCGATTTTCCGATTAAAGACATATGATAGGCTGCATACAATCACGTATTTGCAGTTTATGTTAAAATCAAAACATGATCAAGGAAACACTTTCAGAGGGTAAAAAAATCTCTCTCACCATATACGCACGTTGCAACTTTTTGAATAAGATATTTCAAACTGTACAGGACTTTTGTTGTAAGACAACAAACGCAAACACATACAGTCATCTATTTTCGCGGGAACCTTTGAATCAGAGATTATCTCCATTAATAAGAGTTCATAGCTCTATTCAACATGGGTCCCGAGCTTCAGCCATCTGACTCTATTCCCATGGATCGACTATGGACCGACAAGAGAAGGAGAATCGGCTAAAACTTCCCAAAGAGAATGCCCTTAGAAGTGAGCATCTTAAGTCTGTGCACACGTTTGTTTTCTCTTGGGATCTTCTCATTTCGAATAACATCCGTGTGATCTTATCAAGCGCTACTGTGCCAAGGAAGAAAGTCAATAGATTAATAACAGACACTAGGGCAAAGAACATGATATTCAGTACGCAAACAAACCGATTTACTTTCCATTATATGAAAATGCGAAAATGAAACAAGTCATAGAATCGGTCGACAACGATAAAGGCAGCGCGCGTATGACATAAATCAGGTGCTTTCATGAAGACTTCTTCCTCTCAAATATTTTTTTATCATAAACTCAGGAAACGACTTGCGTCTCTTCATTTTGCAATGGCTATTTGACAATGCAACTAAAATGTGCAGAGGACAATTTTACTGATGCAACCGTACAAAGGCACATTAACAAAAAAAATATGGAATATAAAGCAAAAAATATTTGAAAGATTCACTTTCTCATGTTTCCATAAAATTTTTCTGATGTAGTCATGTTGCTAAATATATGGAAGACATTTTGAAATTCTGCAGAAAATTTGACCTCAGTAGAAACAAAAAGAAGGTATAAAGTAAAAAACTCTCGTTTCTTTTTGGAAGGAAGGGTGATGCGAAGGAAAGGGTAATGCAAAGGAAAAGTCGTTGTGGCGTGATAAACTTGTAGCTTCTGTGTCTCACCAAGAAAAGAGGGAACGATATCGGCCCGTGACGAACATACATACACTTGTTGAAGACTTAGAGGCCAGCAAGTAACCACATCTTCCTATAGACCAATATGAGATGGCGACAATTAAAAGTGTCGTATCATTTAAAGTGATGCTAATATATGATCTTTAAGGTAAAAAGTTTCTGTATTTCATTGTCCATTTAAAGGCAACAATAGTACCTTATGTTACAATTGAATAATAGCGTGCAAACGTGTGTCCTTGGCCCATCACGAATTCCCTAGGGCAGACAGTAGGACAGAAGAGCTTCGGCATCTAGCTAATGAGGAACACTGATAGCAGCAGTTAAAGTTCCTAAAAAGTACAGGTGAATAGTGAAATACAAAGACAGGTGTGACGTGTGACGTGTGCATAATTATGAGAAATTCGGAGATGTGTGCTATAAATCTCGAGATGTGTTCAAGTACCGTTCAGTTACAACACGGACAGCTGAAAACCACGCATATATATGTGAAGACATAAACTCGAGACACAGTCCCCAATAAAAAAACTAGAAAAAGAAGTGTTCCACATTATCAGATTGTCACTGGACAAAACAGCAAGAAGTGCATAAGGTAACTGATTGTCACTATAAAAAACTTTGCGTATTTTATTGTTTTATAAAGTTCAAACTCTGAAAACACGATAAAGCATAGAATGTGTGATACTGTGCTCTCAAATACTGGTAACAAGAGAGAACTCGACTGACAAGAAGAAATGGAGCCACTTGGTGCCATCCAGGTTGTAGGCAGAGAAAAAAAGCGGGTATAGATTTTACTATCTTGTAGACTAAGTACTCATTTTTAAAGTCAAACCTACTACTTGTTATGCAGAATGTACTACAATAGTCGTGAGAACATGTTCCTAACATGACTTTTATAATTTGTGGGAATTCATCACTCATGTTCAACAAAGAGGAAAAGGAAGCCGCGTCTTTGTAACAAGCCGATAACTAGTTGAATGTGATTGAGGCAAGATATCTACTGAAAAATTCACGACTAAAGATAAAGCTACATAAAATACATTCCCGAGCTTGACCTGATTACAGCTCATTCTTAGTAAGGAGATCATTCTTTTTTTCGTCCTCTTGACAATGCACCTACATTAAGTTTATACGTAGAGGAAGGGTGAGGATCAGTAAAACTCGATAATATTCGTAGTATTTTGCAAGCTGTACAATACGGCATCTACTATTTCAAATGAACTGCAATAGGCCAGGAAAGAAGTTACAATCGCTCTGATCTTTTTGAATAGTCTAGATTGATAACTGAAAAGTGATTCTACTTAATCATAGAATGATACTGTGATATTTAAAGACGTAACTAGCAGAAATGTGCTAATTACAGTCTGTAAATCGACATCTTTATGAACAAAAACAACAGCAAATACCGGGTGACGTTCCTCAAGTCTCACATACCATAGCAGTCTTGTTGATAGACGTTGAGAGCTTAAGGAAATATCATCTAACATAGAGAATCCAGACAAACACGTGAAAGTTTGAATAAACTATTACAATATAACAAATGCAGGCAAATACCTAACTTGAAAAGCACTAAACAAAAATCTGTGAAGGAAATTTTGAAACTTCAATTTTCATTGAAGGAGATCACTCGTGCTGAGAGAGCCCAAGATAAGGAAGCTGGGTATTCTAAAAAACCGATCTAACGACACTTTTGATAGCTATTACAATAGGAACCGCCCAGTCTGGTGCACGAGATGAAATAGCACTAGGGTGTACAATTATATGTCAATCTGGATCATGATCCATATGCAAAGCCGGTACGCATGCTGGCTTTTGTACTTGAAATGCCGACAATTTCCTTCATATTTTCGTTTTAGATAAACACCGAGAAGCTCTTTCTCACTTCTATTTTGCAATAAACTTACTTGTCAATGATACTAACATGATGAAAATCGTGCAAAAGACACGAGCATTGCTTAAATCAAGTAGTTAAGTTTCACTCTCTCGTTAATTTTTCTCCTCATGCTTAGAGTCTCCTATGTAAACAAAGTATAGTCCTAAAGAAAAGTTACCAGAAAACTATGAAGGAGTAGATACTCTACAGAACTTTTATCAATGAACCCTCTATCACGCAAACACTATCCCAATAGAACTGATCCTTTGGCCTTTTCAACAACTCACATCGAATCTCATTAAAACATATCTCGATGAAGGAGTTTCTTTTCTCCCTAGTTCATCGGATTTTTTCAAGATATTCTCTTGTAAATTATGAATACGCGATATTGTCTAGGCCATATGCAAAAGCATTCCATTCATTACCATTTTGAAGATAACCATGTGCTTTTGTGAGAATTCTGCAACAAACGCTTCCACACAACAACTTGGAAGCATGGTTCGAGAGTATCGTAGGATTATCACACGTTGATATATGATATCATCAGGAGATGTATTCCTATCTTGCGCTGCGTAGTAGCTATTCAATAGCCATCTCTTTCTACCCTCATTTCTCATCTTCTATCTCTGCATCTCGAAAATATGATTGCCTTTACAGAATTCGTAGCTTTTCTCATCTCAGCTACTGGCTGTTTACAAATCACCAATGCGTCCTTCTGTAAAGTACTCCTCCCATATCTGCGGCGACGCCCTTAAATCTTCCACTTTCTTCCTCCACTTTCAACTTCCTTGACACAGTCTAGTCCAAAGCTATCTATCTCATCAACTATCCAAAGCTGAACAAACCTCTCCAATCTCTTTCTCATTGTAACTTGGTTGCAGATCACTCCATCTTTTATACCACCAGAAATTCCATCTACTCACACCCTTTCCAAGTTTCGCTACCTGATCCACAACCTCTATTCCACAAATCATAATTCACGTCATAAGCTTGTAAACTATGGAACGTCTTGCTTTCCCTCTCCAAGAATCCTACAATGTGTCACTTTTCAAATCCAAACTCAATAAATTTGATTTCATTTGCGACTAAAGGTACTCTGTCTCTTTCCTCCTTTGTTGATGGCTTTGCTATAAGCTTCGGGGTCTTTCCCAACATTACTTGCTAAAGAAGCGTGTCTGGTAGAGGTTTATGGATCGAAGGCATGGCTAGAGTCTCAAATATTATAAGATTACCATGACAATGTAAAAATACTGCCCAAAGTCAAGATTTCTTGACTTCTTGATGTATTTTCAAAAAACATTAAGTTACAAAAAAGATTTTGAAGCAAATCTTAAAACATTCTGTTTGACAACAATTGAATATATTGCAAATGTGATAAAATTAGAAATGGAAACCAAACGATCTTGATTGAACGAGTGACAAACCAAACGAGTGAGAACTAAAAGCAGACATTTCCGTACGCACTCTGAAACCTTGATGTGACCACAACAAACGCCATGAAGGTGATTCAACTTTCGTACTGCTACAGAACACCAGAATATGTTTGATGAACAGTCTTGGCAAATATCTTTTAGTGCAAGCATGAGTTGCTCATTAAAGGAGATTTCTCTCTGAATCTCAATCCGATAACTGACAGGTATTGAAAACGTCTGACCTCACATATATAGCATCTGAAACTTTAACAGTTAGAATCTTACGAACATTAAAATGGGTCAGGATTCTCTTAAACGACCAAAGCAAATGATTATGGAACCAAAGTTTAGTAGATGTAAATACAGTTTGATATTGCAGAATACTAAGCAGGTACAGGCAACTAGTGAAAATTTATCTAGGAAAAATTGCGAAATGAACTTACGAGAAAATGAGTTTACCGCTCGGGTCACTAAGGTTCTTGCACATTCGCTTCACAATACATAAGCATATAGTTTCCCAATCAATTCATTGACATCAAATCATTCTATATTTCAAGGTACTATAGCATGATCGGCTAGAAGAACAGAGTTCTTCAGAAAGAAAACAGATAAGGAAAACTCGTAGAATATGTTAAATGTAATAAACATAACAATTATATCAATTTACGAAAGATAATACAAATTTGCAGTTTTAAATGCTAAACAAGCCAGCAAGCAATTTTTGCCTAACAAAGCACTTCCAAGCACGCTTATGCAAATAAAATTTGATAGCCGAGAACAAGAGTTCTGGGTAAGTAAGGTTTGGGAATGAATAGGTTCGCTTTTCTAAGCAAGCCAACGTGCAACAAGCTTCAAGAGATGATCCATACACTGTCTTGCGCAAAAATTTCGACAGGTATAAGTTGGGCTTCGAAAGTATTGCACATCGCTACATCTAATCAGAGATTCAAATGTCCCAACATGGAAAGGTCTATATTTAGCGCTTTCATATTGATCATAGTTGAGTTATCCCATTGTCGGCGATTCGGGAACGTTTACCGAAAATTGTCAATCCTTTGATCGCCCATAGGACAAAATGTCCTTCATTATGGTTTGAAGCCCAATACTCAAAAGCAGGTGCACAAAAAAAGGAACCAATCGCTAGCGGAAAAGAATTACAAATAATACCATTTTCCTACGGTTACTATATGAATGGGACTTTACAGGTAGAGATAAAACGCATATATTTGTCACAAGAAAAGACAAATTGATTGACTCTTTCAGATTTAGAATAAATTAAAGTTATATGCAACTACATGGAATATCTCAGTTTATCAATTCCATGATCTTACCATAGTGATCTTACACTAAAATCAAACACTTGAACTATGGGTGCAATTGAAAGATCGATAAAATTCTTTTCTACTTAATGACATTTAAAAGCAAGCGAAATCTGCTAATAATGTTATTAACCAATTGACATTTCTTGTGATTTATCACATACGATTGCAACCTTGCGACTGGGAAGTACTACAAGGCAATCCGACTCACAATACAAGGTCCAATACAACATAAAAAATGGTCGATCAAAACGTTTATACAAAAAAGGAAGTTGTGAATGGTAGTGGTGCGAAATTATTGGGATTCATATCTAAGAAGCGTAATAAAGTAATTAAAACAGCAGAAGTTTTGCCGGAAGCAACTGGAAGAATGTCTAATAAATTTTGATGCATTTAAGCAAACACGCACAGCCATTTTAGCGATAGAAGAAATCACCTGAGAGTGCTGAAAACATGTGAAATCATTTCTCTTCGAGTTCAATAAGAACGCCACCACAGTCCTTCGGATGCAAAAATACAACCGGTTTACCATGGGCACCAATCTATAAAATACAAATAAAAGGACATCAATTGGAAGAACAACAAAATTATTCTGAGCATAAACAAACAAGGTATATATCATCAAATACTGAGGAGGCAAAATTCAAGAAATAAATAAGAGAAGTGCTATAAAGTAAGGAACAGACCGGGGTGTAAGAAATTTCCAAAATCACTATTTGATTTATATAGCCCAATGAAAGAAAGAAGAAAAGTTTCCAGACTCCAACACACCATACATTAAAACATCAGAGCCCCCCAAGATTTCCAATTAGGAGTTTTCTGAAAACAAGAAGGAAAGCGTCAGAACATACCAATTGAAAGTGACCCTGAGTGAAAGCTCATTGGGCAATTTGAATAGCATGAAACAATTTGCTAAGCCAAATATTTTCCCCTCAAAACTCTTGGTGACCCCTTTGAGTTCCTTCCGTCCCAGTCTGCTCAATACTTTATGACAGTTCCCTGGAAAGTTTAATCTGTACAAGACTACAATAGTCGCCAAAAGTCCTGGGACACTTTTTGCACTTTTTGTATTCTGCAACGAGCTTTCATCCCCCTCTCCCCATGAAACAATGTTGGTTTTCTGGAGAAGTACCTGCGACAATGGGAAAATTTCGCGTGCTCGCCATCTTCGAGTGTCCCGCAAACGAACCAACATTGTTCTAGGGGGAAGGAGGGTGTATGTTTGTAGCAACTATGACAATATGTAGAGGAAAGTGGTTTTTTATCTGTTTCTTCTAAGTGTCCCAAGGACTTTTGTCCACTATTGTAGCTTTTCAGTATCCTAGTGCTTTCTTCCTTCATAACATTATCTTAGTTTCATTGACGGGAAAAGCACATAGAGATTAATATACTCACATAATAAACTAAATCAATAAAATAAACAATACACGTTTTTGATTTGATTGATAAAATTCCCTAGGGAACAGCCATTACATATCAGGAGGGGGGCGGTGGAGGCAAATAAAAAATAACTCCAAATATGTTGTTCCCCAGGGAAACATGCAAAGGTCATTTGAAACCCCAGTCTGAGGACTCAAAATATGTTGATACACCAGCTTTGCAAATAGGATTGAATGCAAATATTCAAATAATTATACAAATTAATAATAGGTGGACACATTCTCCAGGTACCTTCCACCCGGCCACATCTAGTGTTTCTGAAATGTTATCTTTCATTTTCGTCATTGGATCATTTTCGTCATGGACAGAAAAGCCTGGCTGTTGATATATTTCAGCTTCAGTATACTTCATATATTTCAGTAAACTGAATAAATGTGTCAAAACAAAGGTTGAAAAGAAGTGGACTCAAGCAGTCACCATGAAGGACACCACGTCGAACCGAGAGAGCAGAGGTTCTTTCAAGTCCTTTCAAACCACTAGGATATCTGGATTTAGCAAGTCTTTGTCCTTCTTATAGAATAGATAGTATGTTGCTTAAATACAACTATTGATAGCTGAGCTAATCACGGTTATTATTATTATTATTATTTTTTTATGAACAAAGTAATGAACAATGCCATTAGGTGCAGCTACTATATTTCTTACTGTCGCAACAAACCTTGGGCCAATCCTGACTTGGTGGACTTTTGATCTATTTCATAACTACACTAGTTCTTTTTCTGATACATTGTTTTTTTGCTTTTTTTTTAGTTAGATACTTATGCTATATTGCTAGAGTTGCAGATAGCCAATTGTACGCTACCTTACAGAGAGGTGTATGGTAGTAACATATTAAAAAATATTGAATTAAATGAAGTTTGAAAAAATTACTATTATCATTCACATGGAGAAATGACTCTGCGCTTAACTTCCTGGCCTCATCATTGCAATATTCGAATCACTGTAATTTTTATGTCGACCTCCCACAATATCTTTCCCCTTCTCTTATCACTGGTGATGACATGATCATCTCCACTTCTTGTAGTACTCTGTACGTCATTGAACTGAGTGTCGGTTTTGAGACGAACCTTCATAATAACGCTAATAGACAATTTGTCATGTATCGCTACCTTCTCAATGGCCTATCATCGAAATACCTTCACGTCAAATTTGCTAATTTGTCCATAAGTTCCTTTGGAGTCTTTGGGCAATCTTGCGATTCGTTCATGCAGATGTGTAACGATCTAACTATTGACATAGGACACACGAACTTCATAACTACTAAATTAACTAGTATAATAATTCGCACAACTTATGACATATTCTGCTTGCGCAACAAACCCTCGATAAACCCGGACCGTCTTTATTATGAACAGCTTTCTTTCCTTCTTTAGCTCGTTCATATATATATTATACGTCTCTGGTTTTTTTCTTTTTTGTATAAAAATATCTGCAATTAGGCCAGCCACGTACAAATTACCTACCATCAGAGAGATTTCTATTTGTACGTTTAGGTTATATATGACAAAGTTTTAAAAAAATTAGAATTATTATTATACTAATAACCATGATGGCAATTTATTTGCTCAAATGAGCCTTAGTTCTAGATAAATGGTGTATCTGCTAAAGCTCTATTTCAGTACAATTCTTTTGGGGATATCAGAAAGAAGGATGAGCCAACCAGTGAGAATGACTCCGCAGAGTCGCTGAGAGCAATAGGGAATAGGCAAAGTCATAGAACAGTGTACATGAATTCGATTCAAAAACCCCACAAAAAACCGATGACATAACTGGAAGATTCCATTTCATAGCAGAAAAATGTTATAAATATCACGTAATGTGTAAGCCAAACAAAAAGATAGAACGTACAGGTACACACGTGTGAAAGTCATTAAAGAGAGTGAAAGAACATTCAATATATTAGGGAACTGTTCCTAAAAAACACTCTCAAGATGAAAATATCTCAAAATGATAAACAAGCTGAATTAATTGACATTTAGGACTTTTCGACAACGAAGAAATCAAGGGCACATGGTGTGTGTGTGTGTGTGTGTGTGTGTGTGTGTGTGTGTGTGTGTGTGTGTGTGTGTGTGTGTGTGTGTGTGTGTGTGTGTGTGTGTGTGTGTGTGTGTGTGTGTGTATGTGTGTGTGTGTGTATGTGTGTGTGTGTGTGTGTGTGTGTGTGTGTGTCTGAACAGGAAATTTATTAAGGACATATGCTAAGGAAGAGAAAAGAGAACTTATCACAATCACCTACAATTAAAAATTTGTTGTATGGCATTATGACATTATTGCATTAGTATTGTACTCAAAACTCCTTTTTACATTGAAACCCAGCAATTAAAGCAGATGCAAGAAGTCAGCTTATAAGAAAATGACTACAAGGTAACCTTGGTCAAGGCCATTTCATCAAGTAATTCAGTTACCAGATCCTAAGATACATAACGATTGAGAGCACTGGGGTAAGGTGTACACTTCTTCCTGTGATTGCGTTAGGAGATGAATTGATGTCTCAGAAACATCACTAGAAGTCGTTTGTTTCAGCGAAAGACTCCAGCCATCAATGTGGATGTAGATAGAAAAATGAGCAGCGAGGCCAAGAGAAATAGTCAGATTAAGATGAATTCGAAACGAAAACAAAGGTGATAAGGTGTGGCGCTCAAATGGTACCAGACATCTCATCGTCTGTTAAAGTTTTAATAAAAGACCATCTGCAACAGTTTTCCAGTTGTTATGATTAACAACTAGAGCTTTCTCTGTGGAGAGAGCATCAAAGGAATCTCGCAATGCCATAATAGAAGACTTCAAAGTCGTGAAGACTTGTCCTGCTTTGAATACGAAACGTAGTTCTGTCAAACCTTCACAAATCAAAAATTAGAAATGATTCTGTATGCAATACATATTCAGGAAAAGAGGAACAGTTGTTTTCCTTTGAATAAGTATGTGATCTATAACATTTGCTGTCTAAAGCCTAATGAAATAAATGCATACAAACATACATTCATACGTTAAATATATATTTATATATATCATACATACATATATTCATACGTTATATATATATATATATATATATATATATATATATATATATATATATATATATATATATATATATATATATATATATATATATATATATATATATATATGTGTGTGTGTGTGTATATATATATATATGTGTGTGTATATATATATATATGTATGTATATATATATATATATATATATATATATATATATATATATATATATATATATATATATATATATATATATATATATATATATATATATATATATATATTTATATATATATACTGTCGCTTGAAAAAGTTCTAGTGGACAAGGAATACATCAATCTCTAAGTCAGTGACGTAAGAGCTACAGAATAAAATCTTCATTTTCCAAAGGGTTCGTGGAAAGTTCCATTATGTTCCAAAATAATGCCTTGCCCCCTGCACATGACATTAATATATCTGACATTTGATGAGCTCCGGCTCAGATAACGATGTGCTTCTCATGCAAATTATACACTAAATTACGTGGACTACAGTATGCCAATCCTTAAATGTTGGTGACAATTATCAACACTAATGTCATAGAAATATGAAAGAAAACCTGACGATAAACCGAATTTTAGAGGGCAACTTATTGAAACAAACAATGGGTTTCAATTTGTAACAAACATTCCAAAATCAGATTTTGGCGACGAGAATAATAAATTTTTTTATTAATCCAATGATTTAAAAGGTACTAAACTGATTCTCTATGCTTCAGAAAAAGTGAATTGGGTATTCTCCACCAAAAATTTTGAAGGTCGACATATATTGAGCAATGTAGAAAGAAAGAGAATAATATTGCAGGAAGGAGCAGGCTAGAATTCTGATGCGTAAAGTACCAATCACCCGTCAAGTAAGGAGCAAAAACTCAAGAAAAAATGCTAAAGCATTTCTTACCAGAATGAGAAATAAGAAGAGAGTGAATGAGAAAAGAGATCTTTCAATGTTGTTGGCTATGAATGTAGTTGGAAAATCGTGACATTTCATATTGTCGAAACAAATCTCTCGAGGAGAAGCCTCTAAGGCAAAGCATTATTTTTACGGAATTTTATGCCAGTTTATGCAAGGGCACCACAGGGTTGTGCAGTCCTCTTTCAGTGACCACCATATGTGAATAAATCATGGTTGCAGAAAGAAATGGATTTCTATTCACTGTACGGCAAAGTTCCATGTATAGATTGATATCAAATCAATCAAAAAATAGGTTTCCTTTTGTAAATTAAAGTGTATATAGCACTGTTTTCCGTATCATCCTTCAGTAGGCCCAACGTCTGCAAATTTGTGGTTCGTACAATTGTATTTTCATCAACGAATCAAGGAATTGGCCCGTACAAGTTCTAAAATTCCCTACATGGTTATTTGGTGCTATGGGGAATTTTGTCTTCTGCCCTCCATATCTCTTGTTTCTAAATTTCTGTGCTGCTGTCAATGCCTTCAAGTACACCTGATATTCAATAACTTGACTGTTCAATATCTCACTAACATAAATCGAACATTCGCTACCTCGAACGAGTTTTCAAATCACCTCGATTAGCTTTCGAGTACGGCCCGATTCCGATACATCGAAAATTCGAAAACTCAGAAAAATTTCGAATTCTCATGACAGTTCGACCTATCACATGTCCATCGTAAGCAACAGCCACATCACGTTCTCCCTTCTCCCTACTCTTGGTAGAAACTTGTCGCACACAGTTTGTTGATTCTAATCTAATTCAAAGGTAACCGCAATGCATAATTCACCAGTTGTGGGAATAGGCAGTCAACATTGCAAAAGTTGCATCTGCCCTCAATAGACTCAGCTCAAAATTTGCAGAGCTCTGCTGCTTGCGACACAATGGACAGCCAGAACTGAATTGCTAGATCAGTAATGCAAAATTACGTTCGCCATGACACGCTATACTTACTAACTTTCTACGCGAATGACCACTATGATTGGAAAGGTGCAACATCTAAAGCCGATAAGATATGATAACATTGATCTCCACAATCAAAACAATCTTATGTCTATGATTAGAATGATTTTATAATCAAGATCACAAAATCTTTGCAATATGAAATCAAAAAGTAATCAATTGACACTGAGTTGCCAAACTAGTTGCAGTTACGACATTAGTGATATAAGTTCGCAGCTGCGATGATACGTGACATGTAAACCTGCGCCTACTTTGAGGAACATTTCCATGGCCACCCAATACCATAATAAACTATGGCTACGCCTTGAACGAATTATTTAGGTGGCCACGCCTAATGATTCTCCAAAATTCTCTCTGTCATACCATGAAGTGTTACAAAAGGCTATGGTAATGAATAATGGTTAAGTAAGATAAAAGAAACCCTTGCTTTCCAAGGCCTCAAAGTGTGGCAAGGAACACACTAAAATAGGTACCAGGTTAGCTTATTTCTCGTTAAGCTGCTTTGAAGACATGCAGAAACCCGCGAAGCGCCAAAAATTGGAATATTTAATGAAGATAATTGTTGCAATGGTTGGTAATTACTACTGAATCAAATTAATAAACTTAATGTTACCTATTTGAATGTAAAATGTTTGGTTATAGTTACTGGCAAAGTATAGTCATTAGATGCTGTGTTTCATGTTTCACTATGTTATGGTCCCGTGGTAGTCATATTTATTGTTCCCTTGAGTATCCTTCTTGTAATGTATGAAATGCACCTCATAAGTAACAGTAGTAAGAAATCTGTCATGTACTTTTTATGGAATGCAAAAAAATGGTTGGAAAGAGCATGACTACGATTCCAGTGATTGAAAGATCTTCAAAAAGCTGTTTTGCTGCATGCAACTTACGTCATATATTTCTTGAGCAAAGACCAGTTTATTCGTATATGTATCTTCATAATGCTCAATATAGGAGTGGTCCATAATTACGGGTTTTGCAAATGAAGTAACAACTTAACAACATACTTTTATGAATGACATGTTTATTGACACGGAAAAGTATCCTTAAATTTCGAGGAGTATCTTGACAAATAATCTAACAAAAAAAATCACAAAACATGAGTAATAATGAAGATATTGTATATTGAACTACGAGAGAATATTGCCATGGAGAAACCTTACCTCCACGAAAACATTTTATTAGTTACATTTGATTGTAATATTTTAGTGGCTTTTCTGTTAAGAAATTCTGCTAATCTCTCAGTGCATTAACCGATATCCCCGAAGAGTTGCGACTAAAGGCTGATTGGCCAGTTGAACGACTGACTCCCTTGTTGGCCTGGAGTAAGTCACTTTAAGAAACTCAAGTTTCCATGAGCAACAAACAAAGTCAGGAAGGCAGAGAAAAAGGATAAGAACAGCGTGGAATCTACTTGTAGAATCCTTCGAAAGGCAAAATATTCATTACTGGTTTTTCAATTACATTCTCAATTAAATAGCAAGGCTGTGATAAAGAGACGCAAAATGAAATGAAAACGAAAGTGTTGAGATAAACTGGCTACATTGAAATGGCACGAAACGGTGCTCTCTTTAAACAGTGAATTACTGATCACAGAAATCATACCATCCAAAACATCTACTTTCTCACACATTCGAGAAACTTTTTCGTGCACAATAGTTATGTACAGATTTCCGATATTATCTCATCTCAATCAACATAACTGCAGATGAAAAATCTGGAAGAGAACAGTCTTAGAAATTAATCGAAATGAAGACAGGAGAATTCTAACTTCAAGTGGAAACTTATTGAAGATTCCAACAAGCAATATTGTCCCCATGCAACTCATATACCTATTAAATCAGATTGTTAATGAAGTGACCGAAAACAGTTATCTTGACAGATGAGACAAATGTTAGAAATGAATGCAAAACAAAATGACAAAGGATATGAATAAAAAAAGACTGGATTCAAAGCTGACATTAAAAGCTCAACGAAATACTTCAAAAGACAACTTGATGCTGTGCACTGTGATACTTGGACATAATGAGAAAACAAACTGCTGTCTGAAAGAAAGATTCATTCCGTAGTGTGGGACAGAGTATGATTAAACTCGAGTTCTTACTGCCATACTTTACTATGTAGGAAATTCATCACTGCAAAATTCGCTAAAATGTAGAGCATCAGGCGGAACCTTTAAGAATTATTTTCTGATTCTGTCATCTAGTTTCGCTTTTAATGTGAGCGACACCAATGTTCTAAAAAGTGAATTGAAGGAATATTGATATGTGATTGTTATTGATTGGATAGTGATTAGTGATTGTTATTGATTAAACATTGATTAGTGATTGCTACCGATATCGCAATCGATAACTCAGTCAAAGGAAGTTTTGATGCAAAAGGTCTTGTGAATATACCTTTGAAGAATTAAGTAGGTTTAGTTGTAGGAAAGCACAGCTTGATGATGAACTTTAGAACCAGAATTGAAAAAAATAATAGAGACATTTTTTAGAGATGTTTCAATTAAACGACATATACTGTAAAACTAAGACATAATCGGTGTTAGATAGACTTAAACAACTAGTGACACAGGCCTAAACGTTTCGATTCAAACACGAGTCATCATCAGTGGAAGTATCAGTATAGGGAAATAAAATCTTATACAAGATGACTGCTGATGATGACTCATGTTTGAATCGAAACGTTTAGGTCTGTGTCATTAGTTGTTTAAGTCTATCAAACACCGATTATGTCTTAGCTTAACAGTATATGTAATAGCTTCATAATATATGTTGTTTTATTGAAAAACCTTTAAAAGACGAAGAAATGTCTCTATTATTTTTCCCAATTCTGGTTCTAAGTAGTTTTAACACTGAAAATTTCCGTTGCTCACCACTGAAATATGGTTTGGTGCCCAAAACTCTATGAAAATTGCAGTCTTGCACAGTTCTATAGCAATGTCTGGCCTGACAAAGAGATAAAATAAGCTCTACCTAAAAAATTCTGCATGGAAGATGAAGGAAACAGAAAAGGGCTAAAGATACCAGATACAATTTGATAACCCAGCAATGGGGTCTAACGAGCAATATGGCTACTTTTGCTCGAACCAAAAGTGAGAGTTATACCTTTCCGTACTTGAAACGCCAGCAGTTCAAAAAATAAGGATGATTCTAAAATAGACAGTCTGCCACTCTTTCCAATGGACTACAGAAGTGGCCTTTCACGTATAGCTCGGCAAAAGCTATATATTTTCAGAACTGAATGTATAATCAAAGTACAAAGAATGGTTCAATACATAAGCCCAAGTCTCTTCACCTATGGAAACAGACTCTACATTAATTTGCACAGGAGATCAAACGGCTCTGCAACCCCAATTTGTCTGTTGAATCGGTTATTGTGTGGTACGTGAATTGTTGCAAATGAGAATGCATAGAAATTAGAGAAAAATAGAACCCTGCTAAGGAAACTAGCATTGTAGGCTAACAAAATGTTTTTTAAAGAACCTCTGGGTCAACTGGGAAAAGAAGTGCATGAACCTACTTGATCAAATTAGTTTACGAATATGGCCTATAGCATGAGAAAAAATGTACAAGACTTATGATACTCTTCATGTTAGAATCGGTTAAGGCAAGGTTAGTACCTCCTTCAAAGAGACTTACTTTTCATAAGACACAGCATATTTGGAGACAAACAGTGGCAAATCCCCTAAAGACTAAACATTGCAAAGAAACGAAATGGCAAATACCGGTGGATTGAGAGCAGAGTAACTTAAAAAATCAAGGATATCTCAAATCAAACAAATTTTATACGAAAATCGGCTCTTTCTCACACGGAAAAAGCACATTCAAAGACTTTAATACAGGTATTCGTTTGATCTCCCTTGCGCGATTTTGACATACACATAGCTTACATCATTATGTCATTGTATTCAATGATGTACGCTCAAATCTAAAGGCGGCACAAACAAACTTCTAAAACTGTATAATAAGGGACTAAGATACAATTGCAGGCCGACAGAAACAAGCGCACATTAGATCTGCGCAAGAAACTGTAATTCAGATGAAACAACCATAAGGGTTTTAGCATGTTATGAAAGGAGGTTAAGAGGGCAGGACTGTGTAAACGAGAAGGCTGCATAAATGAAATAGCAATATCTTAGGGCTATATAGGAACAATAAGGGCGGCGAGAACTGCATTAAGAGTAACATGACTGTCAATTCAACGACCAGTCAGAAAGATGGTGCGGCGCAAGTAACGTGACTTACGGATGCAAATCTCATAATCCTTACATATACCTAACGATCTGCGCTTGAGAATACGTGTTGACAAACAGCATTACAGTTTTCCTGTTTGAAAAGCCTTCGGAGCAAGTGTCTTTCACGTACATTTCTATAGATACTAAACCTTGAAACATGCCGCGTATACTCTCTCTCCTTGCGTCGCACCATAAAGCCGACCATCCTTGCGAGCAACAAAAATGAAGGAAACTGACAAGCCGTATTGACTATTCCAAACAAATGATTGACAGGCCACGCCCTCAATGCACTTACTGCGAATGACGGACAAACCAAAATCAACAATTGGACAAAGATGCGAATATGTTAATTAAGTGTGAGTGTCCATAAAAGACCACTGCACTTGTACCTATAACAGACAGATCGGACAAGAAAGTGGAGGCGTGACATTGTAAAGCTGATACCAGTAAGTACCAAACACACGTCTTAATTCTCTTCTGATACATAAGGCTGTGAAGGAGAGGTGGAGCACTCCCTTCTTCTGCAAAATAACAGAACGGTTTGATATAACAAACCAGATGTAAATATTTCGAGAATCACTTCATACTTTCTACATGTTTGATCAAATCTCTTGGTAGTGTTTACATTTCCACCCTCGATCAAAAGTCGCTTTATGCGCTCGAAATGCAACCATGCTCGCCAGAATGGGCCCCAAAACCCTCTGGATCAAAGCCATGAAACACTAGATTCAAGCTTATATCATTATCATACCCATATTACATGTTGATTTAAACGTAGAATGATATTGTTACGTCTATGTGTTTTGGACGGAAGGAGAATAAGTTTTATTATGACACGTATAGGCCATGCATCTGTTTACGAATAAAATGACTGGCTAATCGGCATCAAATATTGAATCAATTGGCCTTGAATTTCAAATTCTGGCTAAAAATTGCATTATCATCTGAGGGTGTAACGACATTAATTGCAATTATAACATAAAAATGCTACTCGGATGATGCTTCTCTATGCATTAATTCGTGCCTAATTGAAATGTAGCAGCAGTACCATACCAGGTCTTGTGGAGCAGCAGCAGCTGAAACATCGCAATTATGAGCGACCTCGTAGATGAAGAAATATGTTTGATTAGGAGGGGAAGCACAGGGCTTTATAACCGAACGAAGTTCTCCGACTATAGCAGGAAAGGGGGAAATTTAAATCACAGAAAATTAGGAAAGGGACTACACATAAAATACTCCTTTTCAGTCTCTTATTCATGACAAAATAAAGCTAATAAGATTCGTTACTTAGTCCAAGCCATGGACAAAAAATCAGAAAAGCGGTAAACAACACCGCTAAGAACTCCGTAAGACATTAGTTTATCACAGCTAACGCAAATGGGCGTCTTCATTCTAACCTAGATCGCAATCAACAATAAGCATACAACAATAGAACATTAGTATAAGTGGAAATATGCAACAGTTATAAACATTTTGATAGGAAAGTGCTCCTATAATTGCATAATCAACAACCTATGGAAATGCATACGTGGTTGTCTGCTAAAAAGAAACAGGTATAACATGATGCATATCAAACTGGGAGCAAGAAATTGTATAACAAATATAACATTGGACAAAAGCTCATCTCTAATAAAAGAATTGATAAAAAAGAAGAATCACATAAATATGTTCATATTCACTACTGGACCAGAACCCATTAGTAAAGGGAGAATTGTCTTTAATTAGAATTCATTACATTATATAATACCAGTCTGTTGACCATTGACACATGCCATATATCAGGGTATTGCAACATGCCGTATCGAAGCAATTATATAGCTGTGCTATTTACAGACAAAAATCAGACTTTAAAGAAATACAGCAAATGCCTTCAGATGAAACAGGGCACAAACTTTAGCACGTTACTAGTTGATGTTTCTGCTAGGAAAATATCTCCTTTGCCATATATATTTAAAACTATTGAAAAGAGTTCATCTATTTCAAAGATGCTTAGATAAGTTTGCAAACCAGGTGCGGGGAAAATGCTCCTTGCAAGCAATCACTCTTTGAATTGCCGCGTTGTGACAGCTGTACATCGAAGCAAGCATTTAGCAAATATAAGAGGGAATCTCTACAGATATTTGCACTTATATGCAATCATACATATACATAAGAACTCTCTCCTAATCGTTTGCCTTGCTATATATCATACAAATAAGATCTTATCGAAACTGATTGAGCAATAGGCGAAATACAATAGGATAAGCTCGGTCTCTCAATGCAAAACTACTAAAATACTTTCACCTTTACTAAAGCTTTCAAACATCACACAGAAACAATAGTAGTGATCCCATTTTGCAAGAGAAAGCTTGATGAAAACGCAATGGATGTAGCTTTATCACATCACTAAGGAGCATCTGACAAGTTCCACGAGCAAGTTCTTTGTCCTGCACGTATGTTTAGATGTCAACGAAATAAACAAAAATCACTATAACGCAAAAAGAGATTCAATTGCTTTCAATGATCAACATGAAGACTGTCGATTACCCGTAGAGCTGTAGCATTCAACTATGAGTAGAATTCAAAATGTGAGATGGTTGTAACTTGTTCTATTGCAATTAGCAATAACAGCTGCACGAAATGTCAGCCAAGGTTCTTCCTTTCAGTACGTAAAAAATTAGGAGGATGGGATATAAAAGTAATGGAGTAAAATTGCTCAAATTAAACATAGAAAATACTGAACTACAAGAGGAAATTTTATTTCTCTTTCGCATCAAGCTATGTGTGACTTCCAGAAAATGAATTAATCATTTAAACACAACTTCATGTTATTTAATGGACTTGCTTCACTCAAATTCATCGATGTTACTTTCTGGAAAAGATTACACTAGCAACGAGGTAAGCAAGACTTTAACTTCTACAGTGTCTATGGAGAACATTAGGAAAAGACACAAATATCTTTAAAAACTTTGCATCTATGAACGAGAGCAACTGAGAACGTTCGGCTCGTCAGAATTTCAGAGTCATATATATCTCCTTTATAATCATTATTATCATCATCATCATCATTATCATCATCATCATCATGATCATCATCATCATGATCATCATCATCATCATCATCATCATCAACATCATCAACAGCATCATCATCATCATCATCATCATCATCATCATCATCATCATTATCATCATCATCATCATCATCATCATCATCATCATCAACATCATCAACAGCATCATCATCAACATCATCATCAACATCATCAACAGTATCATTGTCATCATCATCACCATCATTATAATCATCATCATCAATAATCATCAACAATCATGATCATAATCATGAGCATCAAGAATATCATGGGTATTGCATTCTGACATTGCTGAAAAATATTTCAAGAAGAGATTTAGATTCAAAACTGCTTTATCATTAAAATCAGTGCCAGTTAGGAGGTCAAGTACCTGCGTTAAGGTGTGCAGACAACAAATTGAACACTAAACAGTTGGGGAATGAATAACAAATCTGAATGCAAAAGAGTATCATATTGCAATATGCTACTCGATCAGATTGCTTGAAAGCAAATTTGGCATTTTGAAAATAAGAATAGGAGGAGTAGGATAAGAATTGCCTTCCAATGATACTGTGGGGCCCTTGTTTTCTTCTGCATAATTTCATTTAGCAAAAATATCATCTATCAACAAATTCTGGTAAATTAACCGGGGAGACTCCAAGGCTTAAACGTAATTGCTACCAGATTGTGGTACAGGAACGAAGCTATATGAAGCAAATAACAAAGAAAAGCTTGGAATATTGATTTTTCAAGTAAACACAACTGCAGTGGGATCATGTCGATATGCAAACAAGATACAGAATGTGTGAAGCTGCATGAGCAGACCAGGCTGAAAAACAAGCTGAGGATGAAACATTTTTGTAAAACGACGATTTCCTGTATACGACATAGACTGCTTTTAAGACTAGCAAACGTCTGAAAGGGACCATGTAACATTTCTTTGCAGCTGCATAAAACATGATACTATTTTACTCAAAGCCTTCCTGGTCGCTATTTTATGACAGAAGATTCATTTGAATGTCATCCACGATCAATAATAACTTGCAATATTGGCTGTTAGGAGAAGGCCAAGTGCGACCAAAGAACTCGATCACTATCTACGAAAATCTATACCTAAAAGATCTATACTAAGGGGTAATTCACATGATATCAGATTTTAACTGTCTACTTCACATAAGAATCATACATCAACAGGTACATGGTGATTTCTCTTTCTAAAGCTTGTAGCACTTCGTTAGCTACGACGAAAAGACTTATATATACTTCTCTATAGATTACTTCTTTATACGTTTAGAAAAACCCTACAAATGCCAAGTTAAGCTAGAAGCACACACTGAAACCCTACAATGCAATGCTATAAGTTAAATAATTGACTAGTTTACGATAAAAGTACAGGCAGTCAGTTACTACCAAACTATGGCAAAGAAACGTGCCACTTTTGATTAGGGGTGAATCAAAATCTTCCAATATTGCTAAACCTATTGATAATTTCCGAAAATTGATAATCTAAAAATCATAAGAAACATCACAGTCTCTTACATCAAAGAGGCTTAATTACTGAATAATACGACGGTGAAATAACTAGGCAGAAACTTTGTCTAAATCGGCAGCTGTGAAAGTTTTGAGGGAATAACATATCACGCGACATATTTATAGATGACAACATAGGTAGCTAGAAAAAGACCAATGAAATCGTGATAAGAGATATCAACTCAGAATACGGTCGAACATTGATTTCTAGCCATCCGCTACATTACAAAGAACTAAGTAACAAGCAAATGGTCCTGAGTTTGATTATAAAAGGGGCTGTTCAATAAATATGTCATGCTTTGCGGGTAGTTGGTTCAACAAGTTGCTTGTAACTCTCCTTGACAGTAAATTAGGGGGTGGGTGGTACTTGATTCAAATACCTGGCGTCATGGTAAGAAACTTTTAATGAGAAGCCTTGTCTATAGCTCAAATTAATCTGGTTGTCGTACAAAACCTTGTTTATAGTTCTCTATTTATTTCTTTCCCATCTTATATCATAATGCAGATAGTGCTATTCAAAATTCGAACACTGCTGGCACTTACTGTTGTTGCTCTAGTTGAAAAAAGACACGAATGAGCTAAGCAATGTCTCTACTTCATCCCCTAACTCTTTACTATTTCCAATTTTGGCTCTGTATCGGGAGGGGGTGTTTGTGCTAAGCGTGATGCAACACAAGGGGGTCTTGTGACCAAGCGTGATAGAGGGTGATGATAGGGGATAGGTGGTTCAAAAAAGGCAATTATAGCGTGACGCACTTATTGAACAGTCCCAAAAAACTTTGCCTGATCAAAATTCAAATTGATTGTCAAAAGGTCGAGATGCTCTGTCTGATGCAAAAGTGAACAAAACCCCCATTTGTGTTAGTTCAGTAACAATTAACGTCCTATTCTTCAAAAGATAATTAAAAATGAACATTTCATTCGTCAAAATGCCTAACAATGAACATCTAATTCGTCCTCAATTAGTAACAATAAACCTCTTATTCGTCAAAACTAGTATCAGAATGGCGGCTATTAAAGCTAACAACTCCCATAAGGTCTAAATAGGAGCATTGTTTAACGACGTAGGCATATTTCAGGGTACGCAGACGATTACAATTATGATGCAATAGCACTGTATGTTTCTAAATCATAATAAAAGCACAAAACAATTAGCAAGAATGTCCTAAAAGATGACACTATGTCACTTTCAGTCCGAGCAGCTCTCAAATTTTTGTCGACAAAATACTTTCATGCTAAAATCTGGTGAAAGATAATGGAACATATAGTGCAGTACGAAATGTAGTCAAACATGAACTAAAATTATGCAGCGTTAGCAATCTAAATACCTCTCTTTCCAAATAGTTAAGTGATTCACAACCCACTTAAAAAAGTGTGAAGTTTTTTATGATCTCTAATTGTGGATATACTTGTGCATTGATAATTTAATTTCACACTGAGAGTGGTGCAACTTGCCATGTAACCGAAACGTCCAGCCAGAAATTTTCATGCCATCAGTAATTATGTACTCCTTTAAACTACTGACCACGAGCAATAACAAAGCGCTAAGAAAATTATCACCACATCCTTTTAGAATAGGTATGCGTATTCTAGCCACAGTGAATGCATGAAATACTAGTGAATTTAGCGACCAAGCGGCAGCAAAGGATATATCCAATGCTTCACGCACGTAAACATAGACTCCGGTGTCTGGATGCCAGAGAACCACTTAGCAGGATTCATACATTTCATGCCTGATATTTCTTTTTAACTTTTCTTGACTTTTCTTAAAAGTGAAGATCTCTTTCCTGATTACATACCAGAAATGCATAATAAGCTTCTCGACCAAACGGGCTTCACAAATTATGCGACTGACTCATCTTTTAAAACTACATAATAGAAAATATTTTTCCAATTTGGATAAGAAAAGGAGGCGCTCTGATCAACTACTTTCTCAAATAGGAACAAATTTTTTTTAATAACTATGCAATGTGTAGAGCCGTCTATAGGGCACTAAAGAAACTATTTGCATGGATGATAAAAATTCCTGACCTTTTCTAACTTTCTTCAAGTTTCAATAAAATTTCCTGACTTTTCCTGACTATCCTTAAAACACAGTTCTTCCTGATTTTTCCTGACCTCGTGAACCCTGCTTTACTGTCGACAAAGATACATCGGAAAATAAACATTTTGCATGCAAAATCAAGATATTCCCCTGGTTTTAAAAAAATGTGCAACAACTATCTTTCAGCAATATGAAGGTGCATGTAATAAGTAATATATGATTATTGTCAGATGTTTATTATAAGTAATGCAATCGGCAAGATCTGAGACCAACGAGGAAATATACTGCTCTCCTGTCACCAAATTATCATCAAATTATTCCGTTGCCCAAATTCCCATAGTCAATGCATTCTCAGCTCTACGCAGATTCACAGTACTGTCATGAAACACATGTTTCTATACACTGTAAGTAGTTCACCGGAGAATATAGATGTGAAAGCTATGCAGAGTTCATACAGATTCGTGCGATAAGAGTCAAGGGTTGCAAGAGCTTTCAAACCCTGAAAACCAGTCGCAATGAAGGCGCTTGAATAGTCACTTGACTATGAATACGACATGATATTACTTTAAAAAATGCAGAGAATCGATCCCCAACAATAAAATTTTGAATCCATCACTCTGGCTACTTTCCACAAAAGTAAATACTTCGTAACAATCTCAATTTTAGTTCTAAAAGTATGCCACACGATGACAACAGGCAAAATGTGTTTGGTACATAAAAGCTTGGTCAGTGATTGGTCAAAAAATGAAACACTGAAGCCAAATATATGCATATACAGTCGCGCTTTAACCAAATCTCTTCCCAACTAAAGCGTATATATATTGAAAGCCAAGAAACACGGCCTCGGTTGAATGAATGAAACAAACTATGAATTCAGTATAAGGCATTTGAAACCTTGGACGTTTATGTTAAAGTATCAATGATGCAACTATTTCCAAACAAAAGCAAACAACAAGGCTTTCATATCTATTTCACTAGAATTAATACTGCCGATGCAATGTACGATTAACAAAACAGAAGTCGGCCAGGTCGTCTGCCAAGCTAAAGATTTCGAGTGAAAAAACTTCCCCATTCTTCAGAATATGAAACGTTACCTATAGAACAGGCGAGAGTAAACCGCACTCGAAGTACAACATTTAAAGATTTTCACATGTAATCAATGAAGTACATAGTATCAAGCAAATAATAATACATAAGATGATGTGACTATACAACAAACTTTGATTCAATTGCTCTTAAGTGGTCATACTACGAAGTTAAAAGAGACACAAAAAGTGCAGCTTGGAAATGCCATTGAGATGTATTCTCTGCTAATGAAACAAAATGATTGAAGAGTTGTGCTTCCTTCCTATTTGGAGATATAAGCAGTGTTCTGTTTGCTTGCTGTCAAACATACATAATTTCTCGACTTTTATTTGAAACTGTCATAGAAGTAATAGGACTTGTCAATAGAAATCAAACTAGCAGGAAGATGTGATGCAGAAAAACTCTCATATTCGAAATTACACACGACAGCTAAAGAGTCGATCTCAATAGAACTGTGCACTTTGGTCGAAAGAGCAAATGAATGGCCTTGTCATTTGTTAATATTTACTAAAACATCTAGGCTCAAAACAGACAATAAAAAGGAGTGATTTCTTGTGATGCAGCCGCCAACAAAATTTTATATAAATATGATCTATGCAACTTAATGTTGTTATAACAACAGCCAAGCCGAGATCAAGTGCGATTCAACGAGGCCGAAACATGGTACTAGTAACTCGTATCGCCTGGTGAAAACATTCGATTACAATAGAAAAAGCACTGACTTCTTAAACTCGTCATTAGAAACCCCCTAATAATTGCTGCGTGAGGCTTGGTCAAATGAAAAGAGAATTTTCTGTTGCTTGAGAGTACAAGTGCTGGGCAAATAGCACAAATAAAACACATGAAGCGGAGTCTTTACAAGCAGTGAATTTCCCCTGATAGTTGTGAAATGATTCTGTTTGGTTGTTATTTTAGCGAGGAAACGCAAGAGCGGAGAATCACGGCAAAAGCACCGCTGAATGATTCCTTTGTGGCGGCCAGTCCGCGAATCGAAGATATTAAAGATTTCTATGCAATGTGCAAAAGTTTAAGCGGCTGATGATTTGGATAACTAAAACATGTAGAGTGCGGGTCTCTTTTACGGTCTTGTTGAACACAGAAGCAAAAAGAGAGGCGAACTTGATATAACAATACAACAGTCACACAATACAGTGCGCTCAACAAATGTTTTCACCATTCCTTTGTGAGAATAAAACCAGGTCTTCTTATGAGACTAGGGAACTCTAAGAGCATTACAATTGATGAAGGACCGCCTATTACACCAAAGATGATACAGAGAATGGGGGTGTGAGTCTCCAACTGAACAATCAGCAAGGGCAGCTGCTAAACTTGTGTCAAACACACTGAATGCTATTGCTCATGAGAAGGCACACAGGGCTTCTTTGAATGAGAAAATACAGCCTGAAAGGGGACAAAAAAGAAATATACCATTGCTATATCAAAGGTTGGGATCCTTCGTAAAAAGCTCTTGCCCCATTAAATATCTTTCGAATCTGCAGCTAAAAGCACAAAGCAAATCGAATCTAAACTAAGGAGAGGAAGTTCAATGGAAATTCCATTGCTTAACATAGGGGGGGGGGGGAATTTTAATATAACTAACATAACAAGGGTCAAGCACAAGGCCTATCAGAAAGTAACGGGGTTTCTGAGAGGGGGAAATTGAAAGGATTTCATAGTCCACAAACTCGAAAAAGGGTAACTAACTATAAAGGGTAATTAACACAAAGTATAATATATTATAAAATACCATCCTTTATAATATATGACATTTCAGAATGCATAACTGATTGCCATAACTCCCTTAAAACCAGTTTTCATATCTTCGTAAGTAAAATGCGGGTGCGCCCTCGTCACTGGACATGCGATGCGAAGATGCTGCTGCTACATCCACGTGATGCCAAAGCAAGGAAAACTTTTCATAATGGAACCCACATTTTTGTGATTGGGACATAGGGGATGTGAAATGCCTCGACACACCCATTAAATGATTAAGACATCTCTCTACTGGAACAATTTCAATTAGGTATGATGATGCCAAACGCAGTTCAGTAACGCTGGAATAGCAGCACAAACATTTCCCCTAAAGTCATTTTTTTAAAAAAAAACATATCCTATGATATATACGTAAATTCTATACAATTGATTAGAATTCCGTCCGTTCAGTGTGTTAATAATCCTTATGAAACTTGTAAAATTAAACCTTCCTTCCTGCAGAATGCTTCCTGTTCAAACAACTCAGTAATTAGCAAGAATGAGTCAAACTGAACTCAGAATTTAGTTCTTTGCAAATGATTACTAAAAACAAAGGAGCCAAGATAGTCCCTAATCGTTAACAATAGATTAAGATGCCTTTAAAGTCTCCGTATCAAAAACAAGAATAAACTTCTCAGAAAGTAATGCGGTCGCCATTGACGTCAGAGTCATTACCTATTTGTGTGTGTGTGGGGGGAGGGGAGGACTGAAAACGAGACTGGAGGGCATTACAATAGAAGGATCACCATAAGGGTTATTGATAACGAACTGATTGCTCACGTTCATGGTGGTGTGTTGTAATACGAGGCTAGAAAGTGTAAAAGTTCACTCATTGCCCTGAGACATAAAAATCCTATCCACGGTATCTTAAAAATATAGGGGGTGCTTTCTCCTCGATTAGCCTAGCTACTGAGAGAGTCCCTCCTTAAGAAAATCCCCTCCTTAAAATGTTGCCGCTTTTTCGTGCTGTATATAAGTTCTGTAGTACCAACAGGCTATTTAAGTAAATTCCCCCTACATTCAATTACTTTGCTCTTGTAATGTAGTAATCTATACTCTTTTCTATTAAGTTTTCTATAATATTTGTCTTGTATTAGCTAATTGGTTTGGCTTTTTATGCTTAAGTGCGTTGTATGAGGAGCAATTTTAAACTTCTATGAAACTGCACTGAAACTGAACTGAATATCTCCAGAGGGGGAAGATAGGTCAACTCCATTGAAGACTTAACCAACACCTGAAAATTGATATGCTGGCCTAGTTGTACGATAGAGGTTCAAAACATACTTTGAAAAAAAACTTGAGCACCTTGATCTCGAACTTGGAAAAGTATTCAGATTCCGACATAATGGAGTACGGGTAAGCACATATAAAACCGAGGAGCATAATGTATGTGACAACGATCTTACAGTTAATATGGAAAATGAAAATAAGATGATTCATTTTTCAGAGGAATTTCAAGTACAGGTGTATAAATTTAAAAGGGAACCTAGAAAAACGACATCGATATAGATGGAGTTAGATAAAGAATGAGAGATATATATCTCTAGAATCATAAGGTTTTTTGAATCCAAAGACAACCCCAGATAAGTTCTAAAGAGAGCGATCTCGAGTCATCCTACCTCTGCAGACTGCGGTTTAACAGAAACAGCCCTACTCATACAGATACACAACTGTCTTGGGGTCCATGTCGTTATCTAGTATAGAAAAAATTAATTATCTGCGTTGATCATGTTATCTCACGGTGACGTGATCTCTGTATCGAAATATTCCTATAACCAATCAAAATAATAAGCCATTTGTCCACGCAAAATTTCTTTACGTATTTGATTTTTATTAGTTCTGTGTTTAACGTCATGGCTCACATCCAATGCACAAATGATAACCAAATATTTCACGCTGATAGGATTTAGTTCACTAGGGAAGTCTAAAAGGGAAACACTTACAAAGCTTGATTGCAAACAATCAGAGTATATGGCCCACATATAGTAAAAATATGTTTCCGACCTTGTCCTATGTTATCAGTGACGTCACTACTACATAAAACTCTACGCAGAAATATGGAAAAATATACATGAAAAACTAAAGAGATATATGAGACTACTGGCTCCACCAAGAAATCACAATAATGTACGGTATGGCATATTGATAGTGCATCTCCACAGAGGTTGCTTTAAAATTCAAAAAATACACACGTAACTTCTGTGTGTCGAGTTGATTTTTATTTAAACATTTTCAAGTTAGTAAATGGACGATCTACTGAAAGCTTAGGCCCAAGAGAAACTTAAAGATAACAGTAAAGGTTTTACCACATATGAAATATGAAAAACAAGTGTCCTTTCACGCTTTTGTTGAGACAGCCAAATGTAATACTGGTTGTATGTTTTGTGTTTAAACTTTTAGCGATGGTAGAAAAAAACACCAAAGATACAACTTAATCCAAGGTCAGCTATGGATTAAATCAACTCCTAAAACCTCGTAGGCTATCAGTGCAGTCCAGCAATGTCCAACTAACCAAAAAATAAACTGAGTTCTTCTAGACAGTTCTATTTTCGCAATTCCAACTCGTTTGTCCCTAAGGAAAACTGAATCAACTTTGAGCTTAGTCTCACTTCACTTAACTTTACTTCACTTCATGATAAAACACAGATATAGTCCTGTAGTCTTGGCTGATTCTAATGAGATATTCAACAGTAATCAAGCTGTTGACCACCTAATAAATGTATATGAAAAATGAAAAATATATCACAAATACTGTATATTGTAAACTTCACTACATTCGACATATGACTAGAAAGGTAGGCCTCAATAAAAAAAGACCTACCCTGAAAAGACCTCGCCTAAACGAGCTCACCCAAAAAGGCCTCACACAGAAAAACCTCGCTCAAAAAGGCCTCACGTAAAAAGGGGTTACTTAAAAAAGCAGTCTGCTATCAATCTTGAATATTTCATATACATATGTTCTCGAGGTATCCATTGCTTTCTATTTGTTGAACTTTGAATATCTAGTGATATATGTGATATATAAATCTCAATACTATTAGATAACTTGCATCTGGACAACTCAGCTCATGCAGCAAAAAACAATACACTCATATACGATAACAGGGATACATTGACAGATGAAATACAAGTTGACTGAAGTTCAGTTACTATAGGAGTAAATCGGAGTTAATCCTAGGGTTACTAGAGATGCAGAATAAATAATGGTTGATTGGATGAATATAGTTGCTAGTTTTTTTCACTGAAGTTTATATGCTAGTTTTCAACACCTAGTTCCTTGCATATGTCAATAAAAGGCTCGGAAGGTTTGCCAAGAATTTCCAACTCGCTTAAAAGAAGGGTTCGTGAACTTCACATCACAACAGGCTAAAAATAGATTACGAGTCAGCTGAAGGTATCTTCACGTTTCCATTGTGTATTGATATTCCAGTTGGTTTCAAACCCTACCCTGCTCAGTGATATACTATTGACAACAAGACAAGAGAAGGGACAATAATTTATGAAATTGTATGCAATTGATGATGTTTTACCTTCCTAGTCATATGCCTCACTCTCAATTTAAAGCAATCTCGCATTGGCTATGTGCTTACGTCCGGAAATAAACAATTTCCTAACAAAGATTGATTCAACCATTGAAAATGCAACAGATGCTATCAATAGGAAAGTTCTGTCCTCATAAAGAAAGAAAACTATTCAGATCAAAAACATGATTAACTATTAAATATGACTGAAAAATATACATTTTGATATTGATATGATCACTTTTAAGCAAAAAAGAGTTAAAAGATATATAAAATGCACTTCTGAATATTGATTTGACTTCTTTGATATGATTTGATTTGATATGATTTGATTTGATTTGAAATGGTTTCATTTGATTGACTTGATTTCATACATTGAAGGAAAGTACCCTTGGAGTAATTGCTGGTTTTCAACTGGCCCTCCATCTAAATTACAAAATCCAATTATATCAATTGGAAAGTCCAGATAGATTAAATAACAGTTTGAATATACAAACTCAAGTCTTTCTTGAAACAGTTTATTATGTAGTTGGCGAGGTAATTACAATGGCGATTGCAGGAATAGACAAAAACAAAGGGTGGGATATAGGAAAGCATGAAACTGGTAGGCGGTATGCCGCTGCCGAAAGCTTAAATATTGGCCTAAAACTAGGAATGTACCTTTATTAATATATATATATATATATATATATATATATATATATATATATATATATATATATATATATATATATATATATATATATATGTATATATATATATATATATATATATATATATATATATATATATATATATATATATATATATATATATATATATATATATATATATATATATATTTGTCAGTTTCAATGTAGATGCATTAGAAGTCCTGGAAAATCCATGAAATCATATAACTCCGAGTTTCACGCTCATGCGATCATCAGATCCGACGACCACATGAGCGTGAAACTCGGAGTTATATGATTTTATAGATTTCACAGGACTTTTAATGCATCTACATTGAAACTGACAAATATCTATAAAATATCCAGCCTTTTGAGATTTTCTATGCATAAAATGGACGACATATTGATAGATTAGATGACGAATTGATACTTACAATATGTAACTTAGCTTACAGCTTTTGCAGGAATCTTACAAAATCCATAGGAAATAAACTCAGTAAACTGTTATTATATATTTCCGAGCGCACAAAAAACTATGGATTTGAGAGACCTTAAAGGATTTTGACAGCAAACAGAATATAAATCTAATTTAAATGAAAAATTGAAAACCAATATGTTGCATACGGCTTGAATTTAGCAGAAGCAATTTCCAAAAAACATTGTAAGGGCGCTTCTATCTACAAAAGTTTGCCAAGGAAGGATGACGAAACCAACGGAAATGACCTCATCCGACAATAGGGGGCTACTTACGAGCAACCAGACAACTACAATACACTAAAGAAGTAAACTGTGAAGGAGTAAGGAAAGTTATGAAATATGAATTGAGAAGAAAATAACTAACTAATTAATTATCAAATAATCAACTAAGTGATACATCAGATGTGATAAGAAGAAAAAGAAATGAAGGAAAGTAAGTAGCGTCATGAGGTCACCAGAGAAAAAAACACAAATAAAAAGACGGCAAAAATAACCACGAAAAATTACGGGGAAAAAGTGATTTCGAGATGAATGACAAAACTGGGCCGATCCCAGTTTCCTTATATCCAGTTCCTTCGTTCTCTGGGAAACTTGTAATTTGCGTTTGTTCCATTATCCGTACACCTGCAAACAATCAGCAGTGTTTGCCATTTGCCAATGCAAACAAAAACCATGGACCACGCTATCCAATGAACCTTAAACACTAAGACTCATAACGCCCCAAAGATGAGCTTCAATAGAAGGGACCTATTCCATGATTGAAATCCTATTATTTGGAAAACCGCTGTAAATTGATCTCATTTGCATGTTTTATTGGCGCTAAGCGATATTCTATACAAAATATCCATCACAAAACAACCTCGAACCAGTTCAGTAGTTACCATACACTTTCTCAATCTATTCTTATGTGACGTGGTTTCGCGCAATGAGACCATGAAAAAATTACATGCTTGCACAGCATCGTGGATCAAAAACGCGGACCAGCATGCTAATTTATTGTATCATTAGTCACGTGGCAAGTCAGTTTTTCTAATCAAGAGCACGGGCATAGGCGTATTAGCATAGACCGTAATAAACAACAATAGGGCGGTGCATAAAGAGGTTTACTGTTTACAAAGAAACCTGTTTTAAGTCAGATCGAGAGTTCGTCATCGGTCATCAAACATCAATCTTTAAGTCTCGCATTCGCAGGGAAATGTCAAAAATCGCTCTGAGGATCCGTATGTGAACACTTGGCTTGGGAGACAGTAAGACGTACAACGCGCGCGAGCTCTGATTGGCTGGCTGCTGGCGGGTTGCTACGATTGTTAATTAGCTTTTGAAGTGTGAATGTCGGAAGGGCAAAAGAGGTCATAATGCAGCTATAATGAACGCGGACGGCATCGCTGCTTTAGTTAGCTATCGTTTTAACAAGCAAAGACAATATATCTCGTGCCGGTAAAGGCCGCTCAAAATACAATCCTTTAGGTACATAATAACATTGATAAACACACAACAACAGCTTCATTTCTAGTTTGAATACGTTGATACTCGTCGTTTTGTGCAGGGAGAGGCGATCAAAAACATCAACCGTCTAAGGAGATAAAGCGTGCAACGTCTGATAGCAGATGAGGAAAGGTAACGTCGAAATGAAGTCAGATTTCTCGATGGCATCTATTTTGGAGGGCAGCAGTACCAGCCCACGAAAATCCCCGGAAGCTAGCCCAAAGACAGAAGCACCTTCAGACCCTGGAAGTCCAGAACAAGAGAACAGGGAAACTTCCAGTGAGAGTCGAGAATGTGTCCGTGTTATGTTAGACGATGCAGAATTGTGGAGAAGTTTCCATCAGCTAACTAACGAAATGATAGTTACAAAAAATGGAAGGTAAGAGCACTTACACCAAAATTACTCACTCACAAGTGTGTCTATCTTGTAGAAGATGCACAACTCTCTATTCTTTTCTTCGATTGTATAGCCAACGCTAAACTTGGCACATTAACATATTTTGCATATACATTGTAAGTAAGCCCAAGTAACATTTCATCCAACGTAGAAATTTACTCTATTATCAGTGCCAAGTACTTGTAACCTTATCCAAACACTAGAAGAGCAACAAGTCGTGTTTGTCTACCTAAAGACGATGCCCGACAAATAATTATCAACGATGTTCTAACACAATTTGCCAATTGACAACTGGAGTTATATGGAAATCAATCACCAAAAGTCTGCTTGTAACGTCAATCTTTACAATTTCATTTCCTCGGCAGATTTATTACGATTAATTTTCCAAACGAATGTTCATGCAAGGAGAGACAATGCTTGCTCGAATGAGCTAGTATTAAACATTAAGCTTCAATAAGACGAACCTCTCATTCTATCATAAAGAAGGAATTACAAAGTACTTAACCGAGAATAGATTACAACAAGCTTTCGTCAATCTGTGTACTCCTCAAAGCCCATTCTCTGAAGAAGCCATAAACTGAGAAATCTAGTTTGATTAAGTTGCAAGACTAATATTGAAACAGTGACAACTGCAAAGGATGACACAGAAACTACTCTATGGTCCCTGCAAATTCATCATGAGCTCGAGCAATAATTTAGAACTTACAGTTTCTAGTCTTTGCTAAGTCTATATGGCAAAGCGTATAAAAAATTTTAATAGGCCAGTATGAATTGATCAGATGTACAATAAGCTTGTAGCACATTAATTCATCCCTGCTAATATTCACTGATACAAAAGAAACCTAACCAACCTAACTGATTTAAAATAGTCGAGAATACCTAGTATAGCCATAAGATTGGAAAATAAACAAACAAATCGAAGTCAAGTTTTTCAGAAACCAATCTGTCTATCAATCATCTTAAAGATAAATTGACTTAAACTTATATAGTTGGATTCATGGTATTAAGGATATTTTTGAAGAATTAAACAAACCACTCCAAGAACTGAATTCAATGCTCTTGACTTGATAAATTCAGTTAGATAGAAACTTTAGAATGATTGAAGTGCAGATGGAAAAGCTAAACATTGAATGAAGAGCAACTGCAATTGACAGATGTATTTGAACAGCTGTTTCTATGAGTGTGGGGAAGTTCAAAGAGGAAAGACTAAAAAATATGTAGCGTAAACTATTTCTAGATGGCAGGCAGCAAAGCATAAATACCACGAAATATGAACTGATTAAGGATAATTTATTGCCAATTTACTCAGAGACAAAATTATACAACATTTCTAGTGACGAATATACCCAAGGCATATGATGAAAATTGATAGTGAGATGGAAAGATAGTCCACAAGTAACTTGGGTGCATTAAAACAACAGAAATTTTCTACACACTCAATAATAAGTGCAATGTGAAACATTCGTCGTATAAAAGAGAATGATTCTTATTCTATGTTACAAAAAATGACAAAAAATGACAAAAATTGAGACTAGGAGGTTCTTATTTAAAAGATTGCTCATAAAAGTATCAAGTAAGTGTTTGGCATGTGTCGCAAACAAAGATAGCCAGATTGCAACACAGTCAATAGATCGAAAAGGACTTATTCGCTTGTGGAAATAATCAATCATAGAGTCATGGAAAGGGTTAAGAGATCCCCAGCACAATAAAATACTCATATAGGTCTGAGAGACAGAAGATAATGTACCTATCACAAAGAAATACAGAAAAGTATTAAGGCAGTTTCTTTGTATGAAATTCATTTTGGAACCAAACAGCAGTTGATAAACATTGAATGTAGCTTGTGATAAAAGCGAAACAAACACCTGAAGGCAATCAACACCACACAAAAGAACGATAGAACATCGATAAAAAAGAAACTGCGCCAAGAACAAGTAAAAATAAAAAAATTTTAACGTCGAAGCTAGAGTTGCTCTCAAGAGGAAACGAAAAATAGCGCACATTCACGTTATAAGACAAATGAGACTCCATTGCGTAAAATTGTGCATTCGGCAAAAGACAAATGAAATTAGGTTTCGGTATCCTTTACATCATTCATTCATTTCATTAAAGGAATACGTTGAGTATTTGATCACAAACGATCGCTATACAGTATTGAACTAGACTGTACAGCAACAACCTTGTCGATTGTCATTCTTGTGCACTCTAAGGTAATATGTAGGGTATTACTCAAGTGGCCTGGAATGTAGATGGTAGTGTTGATATATACAGAATGTAATTGCAAGTATGATTCTTGCCCTCAACTAAAAGCGCAGATGCTAAACGACTGTCAAAGGATCCATTAATGCTGACAATGATTTCCAAAAATGAAGTAGGCAGCTAATACATTTTCGGCCATGTAACATGATTTTCAGGTTAAAACGTAGTTGAATCCGGTTAATTTACTGCACTTTTCATCAAGACAAATGATACATTACCAAATAAAAAGAAGAATCAACTGAAACAGTGAAAAATCTTGCAAAAGAAAAAGAAGTATAAAAGCAGAACTTGAATAAAGCTGCTGCTTTTGAAAGAAAAGCCTCCAACAGATTAGTAGAAAGAAAAAGTATACTCAAAATATCTCATCATCAGTTTAGAAGTTCCTTCTCTCAAAAGGAGCAAATAAAAGTTGGTTAAATATCCCCTGAAATATCCTCAAATTTACATATATACCATATAAACCATGCTTATACAGCGTATCAAAACTAAACCACAGGTATTCTAGCATCTCACAGACCATACACGTTCCTAGGGAACCATCAAGTAATTTCCACAAAACTGTGAAGAGATCTATCCTCCTCCTTCTCAGACATTCAATTCTCCATCATTCAATTTACTGATTGAGGTATTGCACCTTTCATGAAATATGCACATTTACCGACAAATTTTCCCACCAAATATTCCAAGTGAGGTTACAACTTTGAAACTATCAAAGGGGTGAAATAAGCAATAGGGAGAACCAAGAGAAATGCCTGGCAAAGGATTACCAAGAATTGTGAAACGTAAAAGAGTCAAAAGCCAAACAATTGAGTAATGAGGTATTGTACAGGTATCATAGACAAATACAGCTACCAGTAAATGCCACAAAGGATCTAGAATAGGCCGTCTTTTATTCCCACGTAAATAGAACATCCTTTTTTACAAGAGAAAACAATACACTATTGAGTTCGCATTACATATCAACAAAAGATTAAAAAATCCGTTCTTCCTACTTGATTTCTGCAATCTGGTGTTGGATATGGGGAAAGAAATTAGTATGTTTCTTCATTAGAAGGACACGCAATTAAGAGCGATAGATGTCACATGCATTGATATGATGCAGAATTCAGAGTTCCTATTGTCAGGCCTAATTCCCTAGAGAGTGAGATATCAGGCAATCTTTAATTACAAAAATCGAAACTAAAAAAACACAACAACTGAAATTGTGGACAAAAAACTATAAAGTAATTAAATGGCAGTTCTTGCTTCTCAACTTAAAGAAATTAACACTTCTTCAATCTTTCTCCAGATTCGGCTTGTGATTTATAAATAATCACCTCAACCAGATCAATTGATACCGCGAATTGAAATCTTAAGTATGAATTTAAGTTACCAAAGCCCATATTTTTATCATAAAAGTCAATGACTGCAGCAGACAAACTTAGAGAAACCTGAGTATAAAAAAAGATGAAAGCATTGAAAAAAAACTGAAAAAAATGACTAACAGATTACAGGCGTGTATGTATATATTTATATACATTGGTATAGATATGAAGGTATATGTTGCATGCAACTTATTAGGCATTCGTCTCAGATGTATTTCAATACTTTCATTTTTCATTATGCTTAGCCTTCTCTAAATTTGACTACAGCTGCAATCATTGACTTTTACTATAAATATATATATTTGTGTGTATGTAGTTGCATGTATGTAGTTGTATGTATGTATTTGTATGTGCATATATATATATATATATATATATATATATATATATATATATATATATATATATATATATATATATATATATATATATATATATATATATATATATATATATATATATATATATACCACACCTGGGATCACTAGACCACAGTGGCTTGATTTATATATTTAGTTTTGTACAAGTGAAATAAGGGAGACACTCTTCAGAGAAATAGGCATCTATCTGGTTTTTCTGCGCTGTAAAACTATTCAATGCTAACTAGCTTCAGCCTTCTGCCTTCTTCAGAGCAACTGAATAAAGTTGCCTATATATAAATATATATAAATATATATATATATATATATATATATATATATATATATATATATATATAACAATGAGCCATTTAAAATACCTAGAAATTAGATATTAGGAACAACAATGACAAATGTTTACCATTTAGTATCTCAATTGCTTAGGCTTCAAATACCCGCTCCATCTGAACTTTGGTATCCACATTATTTCCAACAAATTTTATATTCAAATGTACAACAAATACAAAACGAGACCTTGTCCGCCTCTACGTTCAATAGCACATGACAATGAAAAACTGTGCTAATGTTAAAGTTGAAAAATCTCTTTAAAAAGGCAATAAAAACAATGGCATATAATTTGCAAATAATACTGCTGTAATATATAATAATGCTCAATTGTTGAGAGCTCAATTGGTCCAAAAAAAGATCCCAAAATTTAAGAGGTAGTGCCGCACTAAACACGACAAGCTCGTTCTTTTTCTGTCACAGAGAATTCGAGTCTGCTTCATAGGCCAGAGATTGTAATTTGCAGCATTACATTTTGGTTTATTCTGTTAAAAAGTTTATCATATTGATATACACAGCCGTCCCTACCAAAGCGCAATTAATGATGATTTACATTCTATTAACTGTAGGTGATACAAGAAAACTAGGCCAGGTACTTGTAAGCAAACTGGGCATGCGCTGGTTGTGACAACTCGCAACTTTCGAGGATTGTGCTAATTCAATGCTTGGCAATTACTTTGTGAGAGTGAAAATCAAGGTGAAATAAAGCTTTATGCTCAATCACTAAGAAATTAGATAAATGAGAGTTAACTCAATTTCACTTTCACAAGTAAAGCGATTAATGATTCAGTGAGTATGTTTGATGATCTTTACCCAATAGCTACCACACGCAAAATCATAATTAACCAAAACTATGAGAGTAAAAGAATTATAATTATCGAAAACAATAAAGGTAGAATCCAAACATCTAATAACAGAAAGATGCTAGTTCAGACAAAGTAAAGAACATACTTCAAGCAGCCTATATCAAACGTGGCACTTCAATTCTCTCAATTCTGCATTTCTGGCAAGTATATCTGCTATAAGATAGTTAGGAATGGAAGGTTTTATAAGAAAAGAAACTGTATCACAGCCGTGAAGATCACTCATTGCAATACACCCGAGCTTTCGTTTACCAGTTCCTACCAACATGCAACTAAGTTATGCCACCATTTGCCAGGAAATAAGTTGTTAATGGGTTGCCTTGATATCTTTAATTCAGATTGCAGCATCGACATGTAAGACCAACTAACGAATGTATATATCATCCATGAGTATCGGTCACTTCAACTCAAGCGGAAAACTTTAAGCAATTTCAAGCACTCGGTCGACAATGAGAATAATCAGCTCCAACAATTCACACTCAAAATGAAACATGGCTTCAACTAAGAGAAGATAGCATTAAGGTACATGAGAGGATAGAAATGGCCTTGAGGTTATCCAATTCATCGCACTTTCCACAGTAGCTACATCCTAATAGATGTCCTTTCCCGTCCTCCAGTCACTAAGGACAGGAAATACGCGAATGCGTTTAAGCGCAAAGTGAAGCAAGTCTCTTCAAAAGAAGCGCTGAACAACTTAATGCGAAATCTAGGGATTATATAATATATAACCAGAGACTTCATTTTCGAGGAAAACAAAATCAAAGATATGACACGTCTCTACAACTGTATATTCCATTGCACTAACAAGCGGTGATCATCAGACTGTTGTTAAAGGCGCACTGAAGAAATAATACACGCACGGTGATAAACCGTTACTCGGGGCTGGTTATTAATTTCAGTTATTAATGGTCTAATCTCTTCATTTGTACTTGAACATAACAATCAATATACGTAGACAATTTATACATTGAAAAGTGCCCCGATCAACTTGCAACATATACCAGTAGAAACGTAGCATTATTAATTGCCACGTGTTCAACTCAAAACGTTTACAACTTTACTTCTATTCATAATGCTCCACAGGTTCGCCTATTCACTTAGAACAAACAATAGATTACGAAAAAGTGAAATCATGATACATTATATCAAGATATATTTATCAAATTAAACTATAACACAGAAAGTAAAGCCAAGCTTGTTAATTCAACGTGTTGAAGCTCGTTGGTGAGGGGGGGATGGGGGTGAGGGGAGTGTATGCACACAAGCTCAAGTAGAAAATACACTGGCTTTCCATGCAGTACTTTTAAAAACAAGTAAATGACCGTTCAATGGTCCACATAGGAAACGGCCAGGTATATCGATTAGAGGATTTAAGCTAGAACATTAATGGTTTATTGGGCCAGCAACGAGAGATGAGGCTGTAGCAATTAAGTGTATCAACTCGCATGCACATCAGGAAAACACATGAAATCGAAGCCTAAAAACAAATGCAACCTCGTTATGCTTTTCTTCTTTTGAGTGAAAAGGTGCCACTACTGTCCCAAATACCACCATACAGAGCGACCTCTATACTGAAAAACCCCAAGAGAATTTAGATTTGTTTCGATCATGAAACAAACAGTCAGATTTTTGTGAGTTCACGTTCTGGGTCGTATTCTGACAAGAGCTGGGAGCATATTCTCACAACAGACAAAAATATCAGCAAACAACGTGGCCTCGCCCAAATTAACAATCATTTACAAACAAGGCGGAGAACATGTATTAATCAATTCTCTCGCAACATTACAATAGCATATTTTTCCTTCTAGTAATTATTTTTAGCGGATGCATACATAGTGCAATACAACCTGCATTGACATTGGCATCTTAGTTTGCTTACCTTAGAATTTAAGAAAATCCATATCAGAGCTGAGTGAATGCAAATTTGGCACATTAGTGCTTTAGTCAATAAATGAATTTATCCAATCAAAGAAAGGGACGATCAATCTGACAAACAGTTAAGATTAAGACCTGTGGGATCCAAGCGCATGGTAAGAACGGCAACTTAAAACGATGCATTTTAATGGATGTAAAGCCTAAACCACGTTGTAAAATCTTCTGAAAAGAAGCGACGTGACAAAGGCCCGCAAACCATACACAGTCCGAAATTAAACAAGTATAATTGATCCTTATATCTGAATTCCTGTCCGTTCAGTGCGAAAAATATCGCTAATTCAAGTTACGGGATTTGCAATCTGTCTTATTTAATAGGGAATTAAAAGAAAGCTACCGACAGATACTTAGACGAATTATGCAAGAACGCTCGCCGATTTTCGTACCTAAATTCCGAATGGAAACCCTTACCTGGTGATGTGATAGGTCTCCCAAGTAACACAATTCACTAAAGCTACCTAAAATAGCACTTGAGTTGCATGTTCATCTTTCTATAGTGCATTTGATATTGAAGTGAATAAAATGAAGTCACACTACGTAGAAGATGAGATGTGAGTTGTCACTTGTTAAGGAAGGTAAACCAAAAAATATTCGATATGTACGGATACAGGATTTGAGCCTCTGTGTTAATGTGCCCTTTTGCTCAGGGCCTTATTAAGTATCGAGACACCTGGAGACGAGGAACCTTACTGGGCATGAGACATTTTCATATTACTTGTAAAATGCAGATAAGGCAATGACTAATTTGGAAGATTAGGTAATAATAAGATAAATGCAAACACCACAGACACAAAATACAACGGGTGCTCAGTAAATGAACAATATCTTCTGAAGTTTCAATAATCTCTGAGACATAAGGTTTAGAGGGAATCTTGATGCATTCCAGTAACAACAGAATGGCTTAAGGGGGCAATCACTGCAAACGAGCAAAAGGCTCTTTGAATTCACACTAATCACTGGGCTCTAAATTTTTTAGTATTCATCTAAGAATCGATAATCACATCGTACATATTTCGATGGAGATGAAGCCTACCGGAACCTTTTAATGATATATCCATAGATTTCGTTGCCTGGTAACACCAAAGGTGCTAGCACAAGATAATTCGTGGTCGAAATTTGAAGATCTACTTTAGTTGTCTGGATTCATTTACTAGTATTATGTTATCTTAAAATCAATTCTTCCAAAGAAATCTGCTGTTAAAAGCAAACAAGGCTATCCTAGTGCAAAACTTTACTTTGGCTATATACAACTGCTAATTATTCTTAGATAACTCAAAGCAAAAACGACAAACCCTATATAAGAAATAAAAATGTACTTGAAGGAGAAGTGAGGTTGCTGATCTAGATTTTTGGCTGTTTCAACATTCATATTTTCGGAAACATGTCGAATGAATATCTAAAGTATGATTCGTCGTCCAAAGATTGACTACTGTCAGAAGAATGGGATTCAACCAAAGTTACCACATAGTGTCAAGTTTAAAATGAGCCTGAAGGTAATACCTTACTGTCGAGACTAACACATTCTACAAATTACAATAGGAACTGGCATGCACAAACCGTACAATTTACAGCAATTCATACAAGTCCTGAAGGTTTTTTCCCAATTCAACAAATCATTTGATAACGAGTGCTCTGCTCCTCAGAGACGTAATAAATTTATCAACACGCCCCCAAAAGAATACACAGGTCTGTTTGGCATTGTGCAGTGTTAATTTGAAGGGTCTTTTATGGGATGAAATATCAATCCATATTAATAATTCAAGAGATTTGGACGTTTACGTCAAATGAATTTGAGATCAATCTACCATCCAAGAAGATCTATCAATTTCCTCTTCATAATTCTGTCTTATGCTTTCAAGAAGGAATAATTCGTCTCGGATTTCTGCAAAAGACTCTCAAGACAGGATAGAAAGGATTGACCAAGAAATATACGACAAGTGTACTGGCCTGCTCAAGTCTGCCGGCTTAAGGTGTTAAATTCTAAGATGAATACATTAATATAGTGGCTTTCGTAGGCATATTGATAGGTTGAGAGGGCAGTTTGTGGTTCGGCGTTGGTTCTAGACAAGAGTATCATATTAATAGGCATTTTCAAGCGAGTGGCGAAATGATAAATACTTTACAATTTGTGCAAAAATTATAAGAATTATCTAGAGGACTGAAGATGCATTCTTAATGACTTGCTCTTGTCAACTTTAAATTCTCAATTTTAATAGATACAAACTTTATCAAATAAATGCAAGAATATATCAGAAAAGACCAGAGACTTCAGGGTAAGAACATACAAACAGAATATCCCGAGAGAATGTATAAATTATTTATAAAATGAGTACACATAGTTTAGTCAAATGAAATATTGAGAAGACTTTGAGATTAAGGAAGGTAGACATGATTTTGAGGTATATTTTTCAAAATCATAATAGAGAGAAGTCGAGAAGACAAGAATAACATAGAACAGATTATGAAGTAAATGTTGCTTTGTAGATTAACTATGAACATCTGGAATATACCGAAGGAGACGGGCTGATAAGGAAGAACCAGATGTGGGCAATTTATGCTTAAGTGCTCTAAAACAATTAAAACTGTGGCACAAACTGGTTACTCAAAATGCTGAAAAAGAGTAGACAAGCCATAGTTTTTCCATTAACAGTATGCAACTAAAATGGTATTGCAAAAATGCAACAACAATCGGACTGTTTGACGCAGATTAATTATTTAATGACAGTAGCCCTTCAGCCTGAGCTGATTTTTAGTATACTGCATCGTAGTCCAACGCTTTGATATACATTAGGATATGATGCTTGTGTTCGCTACAAAGCCAAAGTACAAAGAAGCGGTATATGAAGAAACAATGCTAGTCATAGGCACCATACTGTTGTGCTAAATTAGCCTTTGGTATTGAGATTGGCGTAACGCACCCAAATCGATTATGTTTGATCTTCCCGCTATGTTTTCGCGCTTTACTGTAATCGTGCGAAATATGATGGTTATGGAATAAGCCATCGCTTTACATCGGATAGAAGTATATAAGCCAATAGAATTAAACAGAATCGGAAACACCGAAAACGCACACAAAGGTCGTTGAAATTCATGCAAAGCAAAGTTATAAGGATATGGCGTAACAAGATGAATGGACGGGAGGGAAAACAGCGCGCATTAGTGCTACTAATGACCCGGTAAACACACAACTCAAGAATAATGTTATTATTATTAGCGAAATAGAGAGTACTTTAGATGAAAATCCTGTATTACGGCCTTTGGGCATTAAAAAATTGAATACATTCAGAAGGGACCGTGTAATTGTGTCGCAGTTTCTGATCTTTAGGCCCGCAAATTTATCGCTTAGCACGCATACTTTATGACAAGTGAAAAGATGGTCAGTACTGTTAATTGACAAAATGTCATTAATATCAGCAGATTAAAGATGAGTTTTAATAAATTTACTTTACTCATAGCTAATAACACAGAAAGCATTTATAATTGGCAAATACATCAAATCACAAAATAAAAAAAAACTTATATTATTGTATTTAGTCGGCCAAGCTTTTGGAATTTATACATAAAGTTATCAAACAAGAAATGTCCGTGTGTTTTCACCCTTCTGACGCAATTTCAACGATCTTACCGTACACATCTACAAATCTCCTTTCCAGCCCATTGTACAAAGATCAGAGTTCTGCGCACTCCTAGAAATATTTTGAGTCATTTGAAACATCAAGTCTCCAATAATCTATCTATTCGTTCCAGTCTTCACGGAGGAGCTCGATCTGCTCTCTAAACCAATGGGTGGATTTGAATGTACCCATCTCCTAATCCATAGGACTTGGCCACCCAGCTATATAAGTGTCCTTGTCCTAAAAGCTGTTCAGCTCCTAAGCAATACCGCCCTGATATACTTCTCTGGCCTCTCTATACAATTATGCTGAATGCAAGGGCTGTTATCAATACATCGAGTCGTACTGGAGCGTTATAAAAACATCTCTTCAGAATTGTATTTCAGGGACCCTTGATATCTCTTCTTTAGACTTGTACTACAATCACATTGTATCAGCTCGTCTAGACAAGCACAATTCGTATCAAATTTTTGCCATTATTACTACTATTATTATTATTGAATCAGCTCATCCACTATACCTGTTTAGAAAGCATAAAAGCAAATAGGTTTTTGAAGAAAGACACAGTGGGCAGCGTATGTTCCCATGATGGTCTTACCAAACACGGCATAAAGAACATTCGCCATGCTTGATATTATCTGCTAATTTCTATGCAAATGACAATGTCTGGACAGCATATCTGGCAGACCGTTTGACACATTCACCAACAACCCACAAAGAGGGATTTGCAAATCAAATGGTTATTGGGCACAATTGACGAACACGCTTTAAAAACTATTCCTCAATTGCCATAAAATAGAGGAATTATGTAGTATGTTGTTAAGGTTATAAGTTAAATATACTAAAACAACAGAACCCACAATGCTTCTCAGTGGGTCATTTAAGTTCTACGCCTATTCGTAAATATACTAGAAGCAATTAAACAATCTATCAATATATATTAAGTTATTTCTAACTGACGAGTGATCATAGGCAATATGAGGTAATATAGCCTTGGAATATAAATAAGTAGATGTATAGACAAATGATTACAAATACATTTATACACAAACACACACACACACACACACACACACATATATAGATATATATATATATATATAGATAGAGAGAGAGAGAGAGAGAGATCTAAAATTCCTACATAACAAAGCTTGAATGTCTCATGTCACCAGTCTTGTAAAAACGAATACGATTTATACGCAAATTAATGTGGCCTTGTAGTGTTAATTGCAATAACACATTCCAGATTGGTCTAAATAGGCATTTATTGCAATCGATCCGAGAGGCTGAATACAAATGCTGGGTCATTTTCTTGTCATCCTCAGGTCACAGGGTTAGCTGCGAATACCATATCTTTACGGGACAGCAGCACTAGTGTGGTGAAAAATGGCTCAGTGGCTGGGCATGGAAATACGCCCAGTTAGTAAACACACCATTCTAATCATAAGCGAAAATTGTCAATTGAGTAGCACAAGATTACTTGAGAAAGAGTAGATTATGACATCCTCGTAAGTATATCCAGTAGATGAGCATAGAAATCGTGCGAATACTACCAGTAATAATGCATACAACCTACAAGGAAGCGTTCAATTTTGCTTACGAAGAAACCAAAAAACAATTCTTTGAATAACTTTGGTTACACTCTGAACTCTGTAACAGATGGGGAGTTCTGTGTGACCTATTTATACTTTAAAGAGGCGTCATAAATGATCAACAACCAACAAAAAAGCTCTTATGTAGGGTAATGAAATAAAGGTAAAAAAGATCGGTATCTCCGGGATTGACAAATAATTCATCCCAATATTTTTTTGCCTGATAGATCCAGGCTCGACACCATAAAAGCTGAATGTAACACATGTCAAATAAAAGGAAGACTTTGAGCAACTAGGCTGGCAAGTTTTCCCTAACACTGAATGCTAAAAGATTTCGACAGGCATTGATAAAATCAATGAGTTATTAGAAATACCAAAATGAACATGCAAATATTAAATATTCTATAAATCTGCAAGAAGAGTCGCACTTCAACCGACACGTTTTATGCCGACAAAATTTGACTGTTACATCGAACGTATAAGTTACTTGTGAAGCAAAAATGTCTTATATTGGGAAGTAGCAAAATTTAAAAGTATTTGAAGAATGATTGATTATTAAACCTGAATATCAACAAATTAACCCCAAATATTGGACATACAAAACTACTCAAAACTTCACATATTTGTTGTGCTTCGAGAAACTCTTTTAAGCGGTAAGAAGTGTAAGAATTGACGCTAGTTTCACAAACATGTGACCAACAATTAAGTAAAGCATGAGGCACTTCAGTTGAATTAACAAAAGTGTGAAACTATTAACTATTCCAATTTTCTCTATACGGTTTAGTTGTGTAAGAAAATAAAGGAAACAGCTGGTAATGGCAATTACACAATAGTTGTTGTGAGATATTAAGAAACACGCTTAAAATAAGTCAAAATTAATTTTGCCACATGAATACGTATTCAGGTAAGGAGTGACTGCATTCAGGGATATTCATGAATATTTTCGCCACAAAGATATCAATTAACAAAAAAGTATGAATAGTCTTGACAGCTTCCTACGTTAAATCCACCACTGGGCGGAAATTCTGAATTACATGGTTAGCACGAAGTTGAATGGCTTCGGAAGAAAAGCTTTACCTTGCCACTTGGCCACTTTTTGACTTGATGAAATCTATAAGATTCTCTCGCCCTTAAACCAGCAAGTTGTGACAATAAATGCACATAAATGAAGAAAGCTGCACACAACAAAAAAATTCTCAAAACAATAAACATGCAAAAAATTAAATAAGGAATAAACCTACTAAGGGATAATGTAACGAAGGAATAAGTTAAAGAAGGAGTAAACTAGCAATGAAAAGAATCAAAGAAGAGACGAATAATGAAAAACAGAGAATCTTAATGACAGAACGATCTTTATGGCAAAAACTTGAAAAGATGATATAAAGCATGATGCCTGCAGTTATTCAAAGACAAACATTCATTCCATTTTGATCTATTTTACCATCCTATCTGCCAAAACAATACAGAACATTCAACTTCAGAGAAACGTGAAGAGTTAAATTACTGGACAAAGAAAGCAAAATACATGAAGCAAAATACATCAATCAAAATATATCAAGTAAAATAAATAAATTTTAGCTCCATTAGCATAGGATTCAGGCAAAAAGATGATAAAAGACCATTTCTAACTTAAGTAAGCTTCGAAAAAATAGAGCAATTCCAGCCATTAGGGCTTCATGGTTAACCATTAAGATTGCAACTGAAAACATCATCGGTGCAAGGAATACAGAAATACAATAGCTAACGAGGCTTACACTGAGCTGCGCTGAATTCTCTAAGGGCGAAACGACGAAATTCCACGAGATAAACTATAGACAAAAACCTTGGGTTATATTCTATTTCAAGCTTGTCAGCTATCTCCTTCCTGATAATAAATATCTGATTAGAAATATTCTGGCAGACTTAAGTGAAATGCTGCCAAGATATTTTCGAGCAATTTTGTTGTAGTGACTAGTTTCAAAGAACTTTCAAGTTCATATGATAAGAATTATTGTCCAACATCGTTTGGGGATGAAAATCAAACCATCGACACACCGTAATGTCATTAACATGTTAATTACCTACGCATTATCCTTTACCATTATCACAATCAGCATGAAATCGTGCCTCTAGGCTATCTAGCTAAAATGCAGGTTTAATGGCTCACAAGAATGACAATATTCAGCTGTGAAGACTCAAAATTGTTGAGTTTCTGCATAGAAAAAGCGCGCCTGGAAGAGAAGAACTCGAAGACCCACATGCAACTTCGGTGCTGTTGGAAAACTCTTGAGAACATCTTTATTATAGATTGAAACAAAGGACTAGTCTTAACAATTTTCTTGAGAAAATATATACAATCAGAGCTGTAAAACAAATCTTAAACCTACTTAGTTTAAACGCAGTATGTCTATAACCCCAAAAAATTCAAATGAGATTTTCCCACAAACGAAACCAACGCATAAGTTGGCACTATGTGATATTCTAACAAGTGTGACAATCAAAAGATCATAAAAGAGGAACTTTCTCGTTTTCTCAACAGGAGGATGTTCCCTGTTCTAAAGACAACTATACGAGGCCTAGATCCACAAGCTATGTATTCAATCCTGCTGGATTTTGTCGCAGTTGATTCGCACCGCTGGAAATATGTGAATGGAGAATGGTCCCACAGTGGTAAACCAGAGCCTACGCCCCCAAGTCAAGTCTATGTTCACCCTGATTCGCCCAACTTTGGTACGCATTGGATGAAAAATCCGATAGTCTTCTCGAAAGTCAAACTGACAAACAAGGAGACGAGTAATAATCAAGTTGTAAGTATACATATGTATATATGCATATTTTTTTATAACAAGTTGAATAATATATAATGGAATATTAGCAGAAACCATCAATACTACTGAACAATCACAGTAAATAAAGGTTAATTTTAGATATATACAAAAAAACAGTAGATAATGACCAAAAAATCTCGACACAAAAGTCTTCAGAGGCTCAAGCTACTAGACTTTGCATTGTGCAGTCATATTGAGATCGAGATGAGAATGAGGCAGAGTTCAGTTTATTAAAATTATTAAGAAATACTAAATGGAAGTAATTGCAAATCAAATTACTTCCCAGAATAGGGGCAAAAAAGCATCTATGCTATTTTGCATATATAAACAACAAGGTGAGAATAAATCAAGACAAATTCTCTCACAGAGTATTTCACTTTCTACTAGGTTTGAAATTTTTTAATTTTCCGGCACATGTTATAGCGAAAGTTCAAAGATTTTCACCAGTTAAAATCGTCTATAGAGAAACGATATCTTTTTATAGATATGAATGAGTGTATGCTCTTTCATTTCCTGTACAAATAAGATTCATGGCGCATATCTGAGTGCCTTAAAAAAGTAAGCATACTGATAACCATGCAATGATCTCAGAAGCATTAATAGATAAAAATAGAAAGATAATAATGATACATTTACCTACAATGGACATAGAGAGATTGTCAAAATTCGAGACTTAAAAAGCATGCATCAACGAGAAAGTTTGCAGGCTATCAAAAATAAATTCTATACGAAATTTACAGGCAGCACTCTCAAAAACATACAATGAAAGTTTATAAAAAAAAAGCAATACATTAATATTGATAAGAAAGCTTGGTTAGAACCTATCCACAAATCTCTCATTGAATTGACCATGCATTATCACATTAACCAAAACTGAAAATATCATCGACATACAAGTGATGGTAGCAGTAAAACAGGACATAATGTAAGATGACAAGTGAAACCACAATATTGTCCAGGCTTACCCCCAAATGTGTTTTAGCATTAAGGTTTTATGACTGCAACTAATTAACGAAAAGGGAGAATAAGTTTCAATTGAAATAACAATTCGGGCAGCACGCTTTATGCTAAATTATCAGGGCTTGTTTTCACACAATTCATGGACAATAGTTGTCTGGAGCACAAGGTACCGCACTGAATAACACAATCGCACCTGCTGCCTAAGTTGAAAACACTTCACAGCTCTAATTGCCTAGATAGAACGACAACAAGTATCGGTTAAGTGTTTTCAGGTTGTGTTATTGCCTGAATAATAGACGTATACATACTTTATACTAAGGCAAGATTAGTCAACGCAACAGGTAGAAACATGTCTAATAGCTTTCCATGGGCATATAGACAATAAAACAATTTCACAAATCCGTGGAAACACCAGCAATGTTCATTGTCACCTACACTTATACGCGTTTGAAGACACCACAGACCTACTCATCAACTTATAGAAATGTGCACATTCATCTCAGGCATCCAATGGACTTATAATTAAAGGTTAGGTGATGAGAAAATTTCAATAAACATCACAAAGCTAAAAACGGGATGGCCTTTCAAAACTAATAAGAAACGAGTAAACATCTAGGGCATTTATGAGACTGAATTTATTCGCCAGTTCTTATTAGCAAGGAAAGCAATCAATCATACGACAAAAACCATAAACAAACGATAACAAGGCAATTTATGACTGAGATAACAATCATTGTCAAAACGTGAACATTTTCATTTTATCTTCTTATTCAAAGCGGTTTGTAAGAGTTGAGAAACCAGAAGGAATCTTTGACAATAAAATAGTCACGCGACCACCTGCTTTTACGCGTAAATCTGCCCATCAATCTAGCCGATTCCTCGGAACGAGATCGCAAATCAATGAAACAAACCTTTATCATTTCGTAACTCAAGCCAACAAGTAAGTACCATTTTACGGCCTAACTGGATAGATCGTAAGAAAACTTCGTTGCTATATCACAAAACTAAGGTTTCTACCAAAATTTTATGATTATCCGTTGAAATTGAACAAATATCAGTAACTGATGTTTGCAAAAGTCATTCTCCAAAAGCTGAGTACAATTCAGGCCTAAAAGTCGAAGATTCATCTTTTGCTCTGATAAGATTACAGCAAACGATAATTATTGAATGAATCACTATTTTAAGATTTGGCAAAGTCACAAAGCAAAACTCTTTGACATCAACAAAAATTTCAGGTATACAATTAAAGAATGAGAGGAAATACACAGAATAGTTATCGATATGCATGGTAGAAGGTGCATTGGAATTTATCGCCGTGTGTCTATATATTATATATATATATATATATATATATATATATATATATATATATATATATATATATATATATATATATATATATATATATATATATATATATATATATATATATATATATATATATATATATATATATATTATATATATATATATATATATATATATATATACACACACACATACATATATAACTATATAAACATATATATATATATATATATATATATATATATATATATATATATATATATATATATATATATATATATATGTATCTATATATATATATATATATATATATATATATATATATATATATATATATATATATATATATATATATATATATATATATATATATATATATATATATATATATATGTATGTATCTATATATATATATATATATATATATATATATATATATATATATATATATATATATATACATACTGTATATATATATATATACATATATAAATATATAAACATATATGTATATATCTACTGTATATATTTATCATACTGATCTCACGATTCACAACGATTCAAAAGGGAGTTAACCTCAGTTCTATTATCTTCTATTCACCAAGGTTATGCTGAATTCACTACACAAATACGAGCCTCGAATTCATGTTATGCGAGTCGGTGGACCTGATCCTGAAAAGAGGGTCTCAACGCATACATTCCCAGAGACGCAATTCATAGCAGTAACGGCATATCAAAATGAAGAGGTAAGGCCTAACAACCTCTATTTGACATGACTTGATATATTTATTGGTCCCATTGTTTATGTTCATAGACAAAGCACTATTGCCTCAGAAACAATAGCTTTTATAACAAGCCTGGAAGACGACAGCTGTGAAGCCAACTCGGTTTTCACGAAGGCGCAACACAGACTTAAATCTATCAGGATCATAAAGAGCAATAGAAAAACCTTCGGCACCGTTTAACGTGATTGACATAGCCAGCCGGGCGCATAGAACATTGATAACAAAGCAAATTCACATGTCTTGAGCAGAAATCTCTATTCTCTTCATTTCCATGGGCTTTCAAAGTGATTCATTGGCGCTTTAATCAATACTTTAGAAGCACGGAAAGGACTCTTTGATTTAAAAGGGATCGGAGTGCATAACAAACAATTTCACAATAAGCATAATAAATCGTAATAAAAACATTATTAAAACGAGCAGATGAGCGATCAATCAATCAATAACTGTTTATATACTTAAAGGATTTGGACAATCTATGTAATGAGGGTATTTTCTTCTCAAAAAAGGTTGAATATATAAAAAGATGTGCGCAAATTTCAAGGACTCTTTCATCATATTCACAGAAAATCTTCCTAGCGCTAATATGACGCACTACAAAGGCGTACCGCATGCGTTGAAATACCAACCGCTTCGTCTCTCCACCTACTCCTTTAGTCCCTGATGAGTTACGCAGAGTGTTAGTTTATCTGTTTAACTGCATTTTATTCGAAGCTAAGCTAATTAGGTAATGATCATCAGTGAACGTGGGACAATGACGCGAAAAACAGAAACTCTCCACAAAATAGAGACGCATGTGATTACCAAAATCGTACATCTGACAAATCGTTTGTGGTCGCGACAGCTCGCGATAAGTCCGCACTTAAGTCCCTGAAACCGATTGTGCGGAATACACATGCACTCAAATCATATAATGATCACCTTGAAATTAGAAAACTTCTGCTAATTAGCGCATTTTAGTGCTTTTGCCATGAAAATAAGAGACAACGTTGAACTTTGCCTCTTAAAAGCTACCGAAAAGAGTCAAGATGTCAAAACGATAAAGGATTATAAAAAGAAATAGTGTCAAAATTGCTACGAAGTATCGACTTAAAATACATGGAAATAGCTAGAATGTGAATGAAATAGTGGCATCAAGACGAGAAGCAATTTGCCTTGAAAATAATAGGAATATGATATATCTCATCCTGATTCCCACACTAAAATAGTTGTAGAGGATCCTTCACGAACAAAATTTTCATGGAAATCAGAATGAGCAAGATCTACCGTTCGTTGTCAACTTACAACGGATCAAGCACAGGAAAATAAAGTAAATTGGGGTGAGGGTAATTGTTAAACGCAATCGCAACTGCCAGCAAAGCACTAAACCAGATAAACCCTCTATACATGAAAGTGTTCATTGTTAAAATATGGCAGTACACGATGACACATTGTAAACAAAGCACGTCACATAAGACAAGGGCTGATAAAGAAAAACAGAGTCTATAGAGAGCAAATGAAAATATTAATCTAAAGAATTAGGACTAATAATTGTCTGTGGAAGAAATGCTTATCACACAAACAAACAATCCACAACACGATAGCAGGATCGATGGAAGAGATAGCCACATGTGTAAAATGTGGAAAACACAATAATGCAAAAATTTTAGCTTCATATACATATTATGACAGGAACTAATTGCTTATGGGCAGCAACAATTAAAGCGACAGAAAACGGATTAGCAGGATAGTGTCTTCTTAACTCGAGCAAACAAGAGAAATTTATTAAACTAGATTCCCAAAATGGAGAAATGGTTATGAAATGGAGAGGGCTAAAAGCGAAATTACTACGGCAAAAAATTGATGAAACGAAGCGCCAAGAAAGGAATTCAAAGGATAGAAGTGAGAGGGATTATCCTTCAATTGAAATCAATGTTCTGTTCTGAATCGTTAGTCCCAACGCTAACGTTTGTCGGTATATCTGCGTTTTTATGTCTTACTTAGCAAGAGTTATATTGCTGCATGCAGATAATCCATTCTATTGTACATACCATGCTATAGTACGTATAATATGGTATGATATTTACTGTATTAATGAACTGTCTTGCATAGAATAAGGGTCTATTCCTGGGGCACAGCTAAATGTTGTAGGGACCAGGGTCGACAGAATCAATGAATTTGCTAACACGATGTCATACGACCTTGTAGCTTACTTGTCTCCTATGGACATTAGATCTTACAGGAAAAATCTATTTACATAAAACGATGATGTAATCTATTCGTTCAAGAAGCAGGTGTGCGCTTGGTTGCCCTACTCTTATGTGATATGACTCTTGTTCAAGAACTCTCTCTTTTGCTTATGTGATATCAAATATGAAACTTCGTCAAGAGTCCCATTTCTACCAATTCAAAATTTGAAGTTTTTCTCAGTGAATAAATATACTAGAAAATACTCTGAAATTAAGTTCATCTATTGATTCTCAAGAATACAGGAACTTCAACTTATTATATCTTAGCAGAGCTGAATCACATTAGATAAAACTACTGTAAATAAAGTCTTAGATATGAATATTAACCTCTTTCTAATGTGGTCTCAAAAATCGGTACAATAACATCAATTTTCTTTTCACAGATTACTGCTTTGAAAATCAAATTTAATCCATTCGCCAAAGCATTTCTTGATGCAAAAGAGCGGTGAGTATATCAAGATGATATCACTATATTTTTAAATATTAATCACGTATCTACAAAAAATCTATACTATAAATGTAAAACTAGCCATGCAAATGCCAGGTCACCTAAGCAAATCAAGGGAACATCTATCTAAACACTGGTATGTTACCAGTCAAATATCATATCTCCTACCTGAACGGAAAATAAGTAACAATGAATTGAAAAACAAGATCATTTTCAACCTTTCGGACATTAAAATTGCCAGGCTCTGAGTAAATCAGTTCAAATTCAATAACAGATTCACAGTTACTACGGATTAATATTCTCGTATCCTACATAACATTCCTGTGCTGTTACACACGTTTTCTCGTACTAAAACAGTGCTCGACAGCTATAATGGTAAAAAAGTTCAGTTCGGGATTTTTGGGACCTAAGAAAGTTGATAAGTTGATAAGCACAAGCCCATCATATCTTCTGTTTAATTTTCAAAGGTTCCCTATTAATTTATTTTGATATTAATTTGCGTGCTATGTTAGTGTAATACTTGCTTGAGTTTGCAACACTGCAGTGTTACACAAACTCCAATATTCTTGCCAAGTAATTTCTTTAGTACCGACAACATCATAAAGCCAAAAAAGCTTCCGTACTAAGCGAAAAACTTTCATACAGAAAAAACGTGTATACCAACTAGTATCTGACCACTCAAATCTGATTGATTGATTGACTGATTGATTGATTGGTTGATTGATTCATTAAAAGATTCATTGATTGGTTCATTGCATGGTTAGTACTAAATGTCTGGAATAAGAGTAAGCTCTTGAATAATAGCGGAATAAAATCTTAGAGAAGCAAAGTCCAAATTGAGCTTCCAGTATTTGATTTCTAATACAGAAAACATCTGTGACTATAGAATCAATAGTCATAATAAATTTGAAGCTTCTTAAGAATGCATTGTGGTCTGTGAATGTTCAAACTTAAGTGTTAAGTACCATTTCGCTGATTGATTTCATCGTGATAACTACAGAATTCACATAATGTTGGCATTAAGATTTAAGTACCTCTGATAGGTTGATGATCTAACGACTGGCAAACAAATTGACCTGGGTTCATATTCAATCAGAATAAGTCTACAAAAACAGAGGAAGCAAAAACAAAACCATCCATAATAATAGCAAAAAAGAGTAAAATAGACGTTCCTATTTCTCTATATATTTAACCACGGTCATTTAACGCTTAGTTCAAACAACAGCTAACTTCTGGCTGTAATTTCAGCTGTAAATGATAAGATAAGAAAATCATTTTTCACAATGCAAATCGCAAACCAAGCTCCAATATTCGCAATCCTATTGCGGATTGATCCGCAAAATAGATATTGGAGGGTCAGATACCATAGACCAATCGTCACTATAAGCAAAAGGAAAATTTGAGCGGCTCATAACTACAACTGTACAATTCTGGACAAGAATATTTACTAGTAGTGCTGTAGATTCGACAAGAATTCAGCTGTATGGAATTTGATAGCATCATTGTGCAGATTCGAATTCAAAAAAAACTTTAATAAATGTAGCGAACGCCTTCTGCATATCAAGACACTTTGATTAATGATCGACCATCTTGCTTTGTAGAGCTGAACAACGAGATATTATAGAAAGAAGCTCGATGATAAGCTATGCACCGCCGTGTAAGTACGCCTTTACAAAAACCGTACCGATTCGATTTGGTAAATACTGGTGCTAGAAACATTGGTCAATGCAACTGCCAATGATGCTTGAAATGGAGCATATATTACTAATGGTATTCGCAAATCACCTTATCGACATAAGGACGACAAAATTAAAGCAGTGCGCTTAAATGGGTTATAATATCACTAAGAGCTCACACAACTATTCTCTGCAAATTATATATAGCACGTGAGAAATTCCCAACGATATCGCAGACTAGCTAATTTGACCGTATCATCATATTCAAAACGTCATATTGAGCCAACAATCCATCATTCAAAATAAGAAAACAGAAGATGGTATGGAGCACCAATTCTCATATGCACCATCATCATCAACATCATTATCATCATTGTCATCACCATCACAACCACATCATTATCATCATCACCGTCATCATGATCATCATCATCATCATCATCATCATCATCATCATCATCATCATCACCATCATCATCATCATCATCATCATCATCATCATCATCATCATCATCATCATCATTACCGCCACCATCATCTTTACCAAGCAAACTACAAGCTTTGTCAATGATCTCTCATTCATAATCTGTGATATTTCATTAGAAACTGTTTGGTTCTACAGGTAGCTGCTGTCACCCGTCTGGTCCATACAGCCCACCGTCACCTCTACCACCACAGCAGAGCATAGGTTTGCCACCTCTACTCTTACGACCTGAGATGCGCATGCTAGATCCACACCAATCACCGTGTCATCGACTGGGGATAAAATTTCATCGCCATGCACCATACAGAATTAGTCATCAACTCGAGGACGGCGACGGCAGACCTACACTCTGTAAGTTGTTCTTCTCTCGCGCAAGAACACCCTCAATGTCCATCAAAACTCAATGTCCCTATTGGTTGACACTAATTATTATTCAAATGAAAGTTACGTTCCAATCTATTGTTGTTATTCATCATAGACTAATGAAGAAGAGGCATAGCATGGTAAACAGGCCTAACATGAAAAAGTTGCCATTGTCGATAATTCTCTCTGAATTCACATGAACTATGACTCTCTATTGGTATTATGAACAGTTTCCTCTCTCTTAGGTCCGTCGCCTCCAACTCACAGTTGTCCACGCTCAGTTTCACCTGATAGGCATAGACACTCCTCCTCACGTCATCCTTTAGAAGATGAGCACGTCAAAATATACGAATCAATGAGACACAGCCATACACTGCCGGATCGTCTGAAGGAAGAGAGCTATCTACGTGACATACCGCGCGGGCATTCTTGTGACGGCCATGGTCACTCAGCGCATCCAATGCCCTACGTTCATATTTCACCCAGATCTGGTACACCGTACTATAACGGCCACAAGATTATATCATCAGTATGTCATAGAACACCAATGATATCACTAAATAGAGGACACAGACTTTCACCTTCGCCATACTCAACGTCATCGCACCCGGAAAGCACAAGGAGAGAGTCACCGCATGATTATGACGAGTCACCGAGGCACATCAAACACATAGCGTCAAAACACTAGCATAAACTTACAGTAAAACAAGCTGCCTTAAATATACCACATAGCAAAATTAATCAGCAGTTCTTAAAAAAATATACAATATATTTCAAACTTGGAGAAAGTTGAATCAATTAACTCACTCGATATTATACCCTTCACAAAACAAAAATACTAATGCCAAGAAATTCTTCGCCCTAGAAGGTAAGGCTCGAAAACGCTAATAGATGATGCTTATGTAGAAGAGAATTTCCATGAAAATAGAACCACATAAATGTTCGCAAGGAATCCACAAATCAAAAAAAGCAAATATAGAAGTAGAAAATGAAAATAGAAAATGAAGACCGGCGTAATGCTTATTTCTAACACCAATTGCACTAGTTGAAGAACTGTTGTCATTGCTAGCAGAAATGATCTGAAGGAAAAACATACAAAATTACCACAAAGGAATTTCCTAGTACTTTAAATCTATATTTGTACATAGAAATTTCTCGGCTGCCCCAATCCACATTCCTAGATAAGTTCTCATTATCATTTGTAAGCCTCGGATTGGCTGAAGTGGTGGGTAGGCATAGCAACCATAAAACTACCAGAGCTATGCTCAACCCTGAACGAAAGACAAACGACCTCAAGTTACGAAAAGTCTTCTCAAAGCTTCTGTTTACTAGAAGTTAGATAAATTCCAGTAATATTTCTTAACAGTAGCTTTAAATCGTTAATGTTGTTTATTTATTTGCATTCATAGCAAACCATGTTTGCTCTGAATTAAAATTGATGCTTGGAATCATGCACGGGGGGCAACTACCCGTAAAGAATGCTTTGATATCATCACAATCTGTGAGAAATTCATTGAATCATAGCGTTCACAACTCAATTTGTCCTCCTACTTGCATGATCCATGAATCTGATGCAGTATCAGCAAATGTGTCTCTGTTTAACGTTATGTCACTATTGCATATACCAACTCGCCCTCAATTATTCTGAATCCAATCACAGGTAACTATGCCCTTTACCTTACGACCTCACGTAAACAAGTGTTATATTTGCCCCAACATAGTAAGGGAAGTAGCTAGGATTAAAAAAGAAGCGAAAACTTTGAAGCTTCTTTCTCTCTATTTCATGAAGGACATTGCATTAGACAATATATTGAAAATTATATAAAAATGTAGCAATTGGAGATATGATAACCACACTGTTAGGCATTGAGCACCAACTGGGAATCTACTTAGGCCATCCAGTACACTCAAAATAAAATACCCTCTTAACCAAAAATAAGAAAAGAAGTAGTTACCTGCATGGAGCAACTAAAGATAAAAGACAGTTGTCGCCAATCTTTTCAACTGGCAATCATGTAAAGAAACACAGATATATGCAAAAATATGTTCAATTATACAAGCCTTGTTAATAGAGTACGTATTAGCACATTTCAATGTAACTCTGTATAAAGTAAATTTTTGAGTAATGTAAAGACCTAGCACCCATGTATACTGTATTAAAAAGGTATCTTACAAGCAATATAAGGAAGATTCGAACATTTTGAATGAAACTGAAATACTTCTGTCGTCTAGCTATATTTCCGGAATGAATCTACAAATGGTTCTGGCTGAATTCTCATTGTTCTGGATTCTTGGATCCAATAAATGAATTTACGTACGAAATTCTACGGAAAAGATACGACAAACGAAGAATTTATTGATCTATTTGTAAAAGATAATAAACCGTTTTGTCGGGTCCCTTTTCTGGATTCGCTAAAGGTACTCGGCTCTCTATTACTTCTTTACCGGCACATCGAAGGTCATGGAGAAATTGTGCTTGTTTACAAATCAAACCTAGAGAATCATTGAAATATAAATGATTTATTCTTATTGCCCACTTAAAACAATCATATCGTTAGCACACATATTACGACAATGAGGTATCATCAATTTAACCAAAATCGCTTGATACTGTATACTGAATTCAACACAAATCCACTTAGCGTTTTATCCCGAATCGAACAGCACAATAAATCGTCTTAGCATTGAGTTGATTTTTCGTGTTAAGGTCTTCAATTAGCCTATAAGTAGTTATGTTGAGGAAACACGACTAATCTTGCTTGAAAAATCATCTACACAGTGCTGTCATTGCAAGGAAGAATGTTAATTGGAGGATAAGACAAATCAGCTAAAAAAGTCGAAGTGATAAAGAGGAATGACTAGAATGACAATAAGTAGAAGGAATCATTTCTACTCATTAGAAATACTGAAATAGCATATTTGCCAAAGACGATCTTTCATGCCTAATGTTGAAAGAGGGTTAGAAATATAAAGCACCGAGAGAGACAGAGAGAGAAAGAGAGAGAGATAAAGATAGATAGAGGTAAAATAGGCAACTAGAAGTCTGTATCATTCGATGGATCTTAAAGAGTTCCCACAATATGGCCAAAAAATTTGATCAAGAAGTGAGATAAGATTCATAGATGAGTTTACATGAAAAGGCGATGGGAATCCAATTGCTATGCACAAAGTAAAGACCTGCTATGAAAGATCATGAATGTAAAAACATGACTACTCTAAGCGTCTCAATTAAATACGGATTACATGTAAGGCGACTCTACCATGTTGATCTATTCAGTTTGACACGGCAATCACAAATAGGACACCAACGTGCTATAAACTAAATGAATAACTGGAAGAATATTATGTCATAAGGGATCTTCTACTCTAGAGAAAGAAAAAATGGATGCCTAAAACGTGGGCTTGCTGTACAGTAACAGCCGTCTTGATTGGTCCTAATTAATGCTAAAAAAGTCCTTCTACATAGCTTCTGTTTTAAACCTTTCAACAACTATTCCATTGATCGTTATTCTTACCTAACTTCTCCAACCAAACGATGATATCCTGAACTCCTATCACAAATAATACATTTCGCAAGTCCAAAAGGAGTTTTATTTTTCTTCCAAATTCTTGATACTTTCCACCCATTTCCACTTCTTTCTCGTGAATCTTGGTATTCCCAGGTAGTATTACATCAATTAAGTCACAGTTTTCATTATTTCATTAACAATTATTATTATTATTGTCATTAGTTGTACCATAAGATAATTCTTCATTTTAGAATTAATTGTTGGCCTCAAAACTAACCTTTTGAGCAATGCTTCAGGTAAAACTAAACAATATGCATATCTGACAAGACTCCAAACAAAATCACTTTGGCAGTAATAAAATGTATTAGCCTCAACATTAGCTCTTGAGGAGCCCTCTCTTTCAACTCAGATGACTTTCTTAATATCCTAAATGAGGCTGATTTTCACTAAAAACACAGAGATTCTATCCTACGGAAAACAACAAGCATAGCTTTTCGAACAATATGATGTGTGTTTTGAACAAGGGGAAAAGAATGGCACAATCCAGAGCTTTTATTTATCTAACTCTGTTATGTGTCTTTTGAATTATTTTTTGATCTGTTGTTACTGTAGAATAAAGGCAATTTTGAACGACAGATCATTTCTGAAAAACAGGCAGATAAACAAAAACAAATGCCAGTAGCAGTGCATTGTTAATTAATGTGTTCGATAGTTCATGGGACTTTGAGACATACCTGTTTCAGACTAGATGGTTGCAATGACACTTAAAACAGGTTTTCCTCAAATAATTTATGGCTAGTTGACGAAAGGCTCAATAAACCTGAATCCGCATCAACTGGCAATTATCCTCCCTAGGCAAAGGTATAACAATGCTCACTTCTCTTAGCATATTATCTACAAAAAATCTCACCAGAAGCCTTCTTGCGATCATGAAACTTAAGGTGCATTTCAAAACACAAAACAAGTGTCTTTATATTACAAAGAACTCCCTATGAAAATTCGAGGAAATTGTACCATTACGGTAGCTACTGTCAACCCCGCTTTCTGCAAACAAGATGAATGTACATTGTAAGAGTAACAGAAAAACTATGAAGTATTAAATTGCGCCACAGTCCTATTACATTACCCCCTCTTCTGATCAAGCCTACCAACTAAAGATGACGCGAGTGCATTCAGAAATCAGTTTTCACAATGCTGTGAAATTTAACAGCCATGACAAGACTGAACCGAACCACAAAAATAAACTTTCCAAGAAAGACGCAAGAAAGATTCTATACCTCCTTCCAAAAATAATCTATATAGAAATCCGATGCTCAGCCAATTTCAAAGGAAAGATGCCCTCCCTCAGATCTGGAAAAATCTGTGCAGAGGAAAGTGGGTAAAGAAGAAGATTATTCAGAGACATGATCATGAGATTTTTCGTGAAAATCATAAAAAATGATTGGGTTTCAAGACAAACGTAACTTTAGTTTTACCAAGTGCGGCATCCATAGCTAAAGTATTGAGTATTGTATTGAAAATACAAATTCAGTGAGATAGTGGCGAGATTCATCTTTTGAACTCAGAAACAATAATTAACAACAATATTGATCTGACAATAAGTAAATATATCAGTTTTATTGTTTCATATGTAACGTCCTAATACTAAAACTGAATGTCTTTCATTGTACTTTACAATTCCATATTCTATTGCATTATGGCAACAGTGACCTATTGGACGAAGCATGACACATTATTTGTTACATACAAATTAACTAACAGCATTCGCTCTGTCAGCAAGGTAGGACGATAATAAGGTCAGTGCTAGGCTACAGGCTAAAATAGCAAATTCGCCATTCAAATCAAAATCCGGCTGAATTGATAAGTGTGGCTCCACTTTCTCACCACAATGCCTGCAAGCCCTATTTGGCGCGCTAAATTAATCAGCGTGGTCATAGCCAACGGGACTCTCTATCACTATTACTGCATTGACCCACCCAGTTCTAAAGCCCCGGCCAAATCATCCAGCATTTCGTCTAACATTCATCCAAAAAATGTTGGAGAGCAACTTCTATGGGGTGGCCAAACGATCGAATAAATGTTGGATGAAAATATTCCACGCATAGAATAACATAGGAACAGCTTTAATCCCAAAAAACGCTTAACAGTGACATGACAGTATCAATACAACATTGTGATTTTAACAAGTGTCGAGATTATTGATGAAAATTGCCAAGTGAATAGGGAAAGCTCTTAAAGTGGGGTAGAAGACAATTGAGCTATGAAATATAAACGCTACACAACACTTTGCTTGCTAATGGTTCGTAATCTCAAGGCGCTCCACTTAAATTATGGCTTGTGCGCATGCCTGAATCCAACAATTTTTAACCTTCCTGGCCAAACGATCCAACAACGTCCAACAACAGTTCAGAACAATAGCACTCCAATGGTGGATCCTCCAACATTGTTTAACACTTTCAAACCTAATCCAACATTTGTTGGGTCATCCAACAAGGTGGCCGGTGGCAAGACGATCCAATATTGACCATCCAACAAATGTTGGAAGAGTGTTGGATAAAATGCTCGGTCGTTTGGTCAGGACATAATGGATACAACCAAGGTGCAACATAACAATGCACACAACATTTGAATTCTCACTAAGATGACACAAAATTCTCATTTGGGAGGTGGATGTCTTCAACTGGGAAATTCTTTCAAAAATTATGTTCATAATGAAATTTGACCGATTATTTGTAAGTATGATAGCTAAACTTTAAAACATATGAAAACATAAATGTGAGTCAATTAGAAGCTGCATCTATTCAACACATAGCGAAAAGCTCACAAATTGTGTATACAAACGTAAGACAGCTCTAAGACTGAAACGGTTCCAGGTGGTACTTAATACCAACGCATATCTTGCCAGAAATGGGCATTGGTAGAAAGTGTATAAAATAAACTGATTCCATAGCATACCCCTACACGTCAAATCCAACAAGGCAATAACTATAAACTCTGTTTAGCAATATTTATGGCTTCTTTTGTAACACCCCAGTGTAGAAACAATGCTACTACACATAGAGGCATATGTCGCATGACCAGAAATTATGTACAAGATTTCCAAATACTGTAGTGCAGATAATTCTCATAACATAACACTGATGATGAGAGTAAAATCTTACGAACATCTCATCTCATGAAGGTAAAGCCCAAAACACGTGTCTTCTAGCATACGAGTTGCATGTGGAAATAAAGTCTTAGTAACATCTCAAAATAATTTCAAGTCTAATGGTCTGAAATCCCACAGAAATTTGTTCGTTTTATTCCAAATTTAGCCATTGTCTTCTTCAATAACTTTCAAAATTTACGTGCTCTCCTGCTAAACTGTTAATCCCGCACAAAAGTTTCATTCAGTAAGAATATACAGCTTGCAATTATTTAGTTTAACTTCAATTAACTAGAACTTTTTCAGCCTAGTATTCCAATAGCTCCAAGGATAAGATTCGTGCCAAAAACCTGCACCCTGACTGCTGCAACTAAGTCATCTCATAAGAATATCAATTGGTTCATTTCAATACATTAGACTCTTACGTTCGAGTTCTTATTGTATATATCTTTCTTGTGGCCCTCTTCTTCAAATATAATGCACAACCAACACTGGAACTGTCTCAGAGGCCATGCTGCAGTATCTGCAATTTACTGACAAAAATCTAAACATCTCCAAAGTTCTGATGCCTGTAAAAATGCTTGTAGTGAGACCTGTTTTAAAGTTATAGATTCAGCTAGAACAGACTATCAGGTGAAGATTAAAGAGGCTCTGCATATCATGTGGGAGGGACCCAGCCTTAATAAACAGGTTCAGCTAATTATTATAATTTCTCATTAGCTTTCTAACTATTGTGTAACGGTTCTTGTTCTCTTCTTTTTTCGAATAGTTTTTCGCTTGATCTTCGATTGACTTTACAACGTATGTTCTACTAGTATTCATTGTTAATTTCAGTAACTGACGATGGATTTGAGTAAATCAGAAACATGTCTTGTAAATTGAAATCAATTGTCGTGTTTTTTCGCATCATTTCTGATTTACCTATTGTGAGAAACTTTGGAAGAGAAGTAACTATAAGTATAGGCCATTCATGATAACTATAAGCATAGGCCATTCATGACATGTTGGTATACACTAAACGTGTCTTGACTTTCTTCCCTTTCAACATAAAATGAGCAAACCAGACAATGCAATGCTCCAAACCCCAGATGTTCAAACATTATCTTTCTACTTCGCTCTCTGCCATCCCACATGTGCCTAGAGCGCATAACTCCCACAATTTTTCAATTAACCATGCCTGTTATTTTTCTCATTCAATACCTACCATTTACTCTATCCTACGTCTCACTTTTAACACAACAATGGCCATGACTTCTAAGAACGACAAAGCATAAATATGACATTTTTTCATTATTACATACTCTAGCTTCTATACTGCTACGATCATTGTCGCGCACTCTTTCATGAATTTGCGCTCTAGGCTAGCACGTTTGCACAACCACGCTTCTTTTGCAACTTTCAAAACTGTTTAGTCTAGTTCTAAAAGACCTTTAATTCTACAATGAATCACAGCAATTAAATACACCCTTTCGTACAAATGGGACAACCAATAGCGGTCTCTTTCTTGCTCCCTCTATGCCTTGCCGTTAAGCATTGCATTTGATGTAAACATTACCTTGTTTTGCTCACAGTATCATTGTCTCTCTTTCAAGATCACTAATCCCCTAAATGGGGATGCTGAACTGCGTATTATTGATGAGGTCTCGCTTTCACAAAAGCCATGCTATATCTATTTAGTTCAAATATTTGCCGTTAAATCAGTAAATATGATATTTCATCTTCGAATTAATATGGATTTCCTCAACAGTGCAATGAATGAAATTCGTGTCCAATGATTAAAAAGTGACACTTGAGCCATACCGTAGGGATCTGAATTAAACCGATTAATACGCGGCCAAAGAGCGCGCCCTTTTTGCTAATTAGCAATGATAACATTCTTATCAAAACAATCCGATGATTAGCGGCCACTGACCGTCCGTCATACACACAAATAGCCTGGCAAGTTTAGCCATCTAAAGTGCGGCTCCCACTTGATAGAACTAAAAGTTTGTCTCACACTGTACAATGTACAACAACACAGATGATTTGAAAAACAAAACAAAGGCTGTGAAATGTAAGGTAAACTTGTGATTCAACATAGATGAATGCAGCACAATGGTAAAATGTTTGTAAAAACGCTGGTAAAGAATTCCAATACGTCAATAGCAAATCTCAACACTTATCGATAGAAAGTCACGGGACCGTCTCTGGCAGAAACTGCCGCATCAGGATGGAAAGGCATGGGCAGCTACATGGAAGAATGGCTATATCATTAGAACAGAATACTGTAAAGATAAAATAGATCAAAGACAACCCAAACGCTCATGATATATCATGCCATGATAATATTGATGGGAAGTGATGTAACCAAGAAAATCAGACTATGACCATGAAATGAAACACCAAAACACCATTCATCATGCATCATGACCCCTACGATACTTCCATGACAGTTGCTCCTTAACCTTGGATGATTCCTATGGGCAAATTAATGTTTCACTTTTTGAATCAAATCCACTCCTCCAGTACTTAACTCTCTTTCTGGCGTTATTTTCCTTTCGGAAATGTTTGGAATTCTCCAGTGATTGCGAGAAGATTGATACTGTCTCTTGCATCGAAATTTTGTTAGCAACAATGCGCCATGCATGAGGATTGATGCGTCGTATAATTACTTAATTTAGCTACATTTATCAAACTGTTTGCATAACGAAACAAATTCAATCTCAAGGTATCACTGGCTGTACAAACTTCAAATGAAAACAATTTGCAGTCATTTGAAAATCTGCCAAAGTCATTTAAACAATACGGTAGATATCAATACATGAAGAATTAAGTTGGCAATAAAAGATTGAACAACAAACAACCACAAATGACTTTAACATCAGCCATATGGAGCATGGAAACCAAGTCATATATTGAAGACGGAGTATGCCTAAAGATCAATAAACTAGAAAAGACATAATGGTCTCTTATTTCAATAACGAAGACCAGAAGAATGGCTTCAGAATTACCAACTCGAAATACTGATGAGATCTTGTCATAGATCAAAATAAAACTCAAAGGAACCAAAGAAAGCTACGGCATTTGAAAACGGGACCGAAATATTGGCAGAGAGGCTGGAACAATGACAAAGAGACTTGAATATTGAAAACGAGGTCATAATACTGAGGAAATGAATATAGTCCTGAGTTGGTGAAACGAGATTCTAATACGTGCAAGGTCACCAGAATCGTAATTCTATATACATATATATATATATATATATATATATATATATATATATATATATATATATATATATATATATATATATATATATATATATATATATATATATATACAAACTAATCCTAAGCCGCGCCCACAACGTATATAAATTACATAAAGAGAATAAACCACAAATATACTATCCTTTAAATAAACGTTTCGATTAGAATCTAATCGAATTTAGATTCTAATCGAAACGTTTACTTAAAGGATAGTATATTTGTGGTTTATTCTCTTTATATATATATATATATATATATATATATATATATATATATATATATATATATATATATATATATATATATATATATATATATATATATATATATATATATAGAATGACTGTTCAGAGTGGTTGCTTACTTTAAATACAGTCACTCTGAATTTCTGCAATGCTACTGTGTAACAAGAGTCTCACCCAGATAGTTATCAGCCTATAACAAGGATGAAACACCTCAAGGATCAAATCGAGGTAAAATCAAAATGACATGGTTTTCTATTTCAATGCCACACGCATTGATAGATATAGCATAAAATATTTCAAACGCACAAACAAAACATGAGTACTAAACTGTATACGTGCAAAGAAAGATCAACATTGTGTTATACTGTGCACTGTCAGATATGAAAACTACCATAAATTCCATAAGTGCCAAAGTTTGTGATCAATGGGACAATCTGACACCTCAAATAACCCTAAAATCTCAACTGAAGATGATTAACTATCTTATATAAATCTTCCAGCTGTACTAAATTGGCCGTGAAAGAATATATTTCTGAACTATGCTTAAAAGTTAAACAAAAACAAACAAACAAACAAACAAACAAACAAACAATTAATCACCCTGTATCTGTAGAGAGAAAACGACGCAACTTTCACAAATAAGAGTTTCGCAATCATGGCTTTCGACGTAAAACATGAACGAATCTCACAATCAACAAATGTTTATCAAGCCGCAGCAGAGTTTTGCCAATCGTTGTAAATTGGAAAAATCTAACGAACAGGAAAAGAAGCCTGAATTACAAAGAGTTACAACCATGTTATATCCTTATCTCCTAACCTTCTGAAAGTTTGTTCAAAAAATATAGTACATGACATCAATAAGAGAGGAAAATATAAGAGTATAAGATTACATTTCAGAATGGTATAACAGGTGTGGTGAAATCTTCCGGGTCCAACACTATCAACAACGTGCTACATCACTCTTAATTTCTAATCTTAAATTGACCAAGAATAAACATTTACAAGCTGCTTAGGCAGATGATAGTTTCCTAGCACATGCACAGCCTCGTTCGTTTAATTATAACATAGTAACCTATATGATATCACAGCCGTGTTCCCACACGAGTGCACGGCCTCTGCAATAAGCAGGAGAAAATATAAACCCAATTGCCACAAACTCTTGACTTCTCAATCCGAATAAATAGACCAGCAATAATTCGTAGGGTCCATGCGCTGGCGGGTGTGGCTGGCTCACAAGCCGCAAGTCCCAAAAGCTTAATAGATGGAAAGTCACTATCCTTTTAAAATAAGTTGAATGATTGCAAACTAATGTAATAAACCTATTTGTTAGTCTGAAAATACTGATCATCTTAGAGGATATAATTAGGAATCAGATTTTTACACATTCACGAATTAATTCAAGCTCAAATGAATCCTATAATATGTGACATGTTGTAAAGCAATGCTCAAGAAATCAGTTGTTGAAATTCATAAAAGAAAATGCTGTTTTCAATGCTCAAAAAAACAAGTTCAGTAGATTATGTCTGATTAATAGTGCCAGAGGCACGGCCGTATGTCTTCAGGGTAAACACTGCAAGACTCGAGAACAGCAACACGTCGCAAAGGGATATTAGGCGGCAATGCCATAAGCCACAGTAAGAGCAAAATTAGCATCGAAACGCGATCGAATCTAAGTGGAAAGTTGAAAGAAAAGCATGAAAATGGCAAGAGATCAGTGAACAACATCAATCTAATCATTTGTCGCGATGATCGAATAAGGCAAAAAAGAGCACCCTCATAAGGCCCAATAAGTACAGGACTTGTCAAATGCTCTTTCATTCTTTCTTTCCAAAAAGATCAATGAAATTGAAGATAATCAAACCAAACTAAATAACAGAACTTCTAACTTTTCAAGGATCCAGCACAAAACTCGTGGTTCCTAATAATTATACGTAAAAACATTCAAAACAGCATCACATCATGAAGCTCTTCCCTGTCACCTACTACTCAAGATATCTCTGTGTACCACTACGTCCTCTACACTTAAAACTGTCAAGGCAATGATATCTACAAAGTGAACGACTCTCCACATGGTCGGTATTCAGGGCTCTTATCTTATATTGCTCATTTGGACTGTGCTACCAAATATACGTTGTATAACTGTATCAGTAAAACATAGTATCTGACTCAGGTTTCATCTTGAAAAGAGAGCCAATTTTCACTGGAATATTCATTAGATGCCAACTGCCTGCCAAAAAGGCTACCCACTGCTTTGGAAAAGAAACAGACGTACTCAAGGCTGCTCATTGAGCACAAACAGACAAAAAATCGCGGTTTCTGTTCTAAATAAACAGAAGACCAAAGATTATTTTAAGTATAAATCCAGGAATGGGTAAGCTGGTAGCAAATAGACGGATCTCATATCCCCTTAAGAGGAACACCGCCTAGCAAAAACAACTGTAGACATTAATATGGAAGCTGAGAAAGATTAGGACGAAACGTAACTATAAAGTATGTCACTGGAGGCGAAAGATACTACTCGGCAGAGGCACCTTAGACATTGGTGCCATGAACATGAAAATATGTTCTTTTGTCCGTAGAAAAGCAGAAACAGAACAAATAAGATATTTATGGGCAAATAGAAAAGACTCGCAGTTCTATGAATAAGATTTGCAAAATAGACACAAAGTATTCCAAATGCAATCAAGAGATCCTACGATTAGTACACAACGACCGCAACAGAGCTCATAAATTTGTGAACATTTGATAAAGAAGACAACAAACATAGCTACAAGAAAAATGAAGACGTAACAGAACAAAACATCTATCTAAGTACAACTCTCTAATGCTGATATCTTATTGTTTACAACACAAAGTACTAATATTTTATACAAAAAAATGCTGTATAAGAAATTAGACAAACTATTTGAGATCCTACTTTATACAATCGATGTTGTAGATTGAAATCGCAGCTTTTTGATGAAGATTAAGACGAGAGTGACGACAAAAAGCTACTTTATACATGTTTCAGCCATTGAAAAGAACGACGATATAATCAGAAGGTACTCAATCCAGGCTTGAGCTACTCCTTCAAGCTGACAAACCTAAAGTCATTAATAACAATAAGAATAATATATATGTCACTGCATAATCAGAACTAATTTCCAATCCAGTCTTTTGATAGTTGCAAATGCTAGTAGACAAGGCCTCGTATTGATGTGTATGTCGCATGACTCAAAGATTATACAATACGAATGTACGATTAGGGAGCGAGGGAGAACAACATAAACTAGTTAGTCAAACAAATTGTATTGGCAAAAAGGCTCCTAATGGAGGAGAGCTCTTCTGGTGATGAAAGGTAGGCGTATTCAATACTTCCAGAAGGTGTGTTGGTAAGCAAAGAGATGCCTTATTCGGAAAAGCCATTTTGGATTTGGAAGGAGAATGAAGCGATGACAAAAGATTGATAGAGATTTAATATAGCAATGAAAAATCATATCTATGACTGAACAGAACAAAACAGAAAACGTAGCGATTAATATTGCAACAGTAATGTTTATGAAGATTCATGCTGTTAGATACGATGCAAAAAGCTCTCAGCTTTTACAATTCATGTTTCCAAGACTATGTTATATAAACACTGCTTTCATCAAAAACCCTAAAGCCAAACTATGAATACCATTGCTGCTTAAATAAAAGAATCATTCCCATATTACAATCTCTGTTGGCTAGAGAAACACTTGCAATTAGCGAAGTCGAAAACTAAGACCGATTTTTATTAACGACATCAAGCCTGTCAAGATTATCATTAGAAGGCTGATATTAATACAACGTTCTACGAATAGAACAACATAGCTATAGGCTGTTAATGAATCCATTCAATTTTGTATGATATGTCTAATAAAAAATTGAAGAACAAAGAATGATGAAGATGATGATGATGATGATAATAGAAAAGGAGAAAATCGCTCTATCATCAATTAATGCAAGATTAAAATTACTGCCTTTTTAACAGACGAATTTTTTAAAAAACAATAAGGACAATAATCAACATAAAATACAGATATCGAAGAATAATGACCGAAAGTATTGACAGTAATTTCAAAACTATCCAATGTACATTGTGATGACAATTCAGGCTCTTACTACAGTTATTATCTTAACATTTAGTCAATTAAATCCTAATATTAATCATCTTGCACTAAATAACAAGTGACAAGGCGGTGCGCTTTGAGATGTTCTCGCCAACACAAACTAGTCAATGTCTTCTTATGAGCAAACTCAATTTTGCATGAAATGATATAATGATCGATTATATTTCAAAAGGTCGAAATAAAGATATAGAAACCATGCCACCGTCATTTTTAGACGATCGATTTAACATCATAGCACATGCATGCGCAAATGGGGAGCAATTGCTTGAGGTCTGGGGGGATTAAATTATTCTCAGGGATCCTATGGGTTAATTCCTATTGGTGTGTGGAGGACAGGGTCCCACCATTACTCAAAAAGCAAAGTACGGTAATACCCCGCGTATAAGAACCTGCACTTTTTCAATTTCAATTTGTTTTATCATAAGTATCATTGGCACATACACCTGAAGGAAAAATGATGTCATGTTATTTTAAAATACAGTAAATGACAATTTTAATTCAGCAGTTTCTACCAAGACATTTCTACAACAACCCGACTGATAGGAACGTAACTTAGAAGTTCAGCCTAAATAGGTTCTTATCTAAATAGGTTCGTATCTGGAGGGCGCTTGACATGAAAACTTTGCCTAACAGGCTCTTAAAGCAAAGGCACTTATACGCAGGCTATTACTGTACCCTTTTGCACCTGGTTAAAGAGGCGGACATTGGTGCAGTTGAATGTGTTCCGCGGTTAGGCCACGATATCTCTACTGTCGCAATTCACAATGATGCAAAACTATACGAAAGTACAGAAAGAAAGCGTTGGTAGAAGTGGCGAAACACTTTAAGAATCCCCTGAAGACAAAAGATGATGAGGTGCTATAAGAAACAAAGGAATCTGAATCTCTCGAACTGCGAATAAAACATCAACTCTGTGATAATTTGGAATATATAATTAGAAAAAAGTAATGACACTGAGAGCCTTGTATGCGAAAGAAACAGAATGTGCAGACGAAAAATCTGATGGAGAGAAATAGTGAATTCTGGAAACCACCCAGTAATCAACTAAAGAAAACAAACGAATGGCTGAAAGGATAACTAAAAGGAATGGCTTAAATGTAAGGATATTAGAATGCCTATTGATAGTGATCAACATGTGCTGCTTACTGGCACAAAGGGTATGATGTAACCATATTGAAATAAACCTTTCTGAATCTGCGAGAAAATGACCAGGCAAAAAACGCTTTTCATGTTTATTTACAAACATATATTGCTTGCTTTAACAACCATCATGGCAACAACATATTCGCGCGATTTCTGCTACAAAGGTTACTTTAAATAACAAAAATTTACAGAGCATAAGAGCACGAAATCCTTGCGCAAATATAAACAGACTACTGAAACAAGAAATTATTGATCATTATTCATTAACAACACGATCAGACATTACATTCAGTTAGTTATTATTGTGTTGCTAAAGCGCGCAATCTTTGATAGACGTATCAAACCAACTTAGGCCAGCCTCTTTGAAGTCGGCAGCTTCCGAGAGGCTATCTGCACAGCACAAGTTCAAGCAATTTTTGTGACAGATTCCTACCATATAGCTATGTAGACAACATATTTACAGTGCAAATAGCAGGAATTTGCCAAACATCTGTAATTTACCCTTATATCATCTTCTAAAATATTCTCTGAAACACCATCTACAAATATCTTATGGCCTATAGTGAATACCGCTTTAGGCAAAATTTCAAAACAAAGTTACAGCGTTATGGGCTATACAAGTAAATAACTGACTTCCCTATTGCAGATCGATTAAAACATGACAAGTCATCAACACGCAAAGAAAGTTAACCAAACAGATAGCAATGAAATCATAATCAATAATGAATCCAAGTGTTGCACCAACAAAAGAGTGAATTTGCAATATCATTTTAATATTAAACACTAGTGTCCTCCCACAAGCATCACAACGTTCAAAACTCAGGATATAACCTCACGTGATTTACCAGATGTTCGAATTCTAACTAGCACAGATCTGCCTGAGCCCTTTCTCCCCCAGAGACTTACAGCGTTCTATCTTATAACCAAAAAGGGTTCACCAATAGCAAATCCTTCAGATACTTCAAGCTTAAAAGCATTCGCACAAGTGAGAGGTTCATGAAAGAGAGACCAGAAGAAAATAAGAGTTGCGTGAAATTTAGAGAGTTTCCTAGGCTTTGAAAATGAGTCTTGCTTTTAAAATTAACGCGTTCTTAAGCCATAGATGATGGATTTTCTGTTCTAGATATAGCAATCGTAACATCAACCGACACTAATAGACGCGTAAGTAGAGCGGATGATATCCATGGAATATACGCGGAACGAGCAAGTGCACAAGAAGTATTGGAAACATTTACATGTGCTGCCATGATAATATTTGATGGCAATCACATCAGCTTGGAAATGAATTTACGAAACAAAACTAGCACCTACAAAATGTCCTTTAAAAAGTTTCAGATTGCTCAAAGGTCTACTGCAAAGAGGGAGTCACGAATCTGTTTGTGGCAAACCAAATGGAGCATTGCTACAATACATGCCATGAACAGGGAAAGAAGAACAAAGGAAAAGAACCACTATCTTATGGATAATGAAAATTCCCACATGGTAACCATATCTTATTACAAATTCTGGCCTATTAATCGATGAAAATATTCCCTGAAAATAGGCTAGTCATCTGTGCAACATACTACAATCGGTATGCTTATGAAGATGGAACTCTTTTCTGCCTTCAACAGGATAGTTCGTCTTCTTTGGAAATTCGCATACAAATATTGAGATAAGTAAGTTGCCTAACGACGCATTTCAACTGAAGTTCTCTCCGTAAAGAAAAGATATAACGATATCTCAATATGAGTTTATCATGATCAGTGTGGGCTTAACCTGTAAGCGGTGCGTCTAAAAAAGCACACCGCTAGAAGTAAAGGAAAAGTTATCATTTTAAACCATAATCCAGACAATACACAACAAAATGGCATTAATTAGGCGTTGAAAAATCTTGCAAAGCAAATTCCCATTATCTGATGTAGTTGATATTCAATTTTCACGAAGTTATGAAAACCATCTTGATGGAAACGTCGCATTAATCTCCTAATGAAATGGCCGAAATAAGGCACCTGTACCGTGTGTAATTTTCAATGTAGTTCAAAATGTTCGGCAAAATGCTAGTGGTGATAGGGATCCTGCTATGATCGTTTGCGCAGATATATATCTATATCCACTTTGTTGTTAGCTCTTTATCAAAAGAGGATCGAAAGTCGGTATGTTAGAGACGTCGAATGAGGCCAATCAATGGAAATATGAAATAACTGTGATACAGCTAAGTGATAAGGCAACAAAATGTATGCCCTTAGATATCTGCGGCATATTTGATTCTGAATCGGGATGATTGTACTTAAGAAGGAGCTAGGAAGAGATTGGATAGTGTATGATTCGGCATTCTTTGCTTTATACAGCAAATGCCCCCAATATGCTCATGACGGAAGTCTAAAAAAGGTAATTTCCTTTAGAACAGAACACTAATCAAACGATTTGAGAATCAGCATCACCCATTAATCATATCTTTTACATTTGACAAGCTTCAAAATTGAAATAATTAGCTGAGATTGTAATGTCAAGAGAAGAAATCAATCAATTGAAATAGGCACAATGCACGACTGCAGATATCCCAAGAGATAAAGCAAAATATTTAAGCGGGAGATTGAAAAAGAAAGCTCGAATGATAATCATTTGAAGCAATAAAAATGATAATGTTCAAAAGCTCTCGACTAAAAGGAAAGCTTGCCGACAACAGTTAAGCTATAGGTTGCACAAATTAAACAACAGAGAGAGAATAAGTGAAATTTAAAGGGGCCTAATATTCAAAATAAGTTGTCGCTCAACAAATCAATAATAGGCTTCTGGGGGTAAGCTGAAGGAGAGCAACCACCGAATTTAGGCAGGCTGAAAAGATACGTGAATTGGGAAAGGCGAAAAATTAGCATTGAAATGCTGTAAAGGTACATCAAAATCAAGAACTCCAAACAAGGTCTCAAACAGCGATATAGAGATTAACATTGTAAACTAAGGCATCCAGACATTACCATAAATATCAAAGACCGCAAACTGCTCTGACAGCAAAACGCCATATAGAGAAACAGAGAAGGTACGACTAAACATTAAGAATAGATCTAACAGTATGAAAGTAGGGAGTTATAACATGGGATTCTGTTTAACAAGATGTAAAAATATAGTCGCTTACTGGCCTATTTTGTGCTACCTGGCTTTTGAATTGAATTAACACTAATCATTTCTATGGTGACTTGTATATCTACACAATGGGCTCATTTTCATCATCACTGCTACGTACTATCGTCGATGGGTATCAGCTGAAGATCTTGTAACTCTCATGGTATTGTTCGCTCCTTTCAGAGCCACATGTCTACTTCTAGTCGCTACAAATCATTCAGATACTACAAAAATCGATGTAAAACACTTACCTCTATCTCCGTGGCAGTTTGACCGGCTTTCATCCACTTACCTCATCTTTCTAGTCCAATATCAGCAAAAGGTAAAAAAGCACATGGGAAACAGCATTATAACACAAAAACCGAAAATTTATTACCTTTGGCTCTTTATCCAGAACTCGTATATTATTTTCTTTCATTGATTCCATTGCGCTCCTTATATCATCAACCTGTTTAGATGATAAATCTTCACTTAAAGTGAGGCTTCATAACACAATACCTGAAGACATAAAATGAAGGATTCAGACCAGACGGAATTCTATAAATTATTTTGATTTCAGTGACCAGAACAGAATCCCGAATGAAAGACTATTTTCATGGAAACCATCCAATATAATTATCCATTCTTGATTTATATATTCTACAGAATAGCAAATAAAGAAAGATGTATTCTTCTAGTCCTTTATTCTTTTATCCCTTTATTAGTTGATGAGCATTTGAAGAAATCAGAAAGATAATTCTCTTAAAAATGGCAATAGTCTGCAGGAAATAGACATGTGTACCTCGATGCACATGTGGTGGATTCCACCATTTGGGTTCTTCTTGAAAAATCCAGCAATTGGGCTATTCTCTCCAAATACAGACAAGAGCTATAAAAAAATTAGCATATAAATGCCAGGATTATAAGCAAGGGGCAAAAGTATTACAATATTAGGATACAGCCACAACATAAAAAGAAAAGCATGGTTTAATGACAACACATGGTCACCAACAAATATATTCATTTTTAATTTTACAACAAGATTTTACGAGTTTAAGCTTGTCAAAATGGTCAAGATATATAAAGGTATAAATAAACGTACACAATTCTGATACCACGAATCATTTATTTAGTAGTTTTCTCGGTTAACGTCAAATTTTTGAATAATTTCACAAGAAACTATCCCAACACACCACAAGAAACTACATTGCAGCATGAGAGTCAGATAAATGAATCAATCATAATGCCGCTAAGACAATATAAAGTGACTTTTTCATAACACTTTTTCTTTCAATTAATGTTTCTCAATATGAGCGTCCCTAATGAAGTTGAACGAGGTCATTCTGAGATTCACAAAATTTGAAAATCTACTAAGTCAAAAAGAATTGAGCTGTAGCTAGTGCATCAGCCTATCCAAAAAGCAAGACATCTTGGGACATTCTACGAGTTAAAAGGAAAGGGGAGACAATACACAATTTCTTTTATGGATGACCACACGATGTCACTCTCCAACCAGCTCATATTAAAAGGTTTATAGAGCACTGCACTCGTAAGCTATCAATATGTTAATATTCACACAAGTATGACTCGTTATCGCCTTATCAGGAAATTCACTTCAACATCATATACACCAGCATGAAATCCCAACATACAGCAACTATGAAAATAAATCAATAAAGTTTGCAAAGGCGCGTACTCAAATTATGAAACAAGGAATTGTAAGGATCTCCAGATCCCAAGGCTTAAAACTGAACATGCCAAAAAAGGATTTTACTACTCTGCCTTAAAAGCTTGGAACGATATCTCAGCTAATATTAGAGAAATCCAAACACTAGGGCGCTTCAAAAAAGAACTAAAAGCGCACATGACGAGCTGAGAATGCTGAGAACAAAACACTGAAACACGACCCTCTGGAAGAACAGTCCATTTTATTTATTTTTTTAATTTTATCATAGATATTACTAGCGTTGTACTAGGTTTTTAACTGAAGGGGTATCGTGTATAAAAAATAATAATGAATGAATGAATGAATGAATGAATGAATGAATGAATGAATGAATGAATGTAGCATGGAATGACTGGCAAGAATACTTTTTTCTACTGTATCTACCATACAGCAGTTTGAAGTCCACATATCTACTATAAGAAGACATCCTGTACAGAAATTTGACGAGCTCTAGAGCCAGTAAACTATGAAAACCTCCCTAAGCATCCATGGTCTAGGAAAATATGTCTGCTAAGGAAACCATGGTCTGCTATCCTAACATCAAATATCTACTATGAAAAAGCAAGAATATCTTGACTTGCTAAAAAAATCCCCATGTCCATACTTGCAACATATTTACGCATGACGGTCTCCTTCTTATTAAGTGCAACTCACATCTCTAGGACTTAAGACCAAAACAATTTACTGGTCCAGAAGAAGCCATAATTTGAACCCAATTTAGAGCCTAATATACCTTATTATAAAGAATTATAGAGGATAGAATGGTGCAAAACCAATTAGAAGTATAGAGAATTTAACATAAGCAATTAAACAGCTTACGACAAGGGAATATCACCTAAATATCATCAAAAAACTCATTTCTAGTACGGCACAGGAAAAAACGATAGAAATACCAAATATTGAGATCTAGCAACGAATACACGTTGTTTTATATAAGAAACAAAGTTTCTCCCTTCAGCCTCGAAGTTTCTTAATATTCTGTCAAATCCAGCCTCATGTGTTTCTGAAGGGTTTCTTAAAATTCTGGAAATTTCCTATAGCAACAAGGCAACTATGATACGTTAAATTTAAGTTTTGGATGAAAAACATTTCAGAGATAGATACTGTTGTATTTTGCTTCCAGTTCAATTAAAAATTTTCTCGTAAAAACAGATTATTCAAGTTTACTTTTGAAACTAATATATACTTGCTTCTTATAAAAAGAAAAACGTGTAATTTACATTTTAAGATTTTATAAGCGTACCTCCATCTAACTTGATGGGAGATCCCAGGCTACTGTTCAAAAGTAAACTGACGGATTATTCGGAATTGTCCGTTTGAAGAGTGCACAAACATGAAACCCTGAGTAATAGAGAACTAATCTTTTTTCTCTTGTTAAAATCTGATATGTAAATGCTCTGTACCCACATATATTGAGCTCTACATGTCGGCATAGACACTATTCCGACATAAATTTCGACATAAACTCCGACATAAATTGTAGATTTGATGGTAAAGATTCGGAAACGCGAAATATTGAAATAGGTGTTCCACAAGGCTCATGCCTGGGACCACTCCTGTTCTTCCTATATATAAATGTTCTGCCATTTGCACTAAAACATTGCCAGGCAACTATGAATGCTAATGACACTACATTCTCTTTTTCTACCAAAAACATAGATGACCTTGTTGCTACAATAAACAACGACCTGACATCTCTTGAAGAATGGCCACGTGGCAATAAACTGTCTCTTAACGTAGTAAAAACTCAGACCATGATGATAGGCTCTAAACAAAAGTTAAGAAGATGCAATCACTCTGAAGATTTTGATGTCTCCATAAGAATTAATGCAGTTGACATTCAATGGGCTAGCAATACTAAATATCTTGGAATTCAAATAGACAATAATCTTGCGTGGGATGACCAAATAAAAGCCATTAAATTCAAAGTTTCCAAGAGCTGTAGGTTTGCTCAAGTATACTAAAAAGTTCCTTAACAATGACATTCTCTATAAAATGTATAGAGGTATGGTGGAGTTTTATTTTAGCTTCCGCTCATCAGTCTGGGGATGATACGGGGAGACTAAGATCAAGTCCCTACAAAGACCGCAAAACAGAGCAGTAGGAATCATAGCTAACAAGTCTTATGACTATTCTGCCATATCTATGCTGAAAGGACTAGACTGGCCTCTGTAAAGGATATTATACTTAAAGAAACAAGTATTATGAAATCCAAGGCACTCAGGCATGATCTTTGACCATCATATTTAAGTGATCTATTTCAAAACCTTACTCAAGTCCACAAAAGAGAGCTTAGAAATACACAGACTGATCCCCGAATTCCACCGAGGACAAGCGGCAATGGTCAGAAATATTTCTCATATCGTGGTGCTAAGCTTTGGAACAAATGAATAATAATCGAAAAAGCGCGTCTTCTCCAACAGCATTTAGGAAGACACTTGCGCCATGCTAGTTATTACTCTCTTTCAGCTTAATTTTATGTTATCCATTTCCAATCTTGGAGGAGTTGGATGAGAGCATCAGGAGTACTATGTGACAGGAGGTTGTCAGCAAGATTGAAAGGGAAGATCTACAAGAGTGTTGTAAGGCCGGCAATGTTGTACGGTATGGAGACGGTGGTGGTGGCAGAAAGGATGGAGAAAAAGATGGAGCCGGCTGAACTGAAGATGGTGAGATGGGCACTGGGGGTGACGCTGAAGGACAGAGTGAGGAACAAATACATCTCGGGGACAGCAAAGATCAGAAGAATCGGGGGAGAAGCTGAGAGGAGAGAGACTAAGATGGCCTGGGTATGTGAAGAGAAGGGAAGAAAGCTACTTAGGCAGAAGAGTAATGGGATTTGACATACCAGGAAAGAGGACAAGAGGGAGGCCACGGAGGAGATGGAATGAAAATATAAAAGAGGATATGAAGAAGGCAAATGTTAGTGAAGAGGATGCGGAGGACCGGCTAAGGTGGAGAACGGCGTCGCACTGCTGCGACCCCGAATAGGGAATGCAAAGAAGAAGAAGAAGAGGAATTCATTTCCGATCTTAAGTTGTAGGGCAATTATATAGGATTCTCTTAGAAACGTAAACAATATTTTAGTGGATTTGTATCTCCATTCTTCTAAATTAACTATATTGTTTTAGTTTTTTTCTACACAGGGCCAATTGTAAAACAGCTAATCTGAATTTGTACCCTGTATAAATATGTAAAAATGAATAAATGAATGACATAAATTCTGACACGGTTAACTCAAGGCATGAGATCTGAGGCGTTCACTGGCCGTTTTTGGGCGGAATCTAAATAGTGCCATTCCTTATTTCGAGTCCTGCTGCAAAAAAAGTCTAAAGTGCATACACATAATCATACTGAGCAACCAATGACAAAATATTGAATGTAAAGCACAGAGCAGCAACTTAGAACTCCACTGCTCCACACAACTAAATATATATGTATAGTTTCTACCAATACAGAATCAAACACTGTCCAATAGACTAGTTGGCAGGAGGTTTCATTGTAAGCATATAGGTACTACATGAAAAACTACACTACCTCAATCTTTGTATTCCCCAAATCAACAAACACTGTATACACTCCATGTTCTGGCAGTGGCTTAAAATGCAATCAGAAAAGTCACTTAAAACTTATTAACTAATATTATACCTTCACTTATAATATTCACAGAAAATAGTATGCAATAAATTTGCCAACTATAGTGCCATTGAGACATCAGTTGGAAAGCGCAGTTTTAGTATGAACTTTAAGATGATAGCCACGACGATCAACATCGAAGATGAATTAGAGAATCAACATCAGAGATGAATTATAGTGCCATTGTTATTGTTATAAAAAAGATAAAAAAAATAACACTCTACTAAATATAAGGAAAATTTTCCAGTTTCTAATTTACAACAAAGCTTCCATTCGTTCTACATTAACTTACAAATTTTCTACCTCTTAGATGAAAACAATTTATAGAAAAACTATTTCAGTGAATATAAACTCAAGTAAATTCTTATTTCCTTATGAGGCCAATAAATAGAACAAGCAGCAGATTAAAGAAACTAGCAGTTTGCATTGGCCATCATTTGTCTGCAATGCAGCATATTTCCTCAATGTCAAACTAAACATTTTTACTTATTGCTGTGGTGAAAGGCTTCAGTTGACAGGCAAATAATAATCCTATTGGATTGCAATTTCCACTATTAAATAACTAAGTTCTTTAATGAATATTTCTCAAAACAAATAATATGCAGTTTGTTAACTGATTATTTATTTCAGTTGCAAAACCAAATCAATCTGAATAGACATCAACACCAATTTTAGTGTCAAAATAGCAAGAGTGTGGTCTTGGAAATTTACGTGTGATCAGCTTCTGACAATGTTGAAACTCTAAGGTTCCTTCTACCTTGTCTCATGCTTTGTAACACCTCATAGTATACCAGAAAAAACACACACACACACACACATACACACACACACACACACACACACACACACACACACACACACACACACACACACACACACACACACACACACACACACACACACACACACACACACACACACACACACACACACACACTACATTTATTTATATATATATATATATATATATATATATATATATATATATATATATATATATATATATATATATATATATATATATATATATATATATATATATATATATATATATATATCTTTCAAACTATCAAACTAGACATCAACTTTGAATAAGGCAATAAATAGATACAATATATATATTTCTAGCCTTCAAGTTCAAGAAAACTTGCAAACTTGCAGGGGTATCTACTACACAATGAATGATGGCTACAAAACATTTTGCATTTTCATCAAACATTTACATTCTGTAGTATGAATTGCTTCTGTATCTAATTAAAAAAGGTACTTCATGCACAACAAAAACTAATATGACTCAACTCAAAGGGTACAGTCATACAAAAGAGAATATTATCACTTGGCCAAGGTTCTCAGGACTATTTTTGGAGAAATTCCCTAACTTTTCCAGATTTTCCAGACCAAATCTTTAAAAATTTCTTGGCACTTTTCACATGTTTCACATCAGCTTTTAGGCAAGCAAAGGAATAATTTGGCAGTCTCATTGACAATGAAGGAAAGAAAGCAATGAGAGTTTGAAAAATTCCTTGACCAGCGAAAATTCCCTGACTTTTCCAGGTATCCCAGACTCCTGAGAACCCAGGATGGCCTAGCTTGGACAAGGCTACTAAGGAAGTACTAGCAGTGCAAAAAACATTTTCAGTGCAGAAAATTCAAAAGCAGTTATGGAACTTGATTACTTAAAACACTTTTAATTGACTGATAAAAAGTAGATGCAAAGGAACTCACAACTTTTTCACTAACATTGGCTCCAAATGCCTCTTTATACAACTTGCATGCTTTTTCTACAAAAAATGTTACATCTAATAAATAGTGTTTGTCAAGACATATATGAAAAAAACAAGTTAATATTACTGTAGGAGGTAACGATAATAGAAAATAGAGGACAGATAGGATCATAGACATAAAAAATCAAAATTTGGAAAGAAATATCCTGTATAGAAATGTCAGTTATTTCTTAACAGAAAGAAACATTACTTCTAATTCAAAGAGTTCTAATAGGGATATAATATAAAAAATTAGATGGCATGCCAAAACTTATTTAGAACATATCTAAAACTTATCAGTACCTAATCTAACCAACTGTACAAAAGTTCCTAGATTTTATCACTAAAAATGCAGCAAGAAAGATACATGGCTGATGTAGGATATATGACTTTGATATTACCAATATCATTTTAGAAGTTGACATTAAAACAAGTAAAATTAATATAACATGTCAAAAAAATTACCAAACAGATCCATACTGAGGAACATGACAGCAGCATGCAGAAGATTATTGCAATTGATGATCCATCATGGATACTCATAACTACCATATACTGTGTGTACACATGCAGATGCAGTTTGCTGTCTGCAGAGTAATTGCATACTTGCACACTTGGCAACTCCTTGTTTGCATACTTTTCAGTGTGGAAACAGACAACACCAAAAAACCACATCAAAAATAAAAAAGATATGAAACCAAGCACATAATTAAACAACATGCAAATAATGAATTTACCCATGTCTGGTACAGCTATAGCAACATGATTTAGCCTTCCAAGTTCCCATGGGCTTGCCTGATAAGGAATAGAGGATGCATATACTATATTTGATTTTACTTTTTTGCTTCATCAGATAATACAGTAACAAATTCATAAAACAATACAACAATAACTTTTTCAGCACATATAACTGGTATAAAACTGCTATAATCCATATAAAATTACTTTTTGCATGTTAGTGATAGATCTTCTGACCCTTGCAAAGTAGCTTGAAAGCAACGACCACACAGGATGAACTGAGAAAATAGCCAAGTTCATAAGTTTTAAATTGTTATTATTGACTAAACCGTTGCTAATGACTAAGCCGTTACGACATATACTTGTAGAACGTTTCGGGACGAGCTTGTCCCAACCCATATCTCGCTTCCTAGAATCTTCCGACTATATGACACAATACCGACTAATCTACTTGCCACTAGTGCTAAAAAACCATAATCCCATCTCCAAGTAAAGTTCAAATTTTCAAAAACTTAGGATCAAAGTATGCTTCAATTTCAAATGGCTGATATGACTATTGAAACAAGAGCATGCATTCCTCGGACAACTGGTAAGGTAGATTTTACGATAAATATACCATGATACCATTTAGACTAACGTCTTCTAGATTGTTGGAATACTAAAAACACATAGGCCTATCAACACGTGTGCAAATATCAGCTATTTAAATTATCATGATAAGAATTAAGAAAGCACATTTTCAACCATTATTATCAATGAGGTCCTACTCACATTCTGCAAAGAAGAGGATGCGTGGAAACTTCTTCTTAATGATTGAAAAACAAAGTGTTTTGTTGACGAAGTGAGAAAGGTGCTTAACCTCGACGCCATCTTTGCAGGATCCTGTACGAAAGTGAGGTAGAACAGAGACCTATTGACATACATTGACCTTCGCGCCATGGGGTCAAAAGACAATAGATCAAAGTAACATTACTCCCCTCAGCGTGTGTTTGAAGACATATATATGAACAATCCTGTTACTGCAAATAAAAAATGCTCACAGCAATGCATCACACACGGTTAACGTCTTTCTTCAGAGATTCAAAACGTTCCTTTTTGAAAACAATTATTAAAACAGATTATCAATAGTAATGCTCACGTTCCCAAAATCTTCTAAATGATAAGTATAATTGCATCTATTATCTAGAATTTTTCCTAACTAGGGAGTGCTCTCTCCTCGATTAGCTTAGCAACTGAGAGAGCACCTCCTTTACGAATTCCTCTATATACAGTTCTTTCTTCATGTACTTTCATTGTTATATTGTAGTTTTATTTAGTTCTGTATTGTTTTGTAAACTATTTAATGTTTTGAATATATGGAGTTGTATTTAGTGGAATTTGAAAGATGAAATGAACTGAACTGAAAATGAACTGAACTGTATTTTCCTCTTACAGAGTGTTAGAGAAAATCTGCCTAACCAGATTTTCATAAGTCCTACAGTAATAATTGTTGTTAGACGCAAAGCAAATGTGGAAAAATTGCTCTTTAACCAATACATGCGTAACTGACAGTTGAGCAAATAGAGAAAACAAACCCTGTCCGGAAAGATCTTCAATGCATTCTCAAGTGGTTACCTTTAGCTGAAGAAAAGCTTACATAAAATGATATAGGCCTAATATAATGCTACAATTAGTTGCATTTTCGAGGGGAGTTAGGGGCAAATGCTCCCCTATAGTAGGTTGATCGGTGTTTGGCATATATTGGAATGATTTCATGAACTAAGGCCCCCTAAAAACAACAGTTTATCATACTTTTTCGAAAATTTTATTAATGGATACAAAAACAATTTCTAATTGCGAATGCAATACTACTGATTCTCAATGCTGCAATATTTATCAAGACAAATATAAAACAAAATAATTTTAAAAGCATTTAAAAAGTTGACGCGGAAGGAAAAAATGACGCACACGAGGATGATAAACTAGTGTTGTTTTTAAGGGGCCTAAAATATAGATAATCAGCATGTCTATGTTGTAAAAGTAGGAAATTTAGTGTCGATGGCCCCAAAAAGATGGGCCAAAAATCTGCTACTGGCTATGATATCATGCTTGTTACTTATTTCGAAGCGGTAACACTATTTAATTCGATCTTTTATGCAAGTGAGTGGCAGTTTTATAAGAATACTTTTCAGATTTAAGTAAAAATGTCTATTTTGTAGCATATCACAGCCCTTCAGTCAGAAAACACTGCAAAAGGTTGTTGAAGAACACTGTCAAACAGCCATGTCACGAGGAAGGAAGCGAGAGTCTATGACAGTATAATAAAACTCGGTTTGCATGTAACTCAGATTTTTCAGCAGCTATTCTTTGTGTTTTTGCAGATCAGTTTATAGTAGCATGGTTGAAACTATCACTGACAAAACGACGAAAAAGTACAAAAGAAAGGTTGGTCTCAAATTCACTTTTTTAATTCCTCCATTTTCTCCATCGCCTTGGACTTAAGGTGCTTCAAAATCTTGGTTATAATATTTTACAAAGTCAACATTTATATATAGATAGTTAGAAAGTTCTCTCTTCTAGGGAGTTTGACGACACATTACGCCTTTAAGTTCACTTTTGCATTGAAACTACTCCACAAGGAACAGATATTCACGCTGATTGTTAATTGACCATAGGAGCGTTATTTCAAATTGACATAGAGCTGCTATGTATTGTCTTGCAATATCTGTTTGTTGTATGTTAATAATTTTTATGAGCACATGAAGAGGAGACAAAGAAATGCTGTAGCAAATTGATAAATTTCTTGGTTAGATAAATCTGCAAAAACAAAGTCAATTATTACATGGAAGTGGTCTGGGAACAACCTGCTTTCAATTAATTTTCTATGGTCACACGCATGCTGCTCCCTATTCTCCAAATGTGACTTATTCATCACAGATAGCACGGATCAATGAATATTGACAGTTGCCTACTCGCTTTAGAATCTTTATAGCCGCAACGAAGTAAGCAAAGAACTGATTGAACAGTATTTCAAAACTTAAAGAAACTTACAAAGTGTTAAGAACTTTATCTTAAGGTTACAAAGACCTGTGACCATTTGTACTGAAAGAGGTAATACAATTAAGTATCTTATTTTCTGATGTATTTTTCAATAAAAACCGTTAATTTGGACAAAGAGCATTACCGTATTCATATTTTTAGCCAATAGTTAGAATATTAGTGAGAATATTGCAATTTTCAAGTGATAGCCGTCAATTTGTTCTTGAAAGTGTGGAGAAAATGGAAATTGAAAGCAATTGAGAGCACGTGGGATTCTTAATTGTTTTTCATATGTAAGATTCTGCTAACTTCTTGTCATGAAGACCTAACAAGGGTTTGTCAAAGTTATCAGTAGCCACTAAAATTACATTTGATATGTGCTGATGCATGCCAATGCTTGCCACAACTAATAACTCATTAGCCATTCTTACATTCACTTGAACCAAATATCATTGCAAAACTAGTAATGATTGTATATCTCACTTGATTTGCTTGCACGATTTAAATTTGATATGATAGAAAGTAGTACCAAAAGAGCTGCTTGCACATTTCAGAGAGGTCAAGTAGCACGCCTCTCTGTCTTATCCTGTGAAAAAGAGCCTTCCTTCGATAAAGAACGCTTTGTGTATGAATTACTAAAGGTCTATTACAATGGTACTGGTCATGGTTTGCATATAGCGGACCGAAGAATCGCCGTGGAATCTCAGCTTACTACTAACTTAAGCGTTCTATAACACCTATTCTGGCCTAATCCTTGTCAGCTAAGCACTGCTTCTTAAGGTAAACGCGTGCGACACCAGGCGTATGAAGATGCGCTGAGAAAACCAAAACCAAAATATTAAGTATAATAGTAGTAAGGATAATTCACTCGGATCATACTGCTGAAAGATTATGAAAGCTTTGACTAGTTTTTATGCACTTTTCATATACAAAGGTTTTTGCTGTTAAGCACCGTTTGGTACAGATCAATACATCTCCAAGAATCAGTAAAAATATGCGCTATACATAACAGCGTACAGCTGCATCGAATCGAAAATGTTGTACACAAACCGTGTTTACAAATGCTGTTTACCACCAGCTGCACAAATAGGCGGTGCAAACCCTGCATCTTTACGGTACATTCTTCAGAAATGTAAGATATAAGATGCTAAGCTGCCAAACGGCAACAGCATTGAAGATTTTTTTCTCATTAGTACAATGGTCATTTCGCATCATTAGAAATTTAGGTTTGTTAGTACCTTTTGCTACTCAAATGGTTATGTAGCTGCTGCTGCCAATTTCACTGAAAGTAAAAATGGCAATAAAATATGTGTCTGGCATACCGATACCTCATCATTAAAAAGATAACTTTTCATTTCAGGATTATTTCAAGATGGATATTGAAACGAAATATATCAGGATTGTTGACCTCTCTTCAAAATAAATCAGTGGCAATTGCTCGAACAAATTTGGTAAAGTGTTGCTGGCTATAATCCAATACAAGAAAACGTTATGAAGAAGTAACTACGGCAAAGTTCTTTCTCAGAAGCTACATCGTAGCAGTCGCCAAAGAGTACATAGGGAATTCTCTTTACCGAAGTTGCATCATCCATTATGCATTGCATTCGAGCATTCTTTTCCATTGTCATATTGACTTCCTCTCTATCCTGGTTTGCTCTAAGAAGTCTACTCTCTTTGTCAACAAATATGAATGATCTATTTGGAGATTCCGTTGATTTTGAGCAATTCAAAAGAGACTGGTGCAAGATACGACGTCAAAAGATCGAATGGCAAGAGATGCTTTTGCCCTGCATGGATATAATGAGTAATATTACATTCAAAGATTACGCGAGGTAATTATGCATGTATAACTTATTAATCAGTACTAACCAATGAAGAAAGCAAATAAATAGTAGGAATTCAGTGCTCCTAGTCACTCCGTGTGTGCTACGGTTATAATTGCTTTATCAATTTGTAGAAAACTACGATATCACAACAGTTAACTGGTAACGTATATTTGACAAAATCCTGCAACTGTCAAAAGCTACAAAAAATAAAAATCTGATTATAGTGAATGGTTTCAAGAGCACCAAATTTGTAACATCTCAATTCAAATGCCTGGCTAGAATGAATGCAAGCTTAGAAATAGTAGCTGATTCGTGTAAATATTGCGATTTTCCAGATTTAAGGTGAAATAGTGCCTTGTAGGCCAAGAAGAGTCTTTCTACAAAGAATTAAGTACATCACTACAGCACGAAAAAGCGGTACCGCTTTTTCGTGCTGTAGTGAAGTTCTGTAGTACCAACAGACTTTTCACAATTAAGTACATCTTCACATTATTAGACGATATAAATATCAACTATGCTTTGAAGAATATTTCATTATCAATAGTTAAGACAGCAATACTATCACGCCTTTAAGACACATTGGTAGACAGTATGCAATACACACTTCACATTCAAAGTGATAATATCACAATATCATCCTTTTACATGATGCTAGAGCAATCGTATACAGTAACACTTTCTCATTGAAATGATTTTTGAGTGGGTCCAAACAACTGGAGAAATTCATTGATTCTGCTGCCCACCACTGGGGAATGCATTTAACGTGCTGGAAACTTCACTGGCACATAGTATGCTACCATAATACCCTGATTGCTAGGACAGCAACAATGAAACCATAAAAATGATTAGTACCCTTGACTTCACAGATACGTTACAGATCCAAGCAAATCACGTGTTAATGCAATGTCAGTGAGACCAGCAGGAGAACATACAAAGATACGCATTGAAACTTACTTTTCTGATGGAACTCAAAAACACATAGGCGGTGATTCAATAAGGGTCACTTTCCGAGGTGATACAACAGTAGCAGCAAATGTATGGGATCTTGGTAACGGCAAGTACGATGCCTTGGTGCTGTTGATGAATCCTGGTGTATATCTAGTCGATATCAGATTGGACTATACCATGTGTGCTGGATTACGAGATCCACCCATTGAATGGTTTGTGAATGGTGAGTTTAAACCATGATTCAGCCTAAACTAATAGAGACAGCTTTGTGGCTTGTTCAGGCTATGCATGCTAGTAATAGCGTAGAATGCAACGCAAGACAGATTTACCAGCTCATCTCAAAGCTAGGGTTGAATCAAAACTATCTCACATGACAAGCAGAAGAACCTTCCTACTAAAGGATCTTCTCCACTTATTTTTGGATTTCGCATTTCATGTGCGAACTTTTTGTTCTCAGTCGACACCTCACATCCGCACATCGCAAAACGCTCACATATTTTAGTTGGGAACAATGAGTTTGCATGCGAAATGTGAATTAAGTGGAAATGGGGCATAAGATAGCATTGATATACTTCAATAATCGTCTCCTTACATATATGTACCTGAGTTTCTATTCATAAACATTTTTGCATCCTTATTCTAGCTCATTGCTCTGGCAAGTTGAAGGGCCTCAAAAGAGTGATCCCAAAGAATCTCCTTTCAAACATGACTGAATACATCAATGAGCCAATAGGAAAACCATTGCTAATCAAAGTACCTACAGCCAGATACAATACAACTGGTTTGTACCATTTACGTCCACTTGCAAATTCAAAATGAGGAAATCACAATAGCCTCTTACATGATTATAAACATATATTAAATTTCTTTTTTTAGTATGTAATGTCAGAGAAAGGCCAATAGACCCTATAACAAAGCCCTGACAAAGAAAGAAAGAGAATGGAAAGTTAATTAGATAGGGAGATGAGGTCCAGTTTTTTGATGTTAGATTTGAAGGAAGATAAGTTGTAGGGTTCAGGAAAGGAAGTGAAAGGTAAGGTGTTCCAAAGTTGACAGGTTCTTGGAATGAAAGAAGATTTGTGGGAAAGAGTTCGTGGATTGGATAGTATGACTTGGAAAGGGTGTGATCGAGTAGAGCTTCTAGCGGGTCGAACATGCTTCAAGGGATCAGGAATAATACTCTTGATTTCCAGTGAGCAATGTCCATGAAAATATCGATAGAAAATGGACAGATCTGCAACCAGACGACGATGAGAGAGTGATTGGAGAGATTTGGTGAGACCTGGATTATTTATGAGACGAATGGAAAGGAAAGTTGGCTAAATGCATGAAAAATGCATCTCGACATACATATTCGATCAAGGGAAGGACAGAAGACATGCAAGCACTAGATAGGTGAAAAAATTCCATCCTATTCTCAATCTGTCGGAGAAAATAAAATGAGTTGGGAAATTCAGTTTAAGTGCAACGGTCAAGAAATGTCATGTAATATGTGTTTTAAATGAAGTATGATGCTTCTAGTAAATTCATAAATTAGGAATTATAGACAGAAAATATCTACTAACAATGCATTAGTTCAAACCTCACCAATGCAATAAAAAAAGAACTTTGCAATGGAAAATTTGAAAGTGCGACATGCTCAAATGCTAGAAAACTATAAGAAGCAAAAACAGCTGATACATTATAATGAGTGAATAAGCCAAAAAACTATTAAAGTGAATAGCAACAAATATATGATGGTATTGCAAAAATATATTACAACAATATATTACAACAAATGAACTATATGCTTTCTAGAACTGCCTGCAATAATATTTGGCTTGGATTGTGGTTTACCTTGCAATCTATTCTGGGACGGTCATGGCGAATGGAGTTCCGATGGAAAGCTTTGGAAGCCATACATTTCAAGGGAACTTGATAGTAAGACTGATACGTTAAAGTGTTGACTTAAACAATAGAACCTAATGCCAAGGAATACAGAGGTTTTATACTGACAGTACGTGAGTGAGAGATGAACTCGCCTTATTTGAATTCTGCTGAAGTGTATATAAAGAGAAGTGCACACAAAATGCCATATAAAGATATGAACATTTAAAGTATAGGCACGAAGCATATAAAGAGTACCAACAGTCACATTCTTCTAGGAATTTCTATTATTTACCCATGTAGAGAGGGACCTTATTTCGGCTAAAAATTCTGCAATTGTTGAATTGCATCACAGAACTAAATATACCGTTCTTAAATGCCAAGGAACGAGGGGAGAACATATCGCTGAAAACTACAAGCAAGCTTATAGATAATGGCCAATTTCTCAAGATCATTAGCAAAATTTAATAAGCTAACGGACTTTGCATGCTGTGATAACAGGGTTGGAAGATAGAGATTAAATCTAGATTCAACGTAGGAAACTCATCTACAACATCTGCGACTGAAAATCAGAGTTTTAATTGCAAGTAAAACTGTATAGAGGTTCCTTCTTCAAAGCAAGCTCAGTCTGCCCTGTACCATCTTATTTTCAATCTGCTGACATTGTTGTGATAACTTTCTAAGCTAATTCCTATCTGCTTTCTAGTTCGTAACATGATGCTGTCAGAAAAGCCGTGGGCAAGGGGTCACGAACCTCGTAAAGGCAGTTTGTGGATATATGGAGACTCAATAAGTTATTATTTCTATCGGTCAGTAGAGGAAAAGCTACTATGCAAAAAGATATTCAGGAAATGTATGGTTACTTATAATTGGCTGTATCCTAAAACACTATATGACTTGGTACGTTCTTAAATATAAGTTTTATTTACACGGTCAATGTCTATAATGCTTTTAAAAAATTACTTATGTCAAAAATTGCTCCACATTATCTGGTGTGTGGCATAAACAGAGAACAACATCCTATGGTATACCATTAAGTTGTGAAGACTGACTTGTATACAACTTTATATGCAAAAACAGCGTATGAAATCTGGCAAAGTTGCTAACATATTTCTACAATTTCTTTGCAATGAAAATACAACAAAGCCAAATAGAAGAAAGAATGCCACTTATGACACATCTTTGAAGTAGAAAATGGATGCTAACGTGAATCAAAAACAACAAGACAACATATGACTAATATGAGAACAATGCCAAACTGGCAAAATCGCGCAAAGACGGACTTCTAACTGAATCTTCCAATTACATAATATATAACTGTTGCGTAAGCTATATCTACAAATATTTCACAAACGAATTTCAAAACATACAGAAATGGATGTGAAACTTTTACCTCTACGAAACTAATCTAAAGTAGGAACGAATATATCAGTTTTTCAACAGGTATAAATTTACTAGCATTTGCATAAATTTATTTGCATTTGAAGAGGTACCACAGTAAAAGTAACAGGACAGGACATAACTGCAACCATCTTTCAAGTGTATACTTAATATCAGTATTTCTAATGGAAATGAGCACACCCAGAGTCCACTTGACTTACAATAATGAGTGCGGTATGTCCTATTGCAACAGAGATATTTCAAATGATGAATCGACCTAAAAATGCCCTTCTCTTTCAGGTTGTGACAATTCACTAGAATATCATAAGCTATAAATACATCTCTTACATAGGCTCCTACATTGGATAACATGACAAACATGCGTGATGATAAATGAAATGGCTTTCTTTCAGACCCACACATGTGAAGATGTCGATTTAAACGTGACAATAGTAAAGAAGTATTTGGAATCTGTGACCGAACGTCATGACATGAACGCTCATAGCGTATTGCTATTCAATGCAGGTGCTCATTACGTAAAGGTAAGACGTGCAATGACCTCACTTTACCTGATGCCAAACTCATGTAACACAGCTCCATATGGCTACCTGGCGTAATAGGGTAACTATGTAGATGATAAAGCACAGCTTTCCACTGATAGAAAACTTTAACAATGCAAACTCACAAGCAATCCTTTACCCATATTCTTATGGTATGAAGAGAGACCTAAGGTATATAAGATAACAGTGATTTTCTGTATTTGACAGAATACCTCATTCAAGAAATATCGTGAGACAATAGATGCATTGATTGAAACGATCAAAGAGACATTCAATGGAACAGCAATATGGCGAAGTTCAACAGCAATACATAAACAGTTCCTACCAATTATGGGGTCATTCAGAAGGTTCATCACAAACCAAGTAAGTAGATGAAAGGATTTCACGCAGATTTCTTCATAGCTCTACTTTAAATGTACTTAAGGTCTCATTACAAGCAAGAACATCCTCCCTTTTAGTAAACCATTGCTACCACGCCGGCCTACATTTACATCGGACAAATAGGAATGAACTCATATCCATCAGATCGAATCAACTATCTTTCGTCACTGGCTTCAACAGATGCAAGAGTAAAACAGCACATTATATGACAACTGTTATGATTTCAGTTTGAAAGATATCACTCTTATCACAGCATACTCAGTTTAGACATGTATACTGTATACAATATCTCATAGCAAGGGCCCCTTTTCCAAGTAATCATACAGGCTACATAATTTCACCGCTTTAAAACGTGTTCATCACTGTAGTAGACATGGGCCTTCACTTTCAGCTCTTGATTTCCATGTTCTTTTTCTTACAGCGCATACAACTCTTCAATGCATACGCCAATGCGGCTATGTGCAATGCTGATATACTCGTGCTAGACGCAGCGCCTCTTACGTCATCATATCCACATGGCACCAAGGATGGAATTCACTACCATGAACACGTGCTAGAGCCAATAGAGCACATATTTCAGTATGCATTGGTTTATGGAAGCTAGTCCACATAGATCAACCAATCACAAAACGAAGCTGCTGAGCAGTGTTTGAGGAAGATCCCTTCACTAGTCTAGAACATGGGTGAATCCAACTCGTGGCCTGGTTACATGGGTAAATCTATGTTAACCTGTGAAACCAAGTTAATTTGAAGAGAAATATTGTACTTCCTATGGGAGATCCCAACATTCACCAGAACGAGATCGAAAAGACTAAAGAATTGTACATCTTAAACGTAATGTATTTGTGTGCAGAGGAGCCTTCTCTGTGTCCAAAATGGAACAAATATATTTTCGTAAACTATCGTACACATGTATGAAATTTTTCCATCAATTAGAAAAGAAATAATTAACCTTTTCAGCCCCTACTTGATATTCGGTAAGTAAGTGTATTAAATAAAACTCCACAAAGAACAAAACAATACTCCCAGTAGTAACATATTGTAGAAAACAATGATAAAGCCTAGATTTGAACAATTCCTTTAAATTAACGGCTTTGATTTAGACCCGATTGGTCAGACAACAATTTTCGGGCTGGCAACATAGTCATGTCCAATCCTCCCAATAGTTCAAAGGTCATAGTTTAAAGCTGAGTTAAAAACTTTTCAATTTGCAATTCTAACAAAGAATAGTCAATAAGAATTCATTACTGCTTAATCAAAACTAGCATATAAGAGCTCAGTAATATTAAAAATATGTACAAAGTCGATTCGATTTGTAGTAAAATTGTAAATATGCTATTTTCTATTTCACAATAGATGCAGAATAAGGTACAAATTTTTTAGAAGTTTGTCGAATAGTTTTCTGTCCTATTTGTTGGACGTTCTTGTGTCTCAACACTCTCCAAATCCAAAAAATTTATCAAACAGCTAGAAATGTAACTGGTTTGAGAGAAACTGGGTCAAGCAGTGGCAACAGCGCCAGCAAATTACTCTATCTGATGTATCCGTAAATAACCTTTGACACAATATGACCTGACCCAACATTCTAATATATTGTTACATGAATGTCTGATTCTGAAAAAATATAGATACAAAAAGGAATCACGTTGACAGAATAGGGTAGGATAATGGTGCCTTGAGTTAAGTGTGAAGTAGATAACATAGAATCAACATAGAAAAGGGCAGTACTGAGCATAACGACTCCCTGGCCGAATAAATGAAGCTCCATTTGTTCTGTTATCTAAAGAAAATTCAAATAACTAAAAATCTAACCTTTAATGAAGCTTGAGCCTAGGAATATTCTTAGCTTATTCTTAAACTTCAGCCATTTGGAGCTTTAATATTCTTACATACTTATAATAGGTGTATATAAACAAATTTTTGTTCATGCGAATAAAATGAAATCAATTTACTCCACAATGCCATAGATATATAACTAAATTCAAATACTCTGTGAGATCATGAACTTCATTTTCCACATTGAAAACGGAATCTATTCCAGATCTAGCAAGGGTACTTCCATGAAAAGCGGACATTTTTATACAAATGAAAACCAAGGCTTGTAAACAAGGATTCAGGAATAAATGAAGTATCAATAATTTCCACATATACAAATGGATGAATGCCATTTCCAATCAGCTTTACAGACAGCTTTTTGATTATAGCCTTTGCCAGGCCTTTCCCTCGGTGCCCGGGCAAAGTCTGTAGAGCTGAAATCGCACCATCCCAAGATGTGAAGGCCCATGAAACTGGCGAATTGCTACCTAGCAGGAATGCCCCAACAGCAAAGCCAAGATTATGACTACACGCGAACCGATATTTGGCACTTTCTGACGCGAACTTCCAATGTTCAACAGCGTACAATGTCTCATCTAATGACATTTCTCTTACTTCATATTCTGGGTTATGGAGAATGTGCGGTGGTAAACTCTCTGCGTTCCGCAAAACTGCTATAAATGCTCTTGCTTTCACCGTCCAAAGTGCCCTAAAATCCTGTGAGCATCCATCTTTACTATGTTCTCCTCCATCTTCTCCGAACCACGCAGTTTCTAATTTGCTTTGCAGGCCAAGAATCAAACGACGTTCCAATGACTTTTCTTGTGGGATTTTTCCATACACAGTTACAAAATAGGTTGCAAACTGTTGATGTACTGACTGAGCATATGCCGACAGGGAAGGCAATGACAACGCGAATACAGAAACTCCAGTTTCCAACCGAGGAAGAGAACCACGCGTCCTCATTTCGTCCATGATTTTGTGCTCCGATTCGATAACATAGAACTTAATGGACGATGTATCTTGTTCGCCTGGTTTCAAAGCTTTCACCAGATCGCTACAGGGAGTGAAACATTTCACTTTCCCGATCCACATCTTGTCTTTAAAGTAAAGCAGTCCGCAAAATGGCAACAGGTCAATTCGATCTTCATTGAATATTTTAGGCAACACATCTTCCCGTAACTTAGATATTTCATGATCAGTCAATTCTACGAAACCCCAAGCTTCTTCGATCCTTGAAAATTCAGCCATTGGCCCTTTTGAAAAAGATTAAAGTTTCAATAAAACTCATTGTCCTTAGGGAGAGAGGAGGGCTAGCGGTGGTCACAGAACCACTGAGATGGGGCCAGGAGAGAAATTTCTCTAGGGTCTTAAGGTCTAATGGCTTCAAAACTCCCAATGCTTCAAGGTCAAGGGAGCCTCGAAAAATGAAACAAACAGTAATTTTCTGAAGTGAATTCCAATACCTTCAAATTTTTCTCCTCGCTTCGCTCGCAGGGGACATAATAATTCTCTTTTGCCCAGGGCCTCTGAAATCTCTCGGCGGCCCTGAGTGGTCAAGGTGATGTAAGAGTTCAACCACTTATTATAATTAGGAAACTTTGTCATGCAACATGTCAGATTTCACTCGTGCTTCATAATTTTTTCCTAGTTTGTCACCCACGCTATACAGCAATTCCCTATAACATGTGTCATACGAAATTTCCAACGATCATCAAGACAATTGATGCAGTAAATGCTTCCTAGTGTGGCCTCGCAGTTGAAACAGTCTCGCATTTCTGCAGCAAGTTACATCGGCAAATGAGTTCTAGTATATACTACCTTATCTTTTGAAAAAAACTACAATCTTTTAACCCAAGAACAAAGAGAATAAGGAACTATAGCGCTGTTTCACGGCTATATACAGTAATGTTGCATCTGATAATCGATTTATCTTTCAGCTGCACAATACCTTGATATACACTGAATATACTATACGGCTCAAAATTTCTGTATTCTGTACTCCAACAAAAATGTATCTGCACGACTTAAGGTGCTAATGATATATAAGTAAAACGCTTATACCTTTCTCGCAAGAATTTCAATGAGAAAAAAATTGGTAACAGATGAGATCCAGTGATTAAAGCAGATTTGGGTATTGGAAATTTCCAAACTTCTAAGCTACAGAATGTGGCGTAGCTATGCGTAAAAATTACTAAGAAAGAGCACAACGTGCATGAAAATCAACACTTGTTGCTTGATGGGCAATCCATAATGCATTCTACAACTGAAGTTAAACTTTTGACATTAAAGGAGGTGTCTGACAGCAATTCATGCCACATATATTGGCCACCATTACATGGTAACTATTTGAACAATTCTTTACAACATACAAGCCTAATCTTTATCAAACGTCAGGCATGGAAAATATTCATGCACCTTTATCCAAAGAGAATTTAGTGTTAAAGACAGTAGCCAAATCAGTCACATAGAGGTACGGCTACAGTCAAAGAAGGCCAGATGTCTTCTCCAATGCAACAATACCACAACGAACAACAATAATTCTTCCGCTGTCTTTAACCAAATTGTGATTTCACTAGTCACCCTTTCTCTCTTATAGTTTTGATACTATTAGCTACGTCAACAACATAGATCTCCTCACACACGAAATTCTGCTTATCCTTAGAGACCGCCCTATTCTTAATTCACAAATGCCACCATCCTTCCTACATCTTTTGAATGATTCGTTATGTCTGCCTTTCATTTTCTTTTCCATTTTCTCTACTCCCTTTCAGCAAATATAAGTTGTTTGTCCCTTCGAAATAAACATTCATACTAATGATGGACCTTGGAATGGGTTCGAAACTTTTATGTCGGAAATTAGTTACTGGTCAGCCTCTCAATGGATATGTTATAATGTTTCTTGATGAAGTTCGTTAAACCATCATGACTCTTTTTCTCGTCGTTCTGGTTATAAAATCGTCATAACTTCCTACAAAGTCAACGCACAAAAAAGTCCCTCTTTCAGCTAAAGTGTATTTCAATTTTACAACCACTGTAATAAACATCTATGTGTTGATCATTCTTTGTATGCAATATTATACTATTTAGATCATTTGTAATTCTATAATATATGTCTATGCATGGTGTACGATAAAAAATTGTATGAAAATGAATATGCAGTTAAGAAGCAAGAGGTCTTCTCATCTGAGGAGTATTAGTAATAAGAGTGATGAAGTCGATGTATCTACTTGGGTGCAATTCATTTGCGACATGTTCGGCAGCAGGGAAAACTCCACTGAAATTTTATATCTTTAAATATTTCATAACCAAGGCTCGAAAACAGAGCTGCAGGGATATTAGAGCCTTCATGGTCCTCAATATAAGCGCATGGTATGATCCCATTTTCAATCAGCTTTAGTGATAGCTTTCTGACGATCGCCTTCGCAAGGCCTTTCTTCTTATGCTGATCAACAGTTTGAACACCCGAAACAGCACCATCCCAGGACGCGTAGGTCCAAGATACTGGGACACTACTCCCTGTTGGAAACGCCCCAAACACCATACCATAGCTACAGCTCGTTGCAAATCGATAGGTCACACTATCTGTCTTGTACTTCCAATGATCAGCCGCATACAGGGTCTCCTTTAGTGACATCTCCCTTATCTCGTAGCCATGAGGGTCTGCAAGTTCCGTTGGCATTAACAGAGGATTAAGCAATGCTGTTGTGAAAACGTCTGCTTTAACAGACCAAGCTGCCTTCGCACTGGAGTTAGCTCTACTTAAGAGAATTCCCTGAAGTTTACTTCCAAGGCCTAGAATCTGAGGACGTTTCTGGGAAGTTTGCTTTGGGATTTCACTGTAAACAGCAACAAAATAATCGGCCAAATGTTGAAGGGTTAAATCCTCATCAGCAGATGATAACGAAGGAGCAAATACTGCAACTCCCCAATCCAATTTCTCGGAGGCACAAGACTCTATTTCTTCAATAATTTTGTGGTAGACTTCAACAAAATAGATCTCTAAAGGCTCAGTGCCTGATTTCAGTGACTTTTCAAGATTGTCACTTGGTGTTATGCGTTTCACTTTACCAACCCACATCTTGTCTTTCAACTGTAGAAACCCATGAAATGGTATCAATTCGACCCGATTCTCATTGTGTATTTTACTAAGAATGCTGTCTTTGAGCTTAGAAATGTCTTCATCTCCCAGTTCAGTGTTTATCCATGTGTCTAAGATGTTAGAAATCTCAGCCATCTCACCTTGTGACAAAGACAAAAACATTGGGTATATGACGAGACATTTTCTTTTTTGTGCAAATGTGAGGAAAGTCAAGTAACAAAAACGATAGGTTGTGGCATTGATAGTATCAGAGGCCATTCAGAACATCCACCTACAAAAGTCTACACCTAGTCATCCTCTCTATAATTGCAACTGTTGATCACAATTCCTGAGGGGTAATTGATGTTGTTCATAACTCAATACTTCAGCTAAAGGTCATAATGAAACATAAAATCATATCAGAAAATGTATTTTCACACACACAAATATGATAGTAAAAGAAAGAAGAGAAAACGAAGTGACATCAAACCCCTAAAAGATTATCACAAAACATAAATAAGTACATGAAACCAATACAAGGTGCATGAAAATCAACATCTACAAGCAGTGGCAACAACAATGGGGGGGCTGGGGGACATGTCCCCAATTTTCTCTAAGATCAATTTTGTGATTTATCAAAATTTTGCGGAGAGATGATGTAAGGTGTCACAGCTTTCAGTTTACATTAAGACTCAAAAACCAGTCTTGTGTAAACAAAAAGAGTTCGTTTTCTCACTTGGACTCTTCAAGTAAACAATGGTAAATAGTTGCTAATTGGCCAATCATAGGGCCAAATAGACGTATTATTCATCATATCACGTGCACCCGCATCTGGCTATATATTTCGGTTCACCTTTCGATCGTTATCTGACATTTCATACTCTGACGAGTATCAGATGAAAAAAGCCTTCAGCATGCTAAAAGAGTGTTCCCGCTTTTTCATGCTATAGTGACTTTCTAGAAAGGTATCAATCTTTGTTGTCTCATATCATTGCTGTTTGTCATCATTTAGTTCCATATTTTGCTGTATGTTGCACTAAAGGGCATGGTCTGTCAACTCCCCCCCCCCCAAGTCTATGGTGTCTTGCACCTCCTTTGTCCACAAGGCATGGCTATGTGCTTGCAGAAAATGGAATTTAGAATCACAGTGTAACAGAAGTGCCATAGTCAGATGGCAGATAATAATTAGGTAGTATATCATCTCCTTCATCTAACCTAAATGTCAGGAAATGGGCCATTATGCTATATGCTATTTAGTAAAGAAGTATCCTTGTACACTATTGGTTTCCAAAAGGAAATAGTCTAGCAGGCTTTTGTGTTTGACGTGGGTGATCACCCCACCACCATGAAAGTCCTCATAGGCATACATATACAGGTGCTTCATTGCCCTCACAACATCATGGCTTTGTCTTATGAAGGGAAACCATGAAAAAGCTTAATAAATGTAGCTTTGAAAGTATTGTCAATCAAACTCAACCACTGAACATCCTTTCTAACACAATGACAAAATTTTGATGCACAAGGGCAATTCATTAATGCATAACATATGGAGAAGACTTTACTCATAAGCAACAATGACAAAGTAAAAAAGATCAGGACAGAATCACAACAAATCACAGAAAGAACAATAGATGTTTACTTAGATAAAATACAAAGAAGACAGTATCAGTAGTAAAAAATGTAAGAGGGGTGATCCCCTTCCTAAGCCAATATATATGGGTGATGTATCCAGTTCAGAGGAAATGGGAGTCAGGGGGTCAGGAGACCACTGACCCAGTGGCCCATGGCCATAGGGGCCCTTACATAATGACACAACTTTTAACGGCATAAATAATTCAGCTCTACATTATCTTCTCCTTTCAATAATAAAGTTGTTCTCATAATAAGCTCATAAATGAAAATGGGCAGAAATTCTACCACCAAGTGTGGATATATATGAAATATGATTTAGTTCTATTTACAGTTATAAAATAACTGCAAGAGCAATTCTAGCAATCACAGTTTTTAACATTCCTCAGAGAATGTCTTCAGACCCCAAAAGGAGCATACCTCTGGCAAGTGCCTTGATATATTGACCCTGAGCCCAGAGATCTTCTCCATGCCCCAGGATGTACCACCCTGGTGACAGTCATATCTCAAAAAGACTCGAGTCTAGCTTCCTAGTTTGCAAGTATGAAATGTCTGATACACTTGCTATGATATCTCAAAACAACACTCTCCAGTTTTCATCAATCAATTATTATCTGTTCTTACAGATTAAAAACTCTGTTTCAACTTCCATTCTTTTTCCAACTCTAAGCAATTGTCTCTCAACACACCCTTGAAAACTTCATAGTGATGGTTGAGGCCATCTTGACAGTGAATCCTATAGGTACTCCCCAACCCACCAATTACTTTGTCTTCTATTCCATAAAAAACTTGATTTATCCTTGAATGTGTGAGTGCCATAGCACACATAATGCATGGCTCATGAGTTATGTATAGGTCAAAACCAGTGCACAAATATTTCTCATCTGCAATTTGAGTTGTCACTTTTCTTTTCAGGCATCTATCATTATGAAGTATAGAATTACTGGAACCCTTCCTGCTGTCTGATCTGCTGATGTCTCCTTCATTGCCAATATCTATTTCTGAGATTTTATAAGTTTGAATCTCTGCACAAGTTGGTACATCATCCTGTTTCTCACTCAATGAGCTAATATATCCAGTCCTTTCAATTTTGGAATCTGGTGCACTGCCCTTAAAATTCTCACCTAATGTATCACAGATGTGAGAACACACATTTTCCCCACTTACTACATTCAACGCCCCGCCTCCTTGAGTTCTAGCAACTATATCAATGCACAGCATAACTGGATGTAGTAATGGATCATGATGTGAAGAGAAATCAGAAGACTTTGCTACTATTTCATTTGATTTTGGGTCAACAATAACTGCAGCAATTGGTTTTAAGCCATTTTCTAGCCCATCTCTTGCACAGCTTATTGCAGCCATCATGAAGAATTTAATTGCATCTTCTTCTTGAGACGAGAAAATGTTCTTGCTAAGAAGTTTTGTTACATATTTATCTTCATGGAAAACAGTGGGCCACACTTTCTTTGCTTTTTCAAACTGAGCTCTAGTTAATGGCTGTTGTGATGGTACAAGAGACACTTCAAGTTGGCTGATGTTGTCTTTGAGTACATCCCTACACAAGCATGAAAACAAATCATCTTTGCATCCCCCGTCATAGTCACAAACAACAACATAAAGATTTTTCTCTCCTTTCTCCATGCATGACCGGATCCTCTTCAGATGATGCAAATGATGTAAGGGGTAAAGTTGCTTCAAAACTGTCATAACTTCCAAAGACTTAACTGGATTTAGTTGGCCAGTAACAACAGAGCTTGTACTGATCCTGTCTTCATATCTCTCATGCAGAACTGGTTTTATGTCCATCTTTGTCTCCAACACCAATATGGAACAGCCACCAAATACACTATTTCAGAAACCAGCAATGACCATTCAATGAGCCATAAACATCGCTCGCTCTTATCAAAAGCTTTGTCCAAAACAACTTCAAAGAGATCATCTCCTCAATGTGATCAAATCAAGTTATTATATAACAAATACTCTTGATACATTAATGTAACCCATATAGAACTGGCCTTACCTTTCTGTTGGCCTGATGTGCAATGCGTCCACCCTGTCGTTGCAAAGCAAAAGGGGTTTTTCATATAAGCTCCTACCCAGTAGTCAAAGGATTTTGCCACTTTCTCATCGTCATTGGGACCTCAGGCAGGCCTGGTCGTGTGTGAAAGTTGGTTGGAGTTTGGGGGCGAAGGGAGCTAAAGAGATGGCTGTTTACCAAAAACAATTAGTAGTGTAGTTTAGCTTTGTACAAGTTAGGAAAAGCGATGCATGTCTTAATTCCATGACGTCTCTGGCAAGCATGAATACTAGATGAATAATGATCGTTTTTGTTTTGCTCACGTTGGAAATAAGGGACGGGTCGTTAATTGCTTGTGGGGAGGGAATGGAAGACATTCTCCTATATTTGAAGCAATTTTCGTCCCCCCTCTCAGGTTTATGAAAAAATGTTAGTCCCGACCTGCAACACTTCAAAGGAAACCCCCATACTCCTTCATTTAAAATGCTCCTTATTATTCATCCCCCTCCCTTTGAGTGTGGAGAATTTTTGCCCCCCCCCTCCTTCATGTCTTCCATTCCTTCCCCTGGAAGAAGTACTGACCGGCCCCTAAAGAGAATTTTTCGGTAGTAGTACTAAAAATATCTTGATTTTGTTAATTACAATAGATTATCGACTTTAAGGATGTATTATTTTTAAACTTCGAATTTATAAAACATATCAACTAAATACTACAATCATGCGTCTCATTAAATTAGGCAACGTAGAGCTGGCTGTAATAAGAATATTTATAATTATTATCATTATTATTTTGTTTTATGGAGTTATTTATTGTATTTTACACTCAACAACTGATTTTTCGATTTTCTTCTGAGAACTAAGGTCACCATGTTCCTCGTGTGTCTTTGATCTTGATTTCCTGAGTATATGTCTTCAATCATTATCCTTCAATTTACGTAAATCTTCTTACAATTCTCACTGTCCCTAGCAAATCTGTTGTTCTGCATTTCTAATAGCGATATTTTGCAAGGTACGTTGTCTAAATCATGCTTGAAGCTCTTCGATATCATTCCTGTTGCACCAATAACTATTATTATTCCTGTCATTCCTGTCCCATCATTATCTATTTGTTGCACATTACTGAATTGGTTCATATATGTCCCTGAGACTTGGTGACAGCAAGTCTCTTCAAAAAACGCCATGACTTTTCTGAGGATTCTAGCAGAGTGAAGAATAACTGTTTTCTGCAGTTCTACAATCTTCGACTAGAAAACCGATTTCTTTGAGTCTTTTATGAAGGTCTCTAGGGATAGTCCCAAGGGCACCAATAATTACAGGTATGACCCGTACATTCACATTCCATAGCTTTTTAAATTCCCTTGCTAAGTCTTGGTATTTGTCTAACTTTTCATATTCTCTCGTTTCAATGCGGCTAACGGATGAAATAGCAACGTCCACTATCTGGCATTCATTTTTTATTTTATTCTTTATCATTCTTTGACTAAATCTGGACGCCTTACTTTCAGGGGCGTAACTTGACAATTTCTTTGTGCGGGTCAGTGCCATCTTTCAAAATTTTGTGCCGATAGTAATTAGTTTTTAGACATTGAACTTGAGCTGCAATGATAACCCCCTTCACTCTCCGATTTTACGCCTGATGTAAATAACAATCTATCTGTTTCAGCTTCAGCAACATCTTCTATCCATTTACTCTGCAGCTTTTCTATTGTAGTACTCAAGGTTCCATAATATTTCTTTAATTTCAACTGCATATTTAGAATTATATAGGCAGTATAATTGTTCGCAGTGAGACTAATATTCTATATTGAAAAGTTCTTTAGAGACTTGGTTATTGTTGGTACAAGATCTTTAAACCTTTTGGCTTTGTACATATAGGTTCTTTATAAAACAGTTCTATATTAAGAACTGTGTAAATACAGATGACTTTTATCTTAAATATTAACTAACTGCATATTTTTAGACTATGTATAGTTCAGCTAGGAGACAGCTTCCTGCCATTGAGTTCTTGAGGCGTTTTTCTCAGGGTCGCATCTTCTCGTTCTCTTCTCTCCATGTAGTTCTTTCCAATATATAGCACTATTACATGCATTTTAAATAAAAGATTGGAGAAACTTAGAAAGGTGCAATGTATCAGAAGGTATTTTAAAATTTTTTCAGATTCAATATCTCTTAATCATTTCAGTCCCATACTTTAATGAAAATAGTTTGAGTTTAATTCCTCACAGATTATATGATATTTGAAAAGGAAATCGCATCTTTCCTGTTTACATGAATGTTTTTCATAAAACAGAGCACGGATTGTCAGAAAGACATTTTTCTTGATTCAATTGTGGTTTAACTAACCATTCCCAGATGTGATACATTCTATGGTATGTTGGGCGTCAATGCACTTCCACTCAAAAATACCAAATATTAATTAATGCGTTTCTGGCCTTTCTTTTTGCTCGATCATAGGAAATTACATGAACAATACTTCATTGGAAAATAGTATTTTGTAGTGAGAGGCTTTTCGAAGTGTAACAATTGATAGATATTCAAACAATAGTGAGCCAAAACATGAGACGTTTAGCGCTAATCGTATAGTAGATGTAAAAAGAGAGTGAATGGTATGGCTATGTGGCTGACAGTAATGGAGGACGACAAAAATCAATAAACAGGCTTTTTATAAGAAACTGTCGTTTCCTAGTACTGAAACTGTCTTAATACTTCCTTAGCAAGATAGTCGAATTTGCGTTATACTACAGTATTAGACAGACGGAGAGAAAGGCACTACACAAGGATAACACTCTACTGTAAAGGTTACAACAAGAGATCAATACAAATTAAATAAAAGTGATGGTTCTTTGCGTTAATATTGGAACTCAAAGGTGTATAATTTATCGACTTTCTTAGATCTCAGAAATCCAGCACTGAACTTTCTAACTTTTATAACAGTGGAGTGCTGCTTTCTATTTGCCACTATCTTATAAAAAGCGTGCATTTTTGTTGGTTATAAATGTTCCAGCAGGAAGAGAGTTTTTCTCTGTAGAGTATTTGGAAGAAGAAGTTAGGTACAGTAATAGTGTTTTGAACTAGAGTGATAAAGAACGGATATGTAAATTTCATTTAGCGTGCTTATGTCCAGAATTGGTGATACCTTTTGAAACATCGCTCCCATCCTTGAAAAGTTTGAATTACTTTCCCTGGAGTAGTACTCATTTAACTTTTTTGCAATTTTAGATCTTCACAGTAGAATATTTGATTGATGCCATAGCAAATTTTGGAGGGAATTTGACATTCCGTTGTTTTAAATTAAGTACTTGTCTATATGAGCAAAGTATTAGTACATTACAGCTTTGTTGGTTGGTAAATGAGATAAAATCACTGTATTTTTACTTGTAAGTTCATCCCAATTTTCAGTTTATGGCTTCTTTTTTTTACCCCACTTCTCAGCTGTCCTTTGTTTGCATCTTAGCTTCAAGACAATCAAACGTTTCAGGCACGGCGCTGCCAAATAAAAAGTGAGGTGGGGCTGCACATAGATGTGGGGAGCTACAAGTAATAAATTGCTTGGTAAAGTCTAGAAAAATCACTGGATGGTAAAATGTGGGGAGCTATAGCCACCAGTCCCCTACTGACGTCGGGCCTGCGTTTATATGAGGAAGTTTCCTCCAGCACATTTGAGATTCGGCAAACTGAGAGGAGGATCTCACTTGACCAGGATAAACAGTTTCTCAGGTGAACACAAATTGCATATTATAAGCTGTGCATAAGATGGTTTGATCTCACCTCCCAGCCCGTACGCCAGAGGGTAGAATAATCTTGCTCATATAAGTAAACAGGCCTTTATATAGGTCATGGGTGCATTACAATCTCATCAGAACTCCTACATAATGCAGGAAGTAATTGGCGCTCAGCCTGTACTTTTATACTTAGGAGTGTCTTAATTTGAGATTCCGCACCCAAAACTGATGGCCAGAGGTTAATTACCCCTCCTCTTGTCCTGTTTCCCTTCTCTAATTTCGGGAATGTGCGTACAGCTTCAATCAAATTGATGTTACATATATAAAGCTAACAGACCAGAAGCGATACTTGCAATGGCCTGCATCTGCACAGCTATGCTATCTGTAAGTTGTAATTTTGCCACAAGCACAATTTGTGCTTGCCTTGATCTTTGTGCGTCCAAGTCCCGTCATCTTCCCGTTTGGACATCACATTACGATACACTAGGTACCAGACTTCTTCTCTCAACACTAACAACATGGAGGCTGTGTTTACGGAATGTGTGATGTAGCAGTCAATTCAGCAATGAGTTAAGAGTCAAAGATTGTATTTACGCCAAAAATTCAGGCAGATCTACCGCCTAAGGGATAGAGCCAAATCGCCGAAGTAATATAAAATGAATAGTCTTTCATTTTCTGAGTTGTGCTGCCTGTTTTGTTGCCCGCCATGCCCTTCCTCAATCGCCTCGAAACTGGCCTTCCTCCCACCAGAACCAACATATACTATGCAAGATCTTGGCGATGGAACGTGGGCTCTACATTTAAGCGAAAGAGCAGAATGGCAGTATGGACAGAAAGAACTCGACTGTATTGAAGTGTTTAAGACCAGAAGCAACCGAGGAAGTCAAGTTGCTTGTATGTATGTTAGGTGCTCTTCAGCGGCTCGTTTCACGATTATCTTTAGCCATGGAAATGCAGTTGATTTAGGGCAGATGAGCAGTTTTTATGTCGGACTTGGGACGCGAATTAGCTGCAATATCTTCTCCTACGATTATTCAGGTTACGGGGCAAGTTCTGGAAAGACTTCAGAGAAGAATATTTATTCAGATATCGAAGCAGCTTGGAGTGCTTTGCGATCAAGATACGGGATAAGTCCAGAGAATATAATATTGTATGGACAAAGTATTGGAACAGTACCTACTATAGATCTAGCCTCGCACTTTGAATGTGCAGGTGTTATACTCCATTCGCCATTGACATCCGGAATGAGAGTTGCGTTTCCTGATACTAAGAAGACCTATTGCTTTGATGCATTTCCCAGGTGAGATATTTTGGACTTATTTCTACACATTTGTCTTTGATTCAGTGTCATACAGAATTTTTACGGGTATGATTATATGCCGAATGATGAAACCGCATGACTACTCAGATTTCGCTACATTGTTAATCTCCGTTAATGAGTATCTGGTTGGTCATTAGTAAACATTTTTACTCTGTAATCTCTACACAACAGCAATATGAATGATATGTTTGAAGTGTTTGATCTCCTTTAACTACTTCATTATAGTGGGAAACCCCCCTCCCTGACGTTTAACAGTTAAGATTATTACGAAACAACCGGATCAAGCGCGTAAAGTTTAGACGTGCTAGCCCCCCCCCCCCACCCCTTAGGCATTTATGCTCTTTGATTTGGATATCATATTATTGTCTCCACCCTAAATGACCTGGCAGTGAAATATGTTACGCTTCATTGCCATCCATGATAAGTTCGTACTTGAACGGGAAATAAATTAGGATGGAGATTGAATGTCAGAGTAATGATTTCTGAGTCATGGTGTCATGCGGAGGGACGTTTTTGCTAAGCATTTTTCTTTCAGATGTTCATATGTTGTGCTATAAGTTTCACCATTCCTTGGTAGGCACTACCACATCATTTACTTTTCCATGACCTTGTTCTCAAGTTTTGTTTTACAGTGACTGTCTGCATTCCATGCACAAATGTGGTGACAACCACAGTTGTGTTTGACTAGTGGATAGAATTGATAGCTAAATGGAAATGATTGTTGGCTAGATAAGAAGCTGAAATCGTAGACTGAGTATGATATGAGTAACTAGCATGTTGGACTTCATGTTCTAACAAGATGAATGTCTGATTTTGTATACTTTCTGAATTTTTCTGGCCCTATGCTTTCTTATGCTCCCAGTATTTATTTATATCTTGGACATGCTCAAACATTTTTTTCACTAGTTCAAATGCTATACTAAGATCTATTTTGATATATAATGTGTGCTGATTTTTAAAAATAACTTTAGACACTTCACCTATTATCCCCTTGGATTATCTGACTTGCTTATGAAAGGCACTGAACCACCAAAACCCACTAGTTTATTGGATTTTAAAAATTCTGAAACCCATGTTATTTTGTCAAATACATGTGTGAGTACATGGAAGGATCAAATCATTTAGCAAGTACACTAAGTGTTCTGAAGCTAAAATTCTCTCAGAATATTAGTTACTTTTGGTGCTTAATAAATGGGGGGAGAGCACTTAATAATTTTTGGAATATATCTGACTACCTTCAGTATTGACCATTTTTCATATGAAACCATCCTTGCAAACCCATTATCAGACGTACATTAATTTTAAAAGTATATTCTAATTCTACATTATCATGTAAGCTGATTGGTGATAGGTTCAATACAAGAGAAACAAGGCATACTGTAACCAATATAGGCTTGGCAAAATTCTGACCTCCCCCTATTTGTTAGAACCTCCCTATTTATTAAATTTTATGGAAATGTCTGACCCCACATATTTTGAAGACCTTGAGAGTAGTTACTTTCCAATAAAATTGTCTGTGTTACATATGTACTTCTTTT